>RXPK01000397.1:0-377068 GCA_004143645.1 Protaetia brevitarsis | reverse complement strand
TTGAATTCACCCTGTATATAGTTAGTTAAATATAATAAATAATATTTGCCTCTCCACACTAATGATCTTGTGTTAAACGAATCTTAAGTCCTGACTGGCGCGCAGACGAAGTTTACACTCTATTCTTCCTTTTCAATAGTTTCGTAACAAAGAATATTGTAACAATCAAATCTGCTGAGTATGTAACTATTCTTGTTTACTATGTAGTTACTTCCTTCTTCTCTATCATCTACTTTTTTGGCTTCTTCTAATTAATATTGTCTCCGCTAATATATAAAATCAGATGGACTTTTCATCAATCTCGTCTTACTAAAAACCTTGCCTTAAGGGTATATTTAGTTGTCGCTTACATACATATTTTTTTTGAAATCTGTGGAACATAACGTGTTCAGTAGGGGAACAATGTTGAAATCAGAAACATTTCGCCACATTCTTTCTATACTACACCATATTATAATCGTCTTTGGAAAATTTTATTTTACCGTTCTTTAATTACTTCGTTGCACCGTAACACGTCAAAAAAACTACTTTTATGAAATCTCAATTATAAATTATAAATTGGCTTCATCGGATACAAAAAGGGCATGTACTATTATTACATTTAGCATACTAGAGTAGGGGAATGACATTATATTGCACGTATACAGGCTGTATCACTATAGAGGTAAAATATAATAATATGTAGCAACTGTAATCTATACGTCAAAAGTCTTAATGCACAGGGGTCATCGTAAGCATTAACAGAAAAAAATATTTTATAAATTCTATGGCTAGAGCACCTGTGCTCAACCTAATGCTGTCCCGAATATACCTCCACAACCACTATCATTCAGCTTACCGCTGTAGTTTTGTGGGATCGCGCTTGAGTGCAAGCCACTTCGAACATTTTATTTAAATTTTTTTTTTTTTTCTCGAAAACGATCCTTTTCAAACCATCATGATTTCATATAAAGAAAATCGAAGTTGATGCACGGCAAAAGGCGAATGTATAGATTCATTTTCGCGCGATATCATAGTAAAAGGCGTGTTGCAATTTTCTGTATTTACATTATTTCTCTGTTAATTCGATCAATTCATTTTGCGTTATGATAAATAATCCTAAAGAAATAACTCAATTTCATGTGGTACCGTTTATTAACAACTAACTCTCGATTCGACACAGCAAAGAAAAATACGTTTTTTGTACTACTGAAGTCGCATATCCGGTGAACTCGAACGTCTTATCAGATAGAAAAAATAATCTTTGAGACTTACGTAGAATCTCTTACAAAAAAGAATTTTATTTTAAAAAGAAGAAATTTAAAATCCTCATTGCTAGTTTTACCCTTTTTTATTCAGAATACGTTAAATGAACTTACGGATACTAAGATAATACTATGAGTCAATGTAATACTAATACCACGTTTAGTGGGTGCTTACATGACGTTTCCTGCATCAGCCCGGACAAAGATTTTTGTCTCTAAATTTTACTTTTTTTTTTTTTAATGATGAACTCCTTTGGGGGGTGTGCTTATATGTCGTGTAGTTAACACCCAAGCAAAATTACTTTTATTTATACACCCTTATATTGAAGTGTGCCCTTATCATATACGATCAATTTTTATTTTGTTTGGGAGATATTTTTAATTTTTTTCTCTCATTAATTTAAAGAGTAATTTTCGATTATCATCACCTCAGTGGGTGAGTATTAAGCACTGTTCTTGCATTAGTTTTTTTTCCTTTTTTATAAATTTCTAGTTAATGTCCACGTTTAGTTTTTTTATTTGGAAACACGTGGATTGAATTGAAATATTTTGGATTATCTTCCTGACAAAACAAACTTTTCTTGCATAGGTAAATGCATTTCCTATTTTAATTAGAGTCTATGCAGTGCTTTATTTTAGGCCAGAACCTTCAGTTCAAGTTATTGTTGTTTCCTGCACCAGTTGTGATTTAACCCTTTTGAAAAAAAATTTGATCTTAATTTGCTTATTGGTTTAAACTTCTGTTCTTTTATCTTATTTTAAACCTTTAAATTCGGTAATTTAGAATGTCAGATTTTCACTCACAATTTACTTTTCGGGTTGATTTAGATTTTTTATTCGCGAGGGGACTTGAGTTAATTAGTTTTGCGTTCATTCAAATCTTATCCTTTGAGCAGTAATTTTAATTCTTTCATTTAATTCATTTGCATTTTTCAATTAATTCAATCAGTACACAGCCAGTATGTAATCATCGAAAAAAAAGCTACATATCGTGCGAAAATATTGCATTGAATGAACCATCACAGCATTGCTGGGTATCACTGGCGCAACTAACAGTAGGACGGCCCTTTGAGACCATTTGGTCGCTCTCCCCGTGGAAACTCTATGTGAGAGCGGAGGCATGAATGCGATCCTTAGACTTAAGCCAACAACCTGTGGCACCCAACTCTGGTGGGAGGACACACTTATAACTACGGGCACGTTGCTGGACGGGCCATGCTAGAAATGCCCGGACAGCATATGTACTCCAAATTATCTCACTAAAAGGTGAAAACTCCATACGAACAGAGACCAGCACGTAGTGAAATCACTGCTACGAAAACTGGTACATCGTGATCCAAATCCAGCAGGGACAGGAGCCGGTATTTTGTGCCCAGTCCTAATCAAGGATATACATAAGCCTGAGAAACATACAACGTCTTCCAGGCAGAGGTTATTGCCCCTTGTAGCCTGTACAGAAATGATTTCAAAAGGGGCTACATGATGAGAAATTAATATAATGACTGACTCAGGCTGTTTTTATTAGGCAGCTCTCAAACCTGTAATAGGTAAAAACTAGTTAGGGATTGCAAACAATCCCTCAATGCACTGGCACGAGACAACACAGGGTCTCTGATTTGGGTGCGGGACATGAGGATTAAAGGGCAACGTAATAGCCTATGAACTAGCCAAGCGGGCTCTAAAGAACACTTCATAGGTCCAGAGTCCGTATGTGGGATTACTAAGAATCTCGCAAGAAGGGAGATCTGGACCTGGTTAGTAAAGATAGTACAAAGAATGAGGTCGACTGAAGGTCAACTCCTTACCAAAACGCTGATAGGGGATGGGGATGAGTAGTTCTCTGTAACCTATTACAAGCCGCAGGTAGAGAAAGTTAAAACCATTACTGTGTTGGTACTGGACACTGTCCCTGAAAAAGCATCTATACAACACAGCCGTGTAAGCGAACTGTGGTCGTAGAAGATGCTAACTTCAGGAGGAAACGAGTTTACATTAATCTGCACTTGTGAGAACTTAAGGTACTTAGGCAGAAATATTCGGGAGAGATCTATTGGGCCCTCGAAGGTCCTCAAGTTTCACTGGGCAAGAATCTGGCTTTATAGGAGAACATCCAAGCTGCTCGAGTGGAAATAGAGAATCAATAGGATGGTACAATGAGCACCAACTCAAGTGCCGGACATCAATGCCACCCTACTTATGAATGAATGAATGAAACGAATGAACATCATCATTATCTATGCTCAATCCTTAAGAGGTGGTATTTCTCTTTAAAATTAGTATAAACCCATTCGCTATTGATCATTTAATAGGAAAGAATCTTCTTCAAATTAAATTTAAATTCCCTCCATAAAAATCCCAACGGAAACAGCCCAAAAAAATCACTCATTAAAACTTTAATTTACATAATAATTAACGACCGTGGCACCGAGCTAACTCTCATACATTATTACCGATAAAATAAAATAAAAAAAAAAGATAAAAGACTAACGGCGCCTACTCTCCTTCACATATTTTTTATACATAAGGCAACTCACAAGCTATACCTGTCAGTCAGCGCGCTAATAAACTTGATGGCCGGATTTTTCGTAAGAAACGAGAGAAACGCGAACGCATATACAGTGTATATCCATACATAGGTATATAAAGATGAAAACAGAACAAAAAAAAAACAGAAGAAATCGAGACGAATCGTGGCGGCGCTCACGCCTGCTACGATCGGCCAGCGCTGACTAGCGGTCACACAGCACCTGCCGCGGTTTCCCACGCCGAGCACCGGAAGTCTAATTATTGAGAACCACCTCTTATCGTGTTAAGGATTGAGGCCGGATTATTGCCGTAGTCTACCGCATTCGTTATCGGTCTTAAATATTGGTTGCGTCCAGAACGATTTGTGGAACTTTTTTCTCTTGTGGGTGAGTATTATGTGTCCGAGACCGTTTTCTGAACGTTTTTTTTTTTATTTTCTTGTTTTTCTTTTTTATTCTCTTATAGGTTGTCTGCTGTTTTTTATCGTTTGTGTTTCCAGATTTTTTTTTTTTTTAAACTTGTTCTCAGGGTTTTCGTTAATTTGTCAGTTATTTGTCAATATTGTTGTTTTTAAGAGGGCTATGTATGTACTGCTATGGGTTAGCAACCCATATTTGATGTGTGTATTTTAAGTTGCATATTTTGTTTTTGCTTAAAACGGCTGTTTCAATTTTCCGGCGGAGTTTTCACAAATTTAATTTTATTTTTGTATAAATTTAAGTAATGAGTTAATTGTCATCATTTACTTAATTATGTGTTAAGATTTTTTAAATTAATTTCATTCATTTAGATGTCTAACATTTGCTAGTTCTGTTTAATGCGTTTTCTACTAGATTTTGTGCGTTTGCGTTGTACGCAGTTGTAGATTTTTGTCAGGCAGTTCCTTGGTTGACTTTAACGTGAGTAGATGTATTTTTAAATTTTTGCTGCCATTTTGTAATTCTTGAGATATTGAGATTTGATTTCTGCGAATAATTTGTCCATCAAGGAATTCATTTTGTAATAATTGTTAATATATTGATGTGTGCACATTATAGATATAAGATAAGGTGACCAACTATACTCATTTACTGAGTTTTGTACTCTTTTTTCGCAAACCGTACTCTTTTCAAATCCTGTACTCTGAAAGTACTCATTTGTATAATTTTATACTCGTTTGTATTTCTAAAACATTTTTTTAGATTATTTTATTTCAATTTCAAGAAGTCGCAACTTTCTGTAAAAACAGTATCTGCCGTCTTAACAGTCAAATTTGATATGCAAAATGAAAGTTGTTCGGATGTGGCTACATTATTAGACGAACATCCTCATTTAGCAAAAAAATCCACTCCGAAGAAAAATATGTTTTTAAAAGAAAATAAAGTTTTTATCGTTTTTTCTTCTTTTTTTTCACCTATGAAATACTTGCAAAGTGTACTCCTTTTGAACAAAAAAATAGTTGGTCACCTTATATAAGATCATTTATTATTTTTGTGCAGGAAGATATATGTTAGTTGTAATTCTCCAATTATGGTTTTAAGAGTTAATTTTTCCGTTTTTCTATTTTGCTAATTCATTTTTATTTTATCAATCACCTCGGTTGGGTGAGTAAAAGCATTGTTCTTGCATTTAGTTTTCATTTTCTTAAATATCTAGTGCTTGTCCACGAACTTATTTTATTTTGTTGAAACCACGTGGATTGAATTGGTATATTTAGGATTATCTTCCTGAACAAACTAATCTTTTGCTTTGTATAGGAAATAGCATTATCCTATTGTAATTTAGAATCAAGTGCAGTTTTTAATTTAGGCCAGAATCCTCAGTTCATGGTTTTTTTTTCTGCACAAATTGTAATTAACCCTTTTTTTTAATAAAATTTGTTTGTTAATTATCTTCTTTGGGTTAAAAAATTCTATAAAATATTATTTCCTATGTTAATTCAAGCTTATATATATATATATATTTTTATGTTTTTATTATATTTTGTTCGGGGAGATTTTTTCATTCTTTGGGATGTCTATTTGGTAACTTTTGCTGTATTCCCCCAAACTAGAGTAAATGACAGTATCTTAATGTCAGGTACTGGTATCTATTCAAATTTAATGCTGGCTTACTTGATAGCGATAACAATCGAAGGCCGATTACTGGTAATTTAGTTTAAATTCTCATTCTGCCTGTGGCCACGAAAGACGACGGTGATATTGAACTCCTATAACGATTTTTATGCCACACTATCAAAATTATTAAGTTTTCACGAAGTGTTTACCTAAAAAAGTATCGATATGATTCTTGAATAATTTAGATCCTTACTCTGACCTGTTAATTGTCGAAAATTTCCTACGAAGAATCCCGGCCGGAATACCATTCTATGCTGTTGACCGATACGGGAGCCCGTCGAACGGAAAGTTCAACCTGTACCTAGAGAATTGCCTGATTGCCTGTGCGTCCGATTAGAGTGTGCCTGCTCGCAGTCAAGTTAGTATTCCATCAAGTATATCCCATCTGAAAAAGAAAATAATTAGTTAGTTTCAATTCAATATTAACCAGGAAATAAGATTTTTATAATTTGTGTTCACTATACGTTAATTTAGGGTTAGATTTATATGAACCGCCATTAGTTTCAGTTATTTTGGGAATTTCTAATATTTAAGGCTTGCCTTCAAAATCACTGATGTGAGATGGTCTGTGATAAAAAAATTCTTAACAAATATTAATAACCCAGATTATAGTTTTCTAATAAATTTAGTTTCTGCTATTTTACGAGTAGATGGCGCTGAATTTTAAATTTATTCTTTTTATTTTGACGTTTCTTTAACCTCATTCATTTAAAGTGCCAGGAAAATTTGAACATGTGTTTTTGTATTAAATAAATTGTTTTATATAGTATTTACGATTCCAACATATGTACCTGTGATTTAAGAGTCTCAAAAGTGATAAAATATAGTATTTTGGTAAAGAAATAGAGTTAAGAGAAAGAGTTAAGTTTGTTTTGTGTTAAAACATTTTTTAATTTGTACGTTTGGTGTTTGTAGGAACGGCATATTTGAATTATGTTGTTACTCCCATTGTATAAATGAACTGTTACATCTTTTAAAAATATAGACTAATTATCGAATATATGTATAAAAAAGGAAAATTATATTTACAACCAATTACCCTAAAAAACCAGTTTTTATATAAAATATATGTATATTTTGTATATATCTATTATAGAAAACATGCATATCCAATATCGACTCAAAATACTTCTTTTTTTTTCATGTTAAAGCTTCATATACCTTTGTATTATAATCACACCTTCAGTATTTGATTACACACATTCAAATTTGTCCCATTCACCCTAGAGCTTTCAACGTACTTCAATAAAGCGGCGATGAAGAAAAAAAGATACACAAAAAAAGAAGAATAACTGAGAATGAATGTCCATGAGACGTGTACTGGATACTTATTATACAATGTATTATGTAGATAGGCAACACGAGAGCACAATCAGAAAAACTCGGCTGATGCTTTTAAAAGCAGATAAAATTGGTAGGCGTAACATAAACCTACCTCTACGTATAGTACATATCGGGTTGCATAAGCGCAGGTCCGGATTAAGAAATATTATAATTGAATACTCACTGCTATCAAAAACATTTTTATAGTTGTATGTAGATAAAAAAAAAACCTTTTTTGAAAGATTCTCCTAAAATTAATTTCGATTTAAAGTACTATGTAATAAATAGAATACGTATTTATAAGTTTTTCTTTTAATCCTAGCTTCAGTGTAACGTTTCAGAATAATCTTCTCTTTTGTGATAAAAGACGCATGTTTATTTAAAATATTCCTACGCGCAATATTACTTGCTACTTATAATGGTTTAAATTTACAAATAGCATATTACACATAATTATTTAAAATTACATTTTGTGATTTTGACCTTGATTTGATACTGGAATCAGACTGGATAAATACCAATCTGTAAGATTATACAAAATTAAATACACAGTTGATTTTGATGGTATAAATTTTATTTTATGGAAACAAACAATAAAAGAATTTTCTTCGAAAATATATGTAATAAATATATGTATTTACATATAAAATAAAAAACTGATAATCTTAATATAAAAGTATATTGATTGATATTTTTCTGAATTATGGCTACTATTTAAACTCATTAAAATAAAAGTTTATTTTTCTTAAAACAAATATTTTAAATGGTGAAAATATTTATTCATAATATGTGTGTTTTCGATTCATCGAAGTCAATTCCCCAAAAGATCTTCTTTTATAATTACAATAAATCCAAGTTTAAAAACGCTCCCTTTTCCGAATATCCTCGGAATACGTCCCTGTAATCCCGTGAAAGAATCAAGTTAGCACGTGTTTGCGGCGGCAGGTGCCGGTCGCACGCGGTAGTAGCCTGACCCTACTCGCATGCCATCACAGAAGCGTGGGAAAGGCTCCGCTGCGAGCTTCCCAAAACAGCGGAGAAGCGGCGTACGGCTGACCTTCCCCGCCGCACACAACGGCGCGCACTACTGATTTCCACCGACTTCCATCTTCGTCCCGCATCATCGCTGCTCCAACTCTTCTCCGTCCTCCTCCTATGCGAGGCGAACGCAATCATTCCGTTACTGTTGTCGAACGTTGAGTTTCGCGTAATCGCCGGCTCGATTCGGAGGAGAGCGTGCTGGATTATCCCCCGCCTTTTCTGGCGATCAAACAATTACACACACGTCCCCCGTCTCGTTCGCTCCTACCTTTCCTCTTCGTCTCTCTCTCCGAAAAGGATATGCGTTATTAACTCTTTTTAAATGCGAAGTGTCGACCGACGTTCGACGGGAAAGCGGACGATTCGCTTTTCGACTACCGTCGTTAAATAGAATCGCCGTTGCGAGAAGCTTCGCGCTTTATCTCGCGTGAGATGCACGCCCGAGCGCCATCTCCGCGTGGACGCGTGAACTACGATTGTACAGCTCGCGTTGACACTGGACTCGTATTCCAGGAACGTGCGCTTGTTTATGTTGTGTTTACGCGTCAGGTAAAGATGACATTCATCTAAGCGCACAACACGCGTTAAAATAGAAAAGACGTTAGGATCTGTCGACTGTTATTGCGTCGGTGTGGTGTTGATGCTTGATTCGTTCTGTTTATTTAAATCTTTCGGGGATTATCGTCATCTCATTGTTGGTTATTGAAGCGAAATTGAATTTAATTTATCTCGTTGGGTATACTGATTTTGATGATTAAGTTGTTGTTGGTACAAATTCAGACGTTTTATTTGAAGAGACTTGTATGAGAAAGAAAAGATTTGTTTCGCCTTACATGATGAATGTCGTCATATAGATTTCATCGAATTTAAATTATGCTTGATCACTATTCTCATGTCTTCACTTTCACACTTAAATTGCTATTCGAATAAAAAGGTAATCACCACTTATTCATGCTGTATTTATTATATTATTCTCAATGATGAGAAACAGCATCAGATTAAATTATTTCATTAACTCATATCATCAATTAATTCTATTAACTCAGTTTCTTCGCTTTTAAAACGTATTCCGGAAAATCCCTCTGTATTTAATGGCAACCATTTTAAAAGCATGATTAAGGACCAATTTTTCCTCTATAAGAGCAAAATTCGATTATAAAATCATGGCGCGTTTATTTATTTTATCATTTTGTGTGCTCATCAAAACGTAAGCATTAAATATGGAATTTGATTCAGTTTTAAGTAAGGTAATTTCTTTTTAGGTATAAAAAAGTGCTTCTAGGTTTAATATGGTAACATTCCTTTTTGTATTATCGTATTGGAAGATTAGCAATCCATTCTTCTATGTTTGTGGAGGAGTAAATTGGATTAAGAAGTAAGAAAGGAACCCATGTTGGGCAGAATATACACAGAGATTCAAAATGATTGTCAAATCCGCTCCTATAGATAGTAGCAGGGTGTAGTTATATGCCATGTGTTTGCAATGAGGGTTTGAACTAAGTCAGTGTTGGAACATAAGAAAGTAAACGGATCTGTCATAAATAAGGAAAACGTAATCTATATTTGAACTCGTATTATATAAACGACTATGGATTGGTGTTTCTGCTTGTAAAAATGAAATGTAATTAATTTAACTTCACTAAATTATGATTTACAATTCATGTACTAACTGGTGTTTAACTAAATTTATTTATTACTTTAAATTATAACATACAATTAGTATAATTATTAAGTGACAAAACTGCATCTCTCAATTCTTCTATGGTATGCATGCGGTTTCTATAGATCCTATTTTTTAGATAGCCGAACATGAAGTAATCTATTGGGGTTAGATCAGGCGATCTTGGTGGCCATTTTGTGCTCTAACGAACCTGTCAGCAAAAAACTGTTGAAGATATTGGCAGGTTTATCGAGCAGTATGTGCTAGAGCATGATCGTGCTGAAAATAACCTGCTTCAAGCTCATTTTCTTGTAACTCTGCAATAAACAATTCCAACATCTGTTGGTAACGTTGGGCTGTTACAGTTTCCTCGAAGAAAATTGGCGCTATTATTCGTTGCATGGACATAGCTAACCAAACTCCAACTTTTACGGGATGCAATTGCGTTTCTCGAAATTCGTGTGAATTTTCTGCAGACCAGATACAATAGTTTTATAAATTGATATAGTCTGTTAGATAAAATCAGGCTTCATCAGAGAAAAATGATTTGTTTAGCAAGTCATCGTCCCTTAAATTGTTATTAAACCAATGACAATATTCCAATTGCCTATCGTGATCTAATGGTAATAATTTCTGTACCGTAGAAACTTTATAGGGATGAAAATGTAACTTTCTTTTGACAGCTCATTGCGCTGAAGTGTATGATAAGCCTATAAAATCATAAAATGTAATAAACTATTTCACTTAAAGTTAATATTGATTTTTTACCTGTTTGTTGAGCTAATTACCACAGATAAATTCCCATATTTTCTTACAGTATTCAGAATACTATTGTTGGTGATATTAGATGTAAATATAAACGATTGGAAAAATATTATAAGATAAATAATCGAAAAGATACTACAACACGCACGCCAATGTCGCTAAATGTCAAGAAAATTCATTTAATGTATGAAATTTGTATGTAGCTAACTTCGCTCATTAAATTGGTAATAAGTATAGATAATTTTTTCCGGAAAACAGTTTTTTTCTTACGACAATCATTTTGAACCACACGGTATTTATTTTGGGGGTGATAAAAATTAGTTTTTTTCCGACACATCTAAAACTTAAATAAAATCCCATTACCTTGTATTAACCTATTAAATAAAACCTCAATAAAATATTTAAGACCCTTCATCATAGCCATCGATTTAATTTCTAATTAACCACACTTCCTGCTAACTTCCTAATATATCCATATTGGTGATAATCATACCAGTTTGTATTTAGGGTCCCACCCTTCTGTTCCCACGATAACCATCACGTTTTTACACAATCACTGTAATCATGAATGACACTCCGCTACACGACAATAGGCTAGCACGTGCTAGACCCTAACTTCCCCTTTTATTTACTCGCTTTCACTTCCCCTTCCGACATTGATATTAACTCCATGAAACCTTTCTATTTAATCAAACAGTAAGTAAACACATTTACCGGTAATTCTCTTTAGTTTGCCGCTAAATTTTGCTTTTGATAGGACGTGCTATCGCAGAACAACGCGTTTGTTATTCGTGTACTGTTTTAATGCGATATCGGAAATATAGTGCTTATAAATCTGTTCTTGTGGTCTTATTAAAATCGCTAAGTTGTAGTTTTATATGAAATTTTCTCACCAGCAAAGGATTAGCGACACATAAACTTGGATAATCACCATCGAACGACTTTATATATACATAGATAAGTGAAATATTATCCTTATTAGATATATACGATCTATTCCACATTCCTATCTATCAGTTATTACTTGAAACGATCTCCGAAATAATCAAAACTCCCAAAGGCATATAAATCGATCCTCGGCCATATCGCGGAATCTCACAGCACCGTAATTATCCTGTATAATCTGAGGCCGTAAAATTAATTAGTCGCCGTATTATTAGGCGGTTCAGTTGCTTTTCTACCGCCTGAAGCGCCACCGGTTTTACGTCTCCTTTTCTGTCGGGGAGTTTATAATTTTTAATCGAGATCTGTGACGATGATTCTCCTTTTATTGGCGTCATACTAAAATGAGTAGCTGTGCAGTTGATTTCCGACGAATATTCGTGAAATTGGGACGTGATTTTTATAAGTGGGTGCCGGTATTAATTTCATTGAGAAAGTTTTATACCTATGAAATTGAAGTTCTTGGAAATCTCTGCTGTATTATGTAGGAGTTTGTTGTGGTAGTTAGTTAGTAATTTATTTTGGTGATAAATTCACGTAATTCATATCTATTTGAATCTAATAAATTTAAACGGTTAGTACAACTGACCAGATTGATATATGTAATAAATAATAATGCAATTCATCTCAATCAAGTACTTTAATAGTAATTATGATTGCGGCTTACATGTTTCTGCCTAAAGAAGCCACCCCAGTAACCAACTATATTTATTTCATATTTTATAAATATTTAAAAAATATTAAATCTAGAATATTAGTTATATTAAATATAATATGCATAAAATATATTATAGAAAATATATTAGGAAAACATTTAAAAAATATATATGTTATGTAGCATTAATAATATTTTATTGCAAATGTTTTCTCAATATTTTTCATAACTCTGCAAGAATATTTTGCTTTGTATTTCTGTAAATATTTATTTCATATAAAAAAAAAGATTGAATTTTTGCTTTTGCACATTTGGTGCGTAGGACGAATAATATAAAATGGGTTAAATATGCATACATTAAGTAGGTCTGTACCTATTTAAAATGATAGTTTAAAGATTAAATTAGATAATATATATCTAATATGATTTAATTAGTATCTAAGTTGAGCGCTGTAACTTTTCTATTAATATATCTGCGTTTTGTATTATATTATTTGTAATATTTGTAAGTTGCGAACGTCAACACAACACATTACGGTGCCGGTGTTATATGATTTAGTATTGTTTATGCGTCTATGGATTAGGTACATAGAATGCATACGCACACGTGCGTATCATCAACGTTTTCATTCGTTTGTCCGTTACATGTTATAGTTTATAATAGTATACGATTAGGGCAGATTAGGGTTAACTGTGTAATTAATTGTTGCGGGGTGTGTTTAGTTTTGTGATGACTACGAGGTAAGCAAAACTTTGAACATGTCATGGCATTTATAAGATAATTGGAATGCTCAATATCGCTATGTACAGAAATCGTTTAATAATATAATTGTAGGAATTTTATGCATCATATATGTACTGCATCTACCAGACAAATTGCTAATTGATTTGCTTAAGAGATTCATCTCGGTAGATAAACGTCATAACCTCAAATAGAGGTTAGAATACGTTGTGTTGTTTTATTGTTTGTACGTAGAATGTTTTCAAATATTATGAAATAAAGTAAAAATAAGTATCGTAAGTATTAGAATGTAGCTACCACTCCAATTATTGTAAATGCTCCAAATGTATTAGTAGGTATTGATAATGTTGTACGATGTTTTATTCATGGTATGATCTAATACAATTGGCATTGTTTTAGAGGCCACAAGGAACGCCATGAGAGCGCCACTACCGAAGATATGAAAAAAGCCATAGGGTTGCACCTGGCACCAGCCAAGGCTAGACTTAAAAATGAGTATTTTCATTTTTATTGGCTTATTCAAATAAATGATAATAAATACGTTTGTTTTTATTTAGAACACTTCAATTAAAAAATAGTGATTAATTTGATAAACCTTCAGTATGCCTTAAAAGATGCCAGAATTATTGATTATTAACTTGTATGGTGAGTGCGAAAAAACAAGTTCTTGGCTTTTAGGCAACTCTATGTATGTTTCAACTTTTCGTTATCGACGTTATACATTCTAAATAACTAAGAACAATTTTAGTTCATTTTGACAAATTAAATAGATCGCATAAAAAATCTCAATTTTCATATAAATATTTTACAAATATTTTAGAAAAAATATAGCGCTTACATTAATTTTAAAATATGGCATAAATATTTTAATTGAATATTTTATCTATATTTAGAAAAAAATATGAAAAATATATTCAAAAACCTCTCACGAAAAATATTTATAAAATATATTTTTAAAAATATCTATGTAATATTTCTGGCTGTTAGGGTATCCTTATGAATAAAACCCGATTTTTAGAAGAAAAACTATAATGCTTGATGTATGAGTATACATTTGTATCTGCATAGTATACCTACATATAATCAAAAAGCTGCAATTGACGTCTTGCCATTTTCGCTTCATGGACAACATCCTTTAATTAGACCACTCTACACGTTGCCCTGGCACGCCACCGAAATAAGGGCAAGAGAAGAAGAAAAAATACACCAAACTCGCAGAGAGAGAAACAAACAAAAGACGAAAAACACGAGAGATAATTCTCCGTCCTTATCCGTGGGATCGGTCGCGCGGACAGCACGAACCGCCGCGCGTCCTTCTATAGGGCGGCAGGTGCGAACGCCGAGCCTGGGAACCTCGGAACGTTCCGAGTTCCCACACCCGATGAGCACCTGGCCCCCGTGGTCGCGATGAGGCGAAGCGTTGTGACGCACACACGAACGACACACGTGTGTTTCTTTCTTAACCCACTCTGAGAGGGTGAGATGAGCCTTCGCGGATCCTATAACCAACTCTACTCAACCCCGATGCATGATGGATGCCGAAGCGGTTTCTCGTTGTTCCGATTTCTCTTCTTCTATGATGGTTTTCCCTTTCTTTCGATATGAGATGGTCGTATTTTCGACCACTTTGTCATTGATACTTAAATATAAAATCTAGATATACTACATACAAGGATTTTGCAAGCGCTTTCATATCTACACCGTGACAAAAATGTCTTCCAAGAAGAAATGTAGGGAAAGGTGGGGCAAGATGGGAATATTAAGCTTTAAAACACTGCATCAGGATTACAAATTGATATACACGGTTCTAAGTACGCTTATTGTAATCTTTAAACATTCATCTGCTGATGGATGAATTTATAATTTTGCGATGGGTACTCTTGATGTTGTGAGAAAATTTTGAAAAGAAATGTGTAAATACACCATCTTGCCCCATCATGGGGGTAAGATAGGGTTCCAGGCGCGTTAAGAATGGGTCGTACCATAAATCTAGATAATAGGTAATAGATTCTTAAAATATTCTTAAAAACATGCAGGAACAAAGCTTAAACTCTTTAAAGCGGAAATATTTAAAATAAAAAAAAATACAATAACGATAAGAATATTAAACTTAATCTTCACAATTAAGACAATAGAAGACGAACTCATCCACGTTATTCGCACAGCCTCCAGGTACCCAGCCTCGCCATCTATGGCATTGTATCAATACCTCCCCTTACAATACTAAAATTGAGCGTCATCTTCCTCAACAGAAGAACTTGATTATTTCCTTGACGTTTTCTAAAAATTTATTTCTTTGCTTTCGTTACAAAATACGGCTTCTTGATCTCTTCTGTTTTCTTCTTTGTCATTTTTTTTTCCTTTAACTCTCCCTCAACACTTCTAATTGCCTTAGGGATTCTCCAGACTTCTATTTTTATATGTAGTGCTTGGAAGGATTGCTGCCTTTCCCTTGTTACGCTTTGATTGAATCTGTACTTTATTCCTAACATGAGAAATAGGCATTATGTCTTCGAGAAAGCATAATGGCATATCCAGGCATAACGAACCAGATTGAAGAGTGAAATAGTGATGTCCCCATTTTGCCCCATACCAATAGCCCCATTTTGCCTCTTTGGGACATTTTCTGGTTATGTTATAATAACATATTAAATATTTGAAATAAACAAATAACGCACTATAGAAAATACATGCAATACATGTCAATTAATAAGCACAAAAAAGTGTAGTTGTAGATAATTTACTTATGTTTCCGATACTGGCGGTTGAACTCACCATCAAAATAATAACGAAATGCTGGAAATTGCAAAGTTCACGCACAAACAGCAATAACTTTGTTATTACGACTAGTAAAGTTTCCTACATTACAACAAACATAAAACAGCACTTGTCAATATTAGGACTGCTATTATTTGACAGATGTTTACTGCCGTTTTGTAGATAAGACGATGTCCCCATCATGCCTCGTGGACCCATCTTGCCCCACCCTTCCCTATGTATATCTTTGAAAAAAGTGATTTCACATAAACTTTATTTGAGTTAACTACACTAAGAAAAAATTTATTACACTGCGTAGACTTTCACGGCCGGTGTAACTATAACTAACAGCTTCTTGCGGGTTTTGCCGTGTGTCAAAACTGGGGGAGTTCAGTTATCCTGAAGAAGCTGTCAGTATGAACAGCGAAACGTCGAGCGAAAGTTTTGACACACGGCGAAACCCGCAAGAAGCTGTTAGTTAAAAAATTTATTAATCATAAATAAAAATACAATTATCGTAAGTAAAAAGTTCAGCTAAATAGGGGACAAAAACACAGATTACTTAGCACTAGTAAAAAAGAGATCCTAAACACTGATACTAACAAGAAGCAATCTAAGTTACTTACGGTCTGCTTCATACCGGTAATTTATGAAGTTACTTATGATAATTAAACTGAAGTAGTTAAACCAAAGAATATATGCAGTTGCAGTAAGCAAAGATTTACTCTTGTCAAGTAGTAGGTGTATTGCTGTGAGTGAACTATTCTACAACAGCTATCACACCTTCATAATTAATACAAGCTATTTAGATTACTTGTGATAAGGAAAGAGTATTATTAAAGCACGTTCACTAAATATCTGATATATAAAAGGTAATGGTTTGCTATAAATATACGATATACTTACCTTAAATTTGTTATTCAACTATAGGTAGTGTAGGAAACGAGGAAATTTAGTGAATATTTATTAAGTAGCTTACTGTATACTTGGTGTTAATAACTGATAAAGTACAAAAAATAAATAAATTATTTATGCAACCGCAACTATAAGTACTGCATACCGAACAATGCGTAATTCAAAATTGTTTGCAAATAATTTTTAATTACTATTCAGTGTGCTGTAGCTTCGATTGCATTAATAATTGAATATTAAATTCGCATTTATTTTGCTAAAGATGGTACATAATACTTACTACTTAAGAAAAAAAAACAGTATTATTAGTAATAGTTTTATTTTGTATAGGACAAACACAGTGACTACCTGATATGAATGAAAGATATTGGTTTCACTTTAACAACAGTTTTTTTTTTAAACAATTTACAACGTAATGACTCATAAAAATATATTCCTTGATAATAAAAAAATGAACAAAGCAATAATAAAAGATAAGGTAAATGGGGCCCCTTTGAAACGTTATTTAGTTATTGAAATCTATACAGAGGACAAAGAGAAATATGGCTTTGAAGTTACAACTAATAACAAACAAAGAAATAATATACCTAGGCGGTAAACTTGCGGGTTCTATTGGTTGTTTGCACTGGGCGTTGTCTCGGCGAGTTGATCCTCTGTCGGCGTACGTGGCGGTTATGTCCGGTGATCGCCTCGAAAAGGGCTACTTCGTCGGGGTATCCCTAACTGCAGGTGGCACTTGGACTGTCACTCAGCTAGCGACGGCATCCACGCTTTAACTTCACGAGCGGGCGCAGATATCATCACAATGATGGGGAATTCAAATATCCCACCACGTGGTTTAAAACTGCAATCTTGAAACATCCGATTCCTTATAGGCTCGGTACTTCTTCTTTCGCTGGGATTCTTTATATGGATGGGGCCTTGAGTTAACCCACCCGGTATTTTTAATATATTTGCGTTCCAACTGGCCTACAATGGCCGTACTCCTTGGCCACCCTTTTCGACGACCTTTTCCCACGTCCGTAATTCTTACTTGACGCTAACCCGCGTTTGCGCGCGTAACCGTCTCGGGGACTATTTCATTACTCCGCCGCATTAGCCAATCAGGAATAGTAAAACAATCACGGGGGTGGCAGCAAAACTCTAATAATCATAGTTGTGGCAAGTTGTTACCTATTTAAGAAAATACATGAGTTTAATAGCGATCAGCAATCTTCACTAAGCATGTGCTGTAGTTAGATACAGTACCAGTAGTCATAAGTAATACGTTACTTACCATAAATTTGTCAGGTACGCTGTGTAATAGCCGTTAATAAAAGCACTATTTACAGTAACAACTTGCATTTAGAAAACTGGGTTTAGTTGCAGGTATTAATTGAGGAGAATAGTTTCAAGTAAAACTTTATCTATTTTAAATATTTTTTTATCAAATAAACACCTTACTTAGCCAATTTTTCTCAGTGTATAAGGGCCAGAATAGGGCTCAACGAAGATTCCATAGATGTGTCAAAAATTTGTCGGTAATACTGGCTATCAAATCAAAAATAACTCTTATTAAAAATAAATCTTACGATGTCAAAAAACATTTTCTCATCGTATTTTTGGCACATCTTGGCACTATCTTATACTTAATACACAAATAATGGTAATTTTACCCGATAAATCAAAATCTAATAGCAAACTAATGATACAAAAAGGGTAACCTCAAACAGATTCTACGTGTATGAAACAAAACCTCCACTCAATGGGCGGACATAACAGAGATACCTAACAATTAAATAGCTGCAGGAATTCCAATGAGCAGTTCGTCCCTGTATCGGGTCTTGTATATAGGCATTGTTTACAAATGACATAAAAGCGATTAAAATTTATGATACAACTCGTGCCGTACGGTTAGGCATGCGTGACCTTCCAAGGACATTTAGCGGGCTATACGACAGTTAAGTCTGGCTGTTGAACAGCTATATAGTAACTATGTTTTAAGAATGCACGGCACGTACGTCGTCGCAGTCATAGAATAGCATCTTATATAGAATCGGTGAACTTCTGTGTGCGCAGAAGGGATTTTCCTGTTGGAATGACGACGAATGTGAAATCACTTGTAAGATTTATGATATTATAGGCATAGTTGCCAGCGTATGTATCTTTCACATGATATAATGCAAGATAACTACGATGCAATTAATTTGGCAACCTTTAAAGCAGGGTTAGCGATATCCAGGATCGTCTATGTCTACCTCTGTATATCAAATACAAATTAACTAATATTTCCCCAGTGACCAACTATATTTATTTCATATTTTATAAATATTTAAAAAATATTAAATCTTTCTTGAATATTAGTTATATTAATATAATATGCATAAAATATATTATAGAAAATATATTAGGAAAACATTTAAAAATATATATGTTATGTAGCATTAATAATATTTTATTGCAAATGTTTTCTCAATATATTTTTCATAACTCTGCAAGAATATTTTGCTTTGTATTTCTGTAAATATTTATTTCATATAAAAAAAAAAGATTGAATTTTTGCTTTTGTATATTTGGTGCGTAGGACCAAATATAAAATGGGTAAAATATGCATATATATTAAGTAGGTATGTACCTATTTAAAATGATAGTTTAAAGATTAAATTAGATAATATATATCTAATATGATTTAATTAGTATCTAAGTTGAGCGGTGTAACTTTTCTATTAATATATCTGCGTTTTGTATTATATTATTTGTAATATTTGTAAGTTGCGAACGTCAACACAACACCTCTATTCATTACGGTGCCGGTGTTATATGATTTAGTATTGTTTATGCGTCTATGGATTAAGTACATAGAATGCATACGCGCACGTGCGTATCATCAACGTTTTCATTCGTTTGTCCGTTACATGTTATAGTTTATAATAGTATACGATTAGAGCAGATTAGGGTTAACTGTGTAATTAATTGTTGCGGGGGTGTGTTTTAGTGTTTGTGGTGACTACGAAGTAAGCAAAACTTTGAACATGTCATGGCATCTATAAGATAATTGGAATGCTCAATATCGCTATGTACAGAAATGGTTTAATAATATAATTGTAGGAATTTTATGCATCATATATGTACTGCGTCTACCAGATAAATTGCTAGTTGATTTGCTTAAGAGATTCATCTCGGTAGATAAGCGTCATAACCTCAAATAGAGGTTAGAATACGTTGTGTTGTATTATTGTTTGTACGTAGAATGTTTTCAAATATTATGAAATAAAGTAAAAATAAGTATCGTAAGTATTAGAATGTAGCTACCACTCCAATTATTGTAAATGCTCCAATGTATTAGTAGGTGTTGATAATGTTGTACGATGCTTTATTCATGGTATGATCTAATACAATTGGCATTGTTTTAGAGGCCACAAGGAAACGCCATGAGAGCGCCACTACCGAAGATATGAAAAAATCCATAGGGTTGTACCTGGCACCAGGGCACCAAGGCTATAGACTTAAAAATGAGTATTTTTTATTTTTATTGGCTTATTCAAATAAAATGATAATAAATACGTTTGTTTTTTATTTAGAACACTTCAATTAAAAAATAGTGATTAATTTGATAAAACCTTCAGTATACCTTAAAAGATGCCAGAATTATTGATTATTAACTTGTATGGTGAGTGTGAAAAAACAAGTTCTTGCCTTTTAGACAACTCTAGGTATATTTCAACTTTTCGTTATCGACGTTATACATTCTAAATAACCCAGAACAATTTTAGTTCATTTTGACAAATTAAATAGATTGCATAAAAAAATCTCAATTTTCATATAAATAATATTTTACAAATATTTTAGAAAAAAATATTGCGCTTACATTAATTTTAAAATATGAAATAAATATTTTAATTGAATATTTTATCTATATTTAGAAAAAAATATGAAAAATATATTCAAAAACCTCTCACGAAAAATATTTATAAAATAAATTTTTAAAAATATCTATGTAATATTTCTGGCTGTTAGGGTTGCGATTGCAGCGCAATCTGTTACGAATCGAAAAAAAAAGTTTCAAACAAAAACTACATACTTGATGGCGTAGAATTTCTATTACGTTATATACTCCCAATAATTTCCTAAATATTGTCAAACCACCCTGTATAAACTATAAAAAGAGACTACACACGGAAGGGAAATCGTGTCGTCCGTAATTTGCTGTCCTCTAGTCGGCAGAGAGAGCAACTGGCAACGACACAACAACGACAACAGCATGATGATCGTCCATTATTACCTATCACGGAAGACAACTTATTGTAGAGTAGGCGTGGGGCTCGTGTAGCGTGAGAAATGAACGGCCCCACGTTAAGCGGGCCGCTATGATTACCCCCGCTTCCGTTCGAGCGATCGCGAGAACTACTCTCTCACAATTACATCCCGTGCGCGGCTTTTTATACGACGGGGTCCTACGGCCACTTAACGCAATACCGTGCACGCAGCATCGAATCAAGTTTTTGTTGTTGTTGTTGTAACTGACTGACAAAACTGCGAAATTTTTAAGGTATAATAATATCGAAGTAGACGTGGATGAAGTTATAAACTTCTCCTATATAGACCCCTCACCACAAACTGCACTAAATTGGACGTACGTTTCGATAGCAAAGCTATCATCATCAGCAGAAACACTGAACTAAATAACTACACTAAAAGTACCCTAATTTATACCTAAAAAAAAGTGATGGTACAGTTAGATGAAGTTATTTCTTCTTCTAAATAGATCATAGCTAACTATTCTTAACCCCAATGTTTCAAAATTAAAATATCATTGCAAAGTCTACAAATTTTAATGGACGAGTTTCGTGATTCACCTACTTATACAGGGTATTCCACGTAACTGGTTCATTAAAAGTTTATGATGTTCTATTATTTACTTATATTTGAGATTTTTGCACCAGTATCTGTTCGATTGGAACTATAAATGTAAAATACCTTAACCAAAATATCACTTCCGGTTGACCGGAAATGGATGTCAACTTTGTTATTTTAAATAGAATGATATAGTTTTTTATTCATTTTTGGATTCTACAATTATAAATACGTCAGTTTTCATTAGCTATTCCTATAGCTACATGTTGCCGTTTTTGAGTTATTTAAGTTTTTCTTTTTTTTAAGTCATAATCATTGCATCATTGAGAAATTAATATCTCGGTTAATACTGCAAGTAGAGACTCCAAATTTGCTATGTTATGAATGTAGATATTACTCTAAGAAACGGTAAGCACACTTTACATTCTAACATATAGGGTGTTCAAAACTGAGGCACAAAGTGACATATTTTCAAATGCAGAAAACTCAATTTTTTTAAATAGAACACCCTATATTTTAATTCGGAATTAGGAAGTAAATATCATCCCCTATCACTTTATATCAGCATTCCCTATACCTATCTTTAATAGATTTTGAGATATGAGCGACTTTTTGTTAAACAGACTAAGTAGCCCTATCTTTAAATGTTTGTAGCTGGCTCTGAAATGGATTCACAATTCATGTATTATTTTTGAATAAACATACAAAAATGTTTGTTCGAATAGTCATTTCTATTAATATTGCGTTGTATGAAAGTGTAATTACAATAATATACATAAACACTTTTGGTTAGGCAATGAATTTGACATTAATCCCATTCAGAGCCAGCTGCAAAGGGCTACTTAGTTTGTTTAACAAAAAGTCGTTCATATCTCAAAATCTATTAAAGATAGGTGTAGGGAATGCTGATATAAAGTGATAGGGGATGATATTTACTTCATAATTCCGAATTAAAATATAGGGTGTTCTATTTAAAAAAAATGAGTTTTCTGCATTTGAAAATATGTCATTTTGTTCCTCAGTTTTGAACACCCTGTATGTTAGAATGTAAAGTGTACTTACCGTTTCTTAGAGTTATATCTACATTCATAACATAGCAAATTTGGAGTCTCTACTTGCAGTATTAACCGAGATATTAATTTCTCAATGATGCAATGATTATGACTTAAAAAAAAAGAAAAACTTAAATAACTCAAAAACGGCAACATGTAGCTATAGGAATAGCTAATGAAAACTGACGTATTTATAATTGTAGAATCCAAAAATGAATAAAAAACTATATCATTCTATTTAAAATAACAAAGTTGACATCCATTTCCGGTCAACCGGAAGTGATATTTTGGTTAAGGTATTTTGCATTTATAGTTCCAATCGAACAGATACTGGTGCCAAAATCTCAAATATAAGTAAATAATAGAACATCATAAACTTTTAATGAACTAGTTACGTGGAATACCCTGTTCCATTTAAAATAACATAGTTCGTGGCGATTTCCGGTTAACCGGACGTGTAAGAACCTTAAAAATATTTTAAAAAGAAAGTTAGCACCAAACTGTTGCAAATCCCAATTTTTTAAAACTAAAATATTCGTTAAGCCCTGAAATTTCTAACTAACTAGTCCCATTGAAAACCTGTATATTAAATTGTAAGTATATACTATGAGATTCAAAAAGATTGTCAATTCCGCTCCTATAGATAGTAACAGGGTGTAGGTATATGCCGCGTGTTTGAAATGAAGGTTTGAACTAAGTCAGTGTTGGAACACAAGAAAGTAAACGGATTTATCATAAATAAGGAAAACGTAACCTATATTTGAACTCGCATTATATAAACGACTATGGATTGGTGTTTCTGCTTGTAAAAATGAAATGTAATTAATTTAACTTTACTAAATTATGATTTTACAATTCAGTACTAACTGGTGTTTAACTAAATTTATTTATTACTTTAAATTATAACATACAATTAGTATAATTATTAAGTGACAAAACTGCATCTCTCAGTTCTTCTATGGTATGCATGCGGTTTCTATAGATCCTATTTTTTAGATAGCCGAACATGAAGTATTCTAATGATCAGACGATCTTGGTGGCCATCTTTGTGCTCTAACGAACCTGTCAGCAAAAAACTGTTGAAGATATTGGCAGGTTTGTCGAACAGTATGTGCTGGAGCATTATCGTGCTGAAAATAACCTGCTTCAAGCTCATTTTCTTGTAACTTTGCAATAAACAATTCCAACATCTGTTGGTAACGTTGGGCTGTTACAGTTTCCTCGAAGAAAATTGGCCCTATTATTCGTTGCCTGGACATTGGAGCTAACCAAATTCCAACTTTCACGGGATGCAATTGCGTTTCTCGAAATTCATGTTGACTTTCTGCAGACCAGATACGATAGTTTTGTGAATTGATATAGCCTGTTAGATAAAACCAGACTTCATCCGAGAAAAATGATTTGTTTAGCAAGTCATCATCCCTTAAATTGTTATTAAACCAATGACAATATTCCAATTGCCTATCGTGATCTAATGGTAATAATTCCTGTACTGTAGAAACTTTATAGGGATGAAAATGTAACTTTCTTTTGACAGCTCATTGCGCTGAAGTGTATGATAAGCGTATAAAATTATAAAATGTAATAAACTATTTCACTTAATGTTAATATTGATTTTTTACCTGTTTGTTGAGCTAATTACCACAGATAAATTTCCTTATTTTCTGACAGTATTCAGAAATACTATTGTTGGTGATATTAGATGTAAATATAAACGGTTTGAAAAAAATTATAGGATAAATAATCGAAAGATACTACAACACGCACGCCAATGTCGCTAAATGTCAAGAAAATTCATTTAATGTATGAAATTTGTATGTAGCTAACTTCGCTCATTAAATTGGTAATAAGTATAGATAAATTTTTCCGGAAAACAGTTTTTTTCTTACGACAATCATTTTGAATCTCGTAGTATTTACTCTTGTTTAAATGTTACAAGTCCTAATTTTACAACTAAAAGTAAATTTATTCCCGGGATCGTAAATCAGCAGTTATAGTTTGAAATAATGATGCCTCAACTAAACGAAATCATCGTAACAATCCTAACCCTATATACAATTATTTTTGCGGACAGTAAACTCTTTTTTTTTCCTCTCCACTCCACTAATCGACTCTTCTCATTCACCCGATCGCCCGTCTAACAATAAAACGACACGCTCTAAAATCCTCAATTTGGATCTGTGTATATACGTAACGAACACCGCTAGGCAAAGGCATCATATCTACGTATCGTATCGCATGCACAGTCATTTAAACAGCGCGTGAGCCCACAACGGACGAGCCTATGCATGGCGTATGTACTGTACGTGTGTAGTAGAATCCTTATCCCTCGTATATCGTATATAGTAGACCAGGTGCCTAGCACGTACGGCCGGTTGACAAGCATGTGAGTGAGCGAGAGCAAGTAAGTGTTTCGGCTCGTGGGAACGCGATTGAGCTACGGTCTCACGAATGAACTAAAGACGACCCGACACAACAGACAGGCGAGAGCCAGGCAGACGCCTAACGGACCCCCGGACACGGCCAACACAGAAGACACGTATACTATATATAGGGATCATTAGATTAGGGGAACGTTTCATTTTTTTTTTTATTTTTTTTGTTACAAAGTTAAAATTGATGTAGGAAAAAAAAATCGGTGAGTAGTTGGGTGCTGTAAATAAAATTGGAGAAGCGTTTTTCCTAAATTTTTAAAGATAATTAACAGTCAGTAGCAAAAGTATAGTACCCCTATCCTTGTTTGCTGCTGTTAAGTGCAGATATGCAATTATAGGTATTTTTACAACGGATTGTAGTACATACCATGCTTTCAAAAACTTTGCTGATTAAAGTAGGCCGTATTTTTTTTTTAATCGTTGGTCACATTGCATGCACGTACCAGAGTACACCGAGTAAGGACAAGAGAGGAGTTATAGCGGTCCAAATTTCTAAACCTAACTTCACACAAACAACAGCTTCCCAAAATGACAGTTTGTTATTGTTTACGTTCATATCTACACAAATTAGTTTACTCATCCGTTTAATCTATATGATTTACTTGTTTTATTTATTTATTTTACGTATTTTATTAATTTTGAATTACCCCTGCAGTTTTAAAAACATTTAATGAACTATGATATTCTTGTGTAAAAGGTAAGATCGGTGGCCTGTGGTCATAACATTTACATAAAATTTCTTATATATTATATTGTTCGGTTTAAGTGAAATAACTCAAATAATCGTGAAGGAAGACACCAATGGGTATCATGTTGTAGTGCCAGTCACTCTCGCAAGATAAATTTTGATGCTGACGATGGTCGCAGTTTCTTGGGATTTCCGAATGAATCTAATATATATGAAACGACAAGAATTAATAAAGTACATGAATAAGAAGAACTATTATCGTTGTGTTTTCCTAGGTCACATTAAATCAATTTATTTGTTAGATACACATTTTAAGCTAGATTGCTATTTATCGCAGTAACTAACTTAATTCATTTTATGTTCACTTTTTAAAATAATGTGATTTTGATTTGAACTGCATTCTACTGGTATAAATTTTAATCGCATTTATTCACATTATAGACAATTCGATATTATATAGTCTACGTCTGAACTCTATCCACTTGTGCACCCCCGGACATTATTGTTGATAAACCAGTGCAGGGTCGGATGTTAGAAATGAAGTAGTCGAATAGAAAGGAACAATCTTTGTATCGCACAGAATAATATAGTCGTAACTCTTCAACCCTAATTAAAAGTTATTGTGTATTTGTGTCAGAAATTTGAAAGTCCCTTCCACCGATGCTGTTGCATTTTTATTAATCTATTTGAGAAAGAACCACAACATATTTATTCCTGGAAGAATCTTTTACACTATAAAAATATAAACAACGATTTATTTCACAAAAAGGAAAGAATATGAACATAATTATCGTAAAACACTTGCAAATGTATGTATCAATTAATCAAACATTATTTTACTGGAATCGCGTTTTCTATTACTATGAACTGTTCATAAATATTTGCAACAAAATCAGAATAAAAAACGCATAAATTTGTGTATTTTTTTAATCTATTTTTCTACTTTTTTTAAAATATAAATTATTCTACAGGTTTGAAAATTCCCGGCAACAGCTTTACAAAATGGCAGCTGGGCTTGAAGGTCATTCAAAACGGACCACTCAAAAACAATGGATTTTTGCGAACATGTCCTTACTGTAATATACTGTGCACAAAATGTGTGCAGAAAAAGATTATTATAAATTAATGGCTGTTGAAAATATTATCCATTACTTTGAAGACACAGTCCAACTCTACACTTCATGTGCTCAAAACCATTTACTAAGGGGTTTATCAGCACAGGAATCTCTAATAGCATTGCGAAGCCCTTCGATAGTGCAATGTCTGCTCTTAAAAATGGTAATCTCTAAATATGGAAAAATAAAATAATCAAAAATTGTCAAGTCCGGAGATATTGTCGGAAAATTAATAATTCTCGTATTGCAAAATTGTTCCAACAAAGCTATTGTTTGTCGAGATTTGAGATGGAGGCAGCGGTTTATAGTTTTGGTTTTCGCTGGCAGCTGTCACAATTAATTAATTCAATTAAAAGTAACCCAGTATCGCATATCTTACTAAAGAATTTGTTTCGAAAAACAGCTTACTCTAATCAGGAAAGTATTTGAAAGCATGGTATGGGGATAAGCACAATTTGTAGCAATATTTACCATCAAATTGTGGCGCTAAGTTTGCAGTAGTAATTATTACAATTTATAGGAGACAATTGAATGGACAGCCTATTTTTTTCTGTACGATGTTGTAAGATGATTAACTGCAGTAAAGTTTTACACAAGTTTGTATAACCTATCTACATCTTGATGACATATTTATTTCACTTTTCAATAATTTACCATAGTTTTGTAGTCAATTTTACTTTATTAATTTATTACAGCATTTATGAAATACGAATACTTGAATCCTTACTGCACTATTTTCAGGGTAAGCTTTCAAGTCAAAACATTAGTATATACTAATGTTTTCAATGATTACAATTATTCACATAATTTCCTGGTATTAGTGGATTAGGTTTCATGATAAAAACACGAAAAGTGTTTCAATTTTCTTTTTTATTGACGTTTGAGAATAAATTTATATTCTCAATCAAACATTATTGTATTGTAATTTCAAATATTTATTTATAATTTTTTTTATAGAGGGTATTAAGCATAGCAATTTATCATATATGAGTTAGACAGGGATGGTTAACAGTAAGTTGGTAACACCTATTTCACCTTAGTGATTTTGAAGTTTTCGAAAATAAGTATCTTTCGGTAATTTTCTTCGTAGTTTGACATCTACTTATCAACAGTAAATGCAATGGAGATATTAAAAGGCTCCGCAATAACTTATTGTCACTTTATTCTCCATAAAATCTTCCTGTAGATGTTAATATGAATTATTTAAGAAATTGTTTAATAGAAATGCTGCCATCATCTGTCAACCCAAATATAGTATCTATTGTCAATTTTTAGTGACTTTTTTGGAAGATGGTATGTGTCCTGACGATTTAAAGCAATGAAAAAAAAGGCGCCACTGAAAAATTTTAAATTAAAAATAGAAGAAAGATAACGTCTGACAAATATGACACAATGGCATTTATCATATCAATAACCATATCGCTGCCTTTGGATTATAAGGTGCTATGTTACAACGCAACAGTTTTGACAAAATGGCACCATCGCATCGTTTCCGCGCATAGTAATCATGTTTAATTGAAACCAATCTGAAGTCAGCAAGTTTTTTCTCAGTTCGTTATCGACTCAGAAGCCAAAAACTATAGAAAGCTTAGAGGCTAAAGCGCTAAAATTGTAACATAGAACCTTATAATCCCAAACCAACGATATGATAAGCTGTAGTCGTATCATGCAAACTTTGAGTTCTTGCTTGGAATCATTGTAAATGGATTGAAATAAAAACAATTAAAACAGAATTCAAAATTCTGACATTCCCTTGGAGCTAAAAGGACCAATGCCAATATTCTGATGTTTTCACTAAAGCATTGCATTTGTACAATAGGCTTCCATTACCTTTATGGATCCGCTATTGGTTGAATTTGATATTAGCCTTTTTAGCTTTTAAAAAAAAAGACTATGAAAATACATAAAACGCAATGGTTTACTGAACAGCAAATTAAATATTATATTTAGGGCCAGTTTTATAATAAATGTTACTTTAGCACTTTAACAATATCTGTGTATTATTAATGGGAACTTTAATTTAAGTAATTTTAAAGCTTTAAAGTGATATTTATAATATCTCACCCTTAAGTTTAATGAACTGCATAAACAGTTTTGATTTTACAAAGAAATATTAAAAGATCATTTACTTGTCCTCACTAAAGGAAATCTACAATGTCAACTATAATAGAGTATGCAATGAATTTAATATATATCAGCGTCATTAGGATCATTGGACAAATTTTCTGCACCCGCTAGTTATTTCAAACGTCTCCACAAATAATAATCTGCAATTATTGGCAGCCTTAATATTGGTTCATTCTTACATAGCCCCAGCTATTACCAAATTTGAAATGAGACATCACATTGAAGTAGATATTTGACAAATAGCAGATAGGTTAAGCAAACCACATATGTAAGGCACTTACCTAATTTTAAGGATCGAAATAACCATAAATTATCTAAAGAAGGTATCAATCAAAGGTACAAATATGTAATTGATATAATCAATGGAAAGATAATCACACACTGTAGTCTTTCATACATACCCATAATTTTGGTTTTGAACTTGAGTATGAATGGGCTAAAATAAAAATAATGACAACATAAACTTTACAATTTCGTCTTTAAATTCTTTAAATTCTGATTATAAGTTTATATAATTTTGAACTACAAACAAACTTCTGTTATATGTTTTTGAAATAATTAATAAATATACAGCACTTTTCTTTTAACACCCTGTATATTTGATATTATTTTTTTTTACGTTTCGTCCTAAAATTAATCTTTATTTTATCTTATTGTAAGTTTTCTTGTTTTAATTTCATTAGCTGTATATACCCACTTTGAAATTGATATTTTGTTTAAACAGTTTTAACAACATTCATAAAAATAAAAGCAAAAATCAAATCACCACTTTATATCCTCAATTTTTCAACAATATAAATTAATCAAACAAGAAAATGCAACGTTTCTTTTCTTATATCGTATTAATACCCATCAGCCAATCAGATTCCTTTTTTTTCGCCAATCACCCTCTCAATACCGGCAAACACCACTATACGGGGTTCGCCATGAATGGCGAGACCAAATCAGCCCCCCACCACCCATACCTAGCGGGCACAACTCGTATATATCCAACGGAATGCCGTCACTGGCATCATTTAGTTGCTGAAACTAGACATTCACAGATATAACGGATAGCAAACAGACGACTCTACTGTATCAGTGTTTCGATTTTCGCGCTCACGAAAATCCGCGTCAATAGAAGTGTCATTTTGTGCGTACACTATTTCGGAATTTACATCGGAAAACGCGAGATGTCGCCTACGTCATACATGGTCCCCGCTGATTATAACGAAGAGCCGATCTCCAGGACTTATCAGTACAGGAAGGTGATGAAACCGATGCTGGAACGTAAAAGGAGAGCCAGGATAAATCGCTGCTTGGACGAGTTGAAAGAGTTGATGGTGACCGCGCTTCAGAATGAAGGTGAAAACGTGTCGAAGCTGGAGAAGGCGGATATCTTAGAGTTGACGGTTCGACATTTGCACAATTTGAAGAGGCAACATCAGTTGGTGATTGGCCCGGAGCAGAGTTACGCCGATAGATTTAGAGCTGGTTTTTCGCAGTGTGCCCAAGAGGTGTCACATTTCATCGCCACACCGACTCAATTGATAGACCCAATATCTGGTAGGAAGTTGATGCAGCATCTAAGTTCTTGTGTACGCCAAATGGATAAGGTGCAAATACAGTGTTCGCAGCAAAATTACACAACGCCACCAAATTCACCAAAGGACTTATCGCAAACGCAAGCAGCAATGTGGAGGCCTTGGTAATTCATTAAATTTGTGCTATTTCCTCTATGTAATCAATGTTTTTTTTCTACTCAAAATCACTATGTTACAAAAGTCTTCCATCCGTTTTTCACATTCTATCAAAATTTTCCTTCAAAAGTCCAGATATGTACTTGCTGCTGAGTATCGAGGGAAAAAAAATGGTTAAATCAAAAAAAATAACAATTTAATAAAGAGAAAGAATTAAACTAATAGCTTTAAAGCTGTGATACTACTAAATACTGTTAATAAAAGTATTTCGTTTTAAATATTATATAAAATCTAATGATAAATAACCTATAAATATAAATAATGAACCTGTAGTATTTGTATTTTTTAAAAGTGTTATATTTTAATGTTTATTATTGTACTTGTTGTAATAACGTGTTAGTACCTGATAGCGTGTTTTTTTTTTATTATTATTATTATTATTTTTGAATTTGTGGGCAAATAAGTGTTAAGAAAATATAGCTCGAAATGTTGTGTAGTTAATTAATTTTTGTATCATTATTGTGTTTGTATCTGTTGTTATAAATATAATATTATAAGCTAGTGTTTTGTAAACCAAATAAACTAAAAATAAATTAAATAACTTAAATTTTCTGTTTTATTTTTACTTAAAGAAAAAATAAAGTTAAATCTTAATGCAATAAATATCAAAAGAATATAGTGATTGAAATTTATAAAATTATTTTATGAAATCAATCCACCCCCAAATAGATTTAAGCACTAATAAAAAAAAAAAGTAAAGTAAGTATAAAAAATGAAATCAAGTGATACAATAAAAACCAAGAAAAAGAAGAAATTAAAATATATGTATATATACATGGTCAAGAAAAGAAGTTTTAAAAATAAAAATATATGAATATGTCACCCAAAATAATTAAATATTAAGTTAATAATTTGTACTTGGAATAACTTAAAAAATTGAAATTTAAAAACTTTTAAATAAATCATTTTTTTATTTTAATACAGTATACATACGGAATTTATTAGAGAAATAATAATGGTGGCGACATCTATTAGAGGTTTGTAACAACAATGCCAATTATCAAACTTCTCATAGTCGTCAATAGATGGCAATTGCTGCTGAAGATATTAAAAATTATTTTAATTTTTAATCAAACAATTAAGTATAAACGTATAAATAGATGTCGCTAACAATCCAAAATAAAAAAGACATTAACAGCTTTTATAAAAAAAAAATAATTCCCATTTATTACTAAAATTTTTGAATAATATATATATCAATAAAATAGCTTTAAAAAAAAAATGTCGTTTTTATTTTGGATTGTTAGCGACATCTATTGGGAGTTTACTTATATCATTCGGTAAATTTGTAAGATTTATCAACAGATGGCTGCTTGTTACTGTGTAAAATAGTGTTGGAAATATTCGAAATAATGTGAAAAGAAAAACTAAAATTGAAACAGCTGTTTTTATCCGTTGATACAAAAATCATTCAGATAGGTTTTTAAATTTGTGGTGCAATAGCCAAGAGAATTGATGTATTAAATTTACAAGAATTATCACTAGATGGCTAATAGATAAAATGTTAGAAATAAAATTAATGAATTCTTATAGTAATAAATATAGTTCAAAGAACCATCAAACTAGTCATTTTTGTTGAAGCATTTCCGTCATGTTAAAAATTATGTTTAAAGGCCGTTTTATACCTAGCTATTTATTCTGCAATTTATTGGCCAATTTAAAATTTTACGTGTATAACACGGATTAAATACGTGTTATACACGTAAAATTTTAGATTGGCCAATAAATTGCGCAATAAATAGCTACGTGTAAAACAGCCTTTATAAAAAAAAATAATTCCCATTTATTTCTAAAATTTTATGAATAATATACACATCAATAAAATAGCTTAAAAAAAAAAATGTCTTTTTTATTTTGGATTGTTAGCGACATCTATTGGGAGTTTACTTATATCAATCGGTAAATTTGTAAGATTTATCAACAGATGGCTGCTTGTTACTGTGTAAAATAGTGTTGGAAATATTCTAAATATGTGAAAAAAAAATGTAAAATTGAAACAGCTGTTTTAATCCGTTGATACAAAAATCATTCAGATAGGTTTTTAAATTTGTGGTGCAATAGCCAAGAGAAGTGATATATTAAATTTACAAGAATTATCACTAGATCGCTAACTAGATAAAATATTAGAAATAAAATTAATGAATTCTTATAGTAATAAATGTAGTTCAAAGAACCATCAAACTAGTCATTTTTTGTTGAAGCATTTCAGTCATGCTAAGAATTATGTTTTATACAAAAAAAAATTTTCGTTTTTTTTTGCATTAATACTAAAATCATCTAAATACATATTTAGAGGATAATAAAAACATTTAAAATAATACATTGTTGTTTACGTTCTCTTTAAATACTCAGAAGAATCTCATTAAAAATTGAACTTGCTATAAGCTGTGGATCGGAAATTGTGTATTATATTGAAATATCCTGTAATTCCCTTATCAAAATTTAAAATCCTTATCGGATTCTTTACATATATTACCAGCTTTGATAAAGTGATCACAATAACGGATCTGAAGTATATTTACCGATAAATATATACAGTTGGTGCCAGAAAAAGGTGGATTACTTGTATTTTGTGATTCTTACTCGTAAGAATGTGAAAATATAAAACACTAGTTGCAAATTGTTTTGGTAAAAAATATTTTATTAACTACTTTAAAACTATTTACACTGCTTTATTTGAATCAATAGTATTAAGTATGGTTTAACTAATATACGAAGGTCTGTCATAAATTATTAATGTTATCTCTTTCTTCTACAAGATACAATAGTATAATATTATAAATTCAGGAAACATTTTATTGTAAGAAACAGTTCATGTTTATTTTGTGGCACTATCTAAGTATCGTAGATGTCTTTCACCTTAAAAAAATGCAAAAATTAACTAACAAACGCAATAAAGAATATATTTCTAAAAATACTTATATTTTAGAGGTGTGTTAAATAAATGACAAGCATACGCGGTAAAAAAAAAATCTTTTAGAAATAACGAATATACGAATATCGCATACGCAACAATTTATCTGTTTAACATATACCGCTATTTAAGGAAAACTGCTACGAAAAAGAGAAATTAAAGAATAAAAAAAAGTAAAATTTAGAGCCAAAAATTCTTTAGTCCGGGCCTGATGCAAGAAAACGTCATGTTAAGCACCCGCTAAACGTGGTATTATGTATAAATACATTGCACCCATTTAGTATTATTCTTAATGGTATGCCGTAAGTTCATTTAACGTCATTCTGAATAAATAAAGGCCCTTGTAAAAATAGCAAAATTGAGGCATTTTAAATTTCTTCTTTTTATAAAATAAACATTCCTTTTTTGTTAAGAGTATTCTACGTAAGTCTACAAAGTATTATTTTTAATATCCTGATAAGACGTTCGAGTTTCACCGGATATGCGACTTCAGTAGTTACAAAAAACGTAAATATTTTTCTTTTGCTTTGTCGAATCGAGAGTTAGTTGTTAATAAACGGTACCACATGAATCTGAGTTATATCTTTTGGATTTATTTAATCATATAACGCAAAATGCATTGAATCGAATTACACAGAAATAAATGTAGATACAGAAAATTTGCAAACACGCCTTTTTACTATGATGTCGCGCGAAAATGAATCTATACATTCCCGCGCTTTCGCCGATGCATCAAGCTTCGATTTTCTTTATATGAATTCATGATGGTGCTGAAAAGGATCGTTTTTTCGAGACGGGAAGAATTTAAATAAAATATTCGAAGTGGCTTGCACTCCAAGCGGCGATCCACACAAAACTAACAGCGGTAATGGCTGAATGATAGTGGTATGTGCATTTAGGTTGGGCACAGGTGCGGCTCTAGCCCATGGCATTTATAAAATATTTTTTTTCTCGTTAATGCTTACAGATAGACCCCCTCTGCATTAAGACTTTTTGATTGTATATAATTACAGCTGCTACATATTATTATATTTACCTCTATATCTGATACACCCTGTATACCGTTCTATCGGGACAATTAAAGCCTAATTAAGAGGACAAAATTAGTGAGCTTCTTCTCGGATATGATGAACGCTATGATGAATGTCGCATTGCAATATTGAACACAATTGGCCCTTCAGGATTCAAGTTTTTTTTTTTTTAATATTTGGTTAATTGTTTGGCAATACTGCCGGATTATTGAGTTTAAATTATTCATTTAATTTGCATTATTTACATCACAAATCTCTGGAAACATATAAGTTACTGTTTTTTCTGTTCATGGAAATCCATGCATCGGTACTGAAGTTCGTCCAATGGCATCCTTGAACAGTCTTAGTGATTTAACGAAAACGGAAGTGGTGAACCACTCTGCTGGTTGATGATGCTCGCATACGTAAAACCCAACTGACAATGAGTAAAATTATTGCATTATTGCATTCATTTTCATACAGTTATCAACAATTATATTTTGGCATTGATAATAAAAAAAATAAATATTGTGATTCAAATCCAACCAGTTTATTTTAATAAATATTACGAATTTAAATAAATGGTAATATAGTCACTCTAACCACAATACATAAAAATAAAACTTCCTGTTTTATTTTTTTCCGATAAGAAATTCTCCCATGAACGTATACCATAACCAAATTAATCTTATAGGTATATAAGTATTGTATATCCTGTTCTGCAGCGCTTGTAACAAATTCTATCCGACCTACATTTAACAAAAATGAAATTCATACAAATCTTGTTTTGTTTATTGTTAATTTGCACCATTTTCGGTTTGGGATTCGCCCAGGATAAATTTTATGGTAAGTTTAACCCTTTATAAAGCTTATTCTATCTTTCAAATTAATATATAAAAATTAAATAAAATTTTCAAGATTAAAAGCGCAGATTGTGCGTTATTAGGGAGTATTGACCGGTGCTTAAGCACGCAATCGGTCAAAACTTCTACATTACCTCTGATAAAATACAACTGTACAACTACAGACAAATATTTTATTTAAATTTAGCAAAACGATTCAGCGTTTATTTTTACAGTAATTTTTGACGTAACTCTCAAAATATTTCGAATATATAACGTCATATTCCATGACTCGCATCGAAAACTTAATGCAAGTCTATCTATGCGCTGCTTAATCTCAAAACGTATTAATCATGCTGTGCGCTGTCAAGAAGTGAATGGATTAGCAAAAAATACCTTTTTTAAGTATTTTCGTGTATCTATGCTGTCATCTGTTTTAATCGCAGTTGAAGGAGGCGAGAAGGAATGGGTAGAAAGCAGTGGTGATTCAGAATTCGCTGAGGGTAACAAAGAATGGGGCTTTGAGGGAAGCGGAAATACTGACGAAGAAATGGATTATGACGAAAAAGAGGGAGCAATGGAGGAAATCGTGCCAAGATTGGGGAAAGAATGGTTTTGAAATAAATAAGTTCTCCTAGGTATTATGGTGAAATTAAAATTTATTCATTTAAACTTGTTAGAACAAAAAAAAAATTAAATAAATACAATTATCTTCAATAAATCAGATTTTTTTTTAATATGTTTTTATTTTTCAAAAATAATTGTAATTATTCTCAAAAACTAACCCTATTTTAACTATTTATTTTGAAACAAAGTGCTTTTATTTAAAATTTTCCCTACGGAACTGCGGTTAGTGCGGATGTTGGGTTACCTATCCGTTACACCCTGACAGAATCGGTCAACATTCACCGTAGATGCTCGGAATATTTTTTCTCTTTTTATTTTCGGTCTGTTAATATAATAGAAAGAAAAATATATTTCCTCCACTTTATTTTACGTTTTGAAACTTCCTTTTTATCCTTTTATAATGTTATACAAGCATGGATGAAAAAAAAAATCTAAATATAAGTCCCTTGAAAACAACCACAATAGCATTCACGGGAAGGGAGATCTTAGATGGTCTTGGACCCGTAAAACTTCTGAGTGGTAAACAAATAAAGCTGTCAGGGTAAGTAAAATATCTTTTTGTCATTCGTAATTCCAAGCTTATTTGAAATCGACAACTTTAGATGATTAAAACCACAGCGAAGACAACACTCATGGACATACATCACGGTGGTAAGATCCATAATAATTTACGCGGAATATTTCGTTTAGGAATAACAGAGGCAATGAGGACTACTCCTACATCAGCATTAGAAAGCCCCCTAAAGCTCTTTTTTAATTTAATTTTGTTTAAAAAAATGCGTTTATTGATTTTTTTTTGTTGTTTTGGAACCACGGTAAGTGCGGATGTAGGAGTAACTGTCGAATACATCGTGACAGGATCAGCCAACATTCACCATAGGGGTTCTGAAAAATTCAAGATATAAAATAGTATTTCCAACGTGCTTTTTTTTTCAAAATTCTTTTATTTCATACTTAATCTCCTCGAAAAGATATTTTTGATTTTATAGGAAACAGAATTCTAGAAAGAATTAATCTAATATTTTTCCTGGTAAAAAATGCTTTTATTTAGAATTCCCACTTTGGAAGTGCAGTAAGTGCGAATATTAAGCAAATTGTCGGATACACCCTGACAGAATCGGTCATAATTCACCGTGGAGGGTCTAGAAATTTCAAAGTATAGAAAAATATACATAACACTTTTTTTTTATATCTTGAAGAACGTCTTTTCAAAGTACGTTTCATTTTTCAATTTTTTTTCTTTTACACTTAATTGTCTCGAAAAAATATTTTAGACTTCGTAGGAAAAAGAATTCTGGAAAACTACCTACACTCTATGTGTTTTATTTAATATTTTTCTTGGCAAAAATTGCTTTTATTTAGAATTCACATTTTGGAACTGCAGTAAGTGCGAATGTTGGGTTAACTGTCGGATACGCCTTGACAAAATCGGTCAAAATTCACCGTGAAAGGTTGAGAAACTTCAAAATATAGAAAAATATATATAAAACGTCTTTTTATGTTTTGAAGAACGTGTTTCCAAAGTGCATTTCATTTTTCAAGATTTTTTTTATTTTACACTTAATCTCCTCGAAAAAATATTTTAGACCTCGTAGGAAAACGAATTCTGGAAAACTACCTACTCTGTGTATTAATTTAATATTTTTCTTGGCAAAAATTGCTTTTATTTAGAATTCACACTTTGGAACTGCAGTAAGTGCGAATGTTGGGTTAACTGTCGGATACGCCTTGACAAAATCGGTCAAAATTCACCGTGAAAGGTTGAGAAACTTCAAAATATAGAAAAATATATATAAAACGTCTTTTTATGTTTTGAAGAACGTGTTTCCAAAGTGCATTTCATTTTTCAAGATTTTTTTTATTTTACACTTAATCTCCTCGAAAAAATATTTTAGACCTCGTAGGAAAACGAATTCTGGAAAACTACCTACTCTGTGTATTAATTTAATATTTTTCTTGGCAAAAATTGCTTTTATTTAGAATTCACACTTTGGAACTGCAGTAAGTGCGAATGTTGGGTTAACTGTCGGATACACCTTGACAGAATCGGTCAAAATTCACCGTGAAAGGTCGAGAAACTTCAAAATATAGAAAAATATACATAAAACATTTTTTTATGTCTTGAAGAACGTGTTTCCAAAATGCATTCAATTTTTCAAGTCTTTTTTTTTTATTTTACATTTAATCTCCTCTAAAAAAATATTTTAGACTTTGTAATAAAAATAATTCTAGAAAACTACCTACTCTGTGTGTTAATTTAATATTTTTCTTGGCAAAAATTGTTTTTATTTAGAATTCACACTTTGGAACTGCAGTAGGTGCGAATGTTGGGTTAACTGTCCGATACACCTTGACAGAATCGGTCAAAATTCACCGTGAAAGGTCGAGAAACTTCAAAATATAGAAAAATATACATAAAACATTTTTTTATGTCTTGAAGAACGTGTTTTCAAAGTACATTCAATTTTTCAAGTTTTTTTTTTTTATTTTACACTTAACCTCCTCGAAAAAATATTTTAGACTTTGTAGGAAAAAGAATTCTGGAAAACTACCTACTCTATGTGTTTTATTTAATATTTTTCTTGGCAAAAATTGCTTTTATTTAGAATTCACACTTTGGAACTGCAGTAAGTGCGAATGTTGGGTTAACTGTCGGATACACCTTGACAGAATCGGTCAAAATTCACCGTGAAAGGTCGAGAAACTTCAAAATATAGAAAAATATACATAAAACATTTTTTTATGTCTTGAAGAACGTGTTTCCAAAATGCATTCAATTTTTCAAGTTTTTTTTTTTATTTTACATTTAATCTCCTCTAAAAAAATATTTTAGACTTTGTAATAAAAATAATTCTAGAAAACTACCTACTCTGTGTGTTAATTTAATATTTTTCTTGGCAAAAATTGTTTTTATTTAGAATTCACACTTTGGAACTGCAGTAGGTGCGAATGTTGGGTTAACTGTCCGATACACCTTGACAGAATCGGTCAAAATTCACCGTGAAAGGTCGAGAAACTTCAAAATATAGAAAAATATACATAAAACATTTTTTTATGTCTTGAAGAACGTGTTTTCAAAGTACATTCAATTTTTCAAGTTTTTTTTTTTTATTTTACACTTAACCTCCTCGAAAAAATATTTTAGACTTTGTAGGAAAAAGAATTCTGGAAAACTACCTACTCTATGTGTTTTATTTAATATTTTTCTTGGCAAAAATTGCTTTTATTTAGAATTCACACTTTGGAACTGCAGTAAGTGCGAATGTTGGGTTAACTGTCTGATACACCTCGACAGAATCGGTCAAAATTCACCGTGAAAGGTCGAGAAACTTTAAAATATAGAAAAATATACCTAAAACATCTTTTTATATCTTGAAGAACGCATTTCCAAAATGCATTTCATTTTTCAAGATTTTTTTTATTTTACACTTAATCTCCTCGAAAAAATATTTTAGACTTCGTAGGAAAAATAATTCTGGAAAACTACCTACTCTGTGTGTTAATTTAATATTTTTCTTGGCAAAAATTGCTTTTATTTAGAATTCACACTTTGGAACTGCAGTAAGTGCGAATGTTGGGTTAACTGTCGGATACACCTTGACAGAATCGGTCAAAATTCACCGTGAAAGGTCGATAAATTTCAAAATATAGAAAAATATACCTAAAACATTTTTTTTATGTTTTGAAGAACGTGTTTCCAAAGTGCATTTCATTTTTCAAGATTTTTTTTATTTTACACTTAATCTCCTCGAAAGAATATTTTAGACTTTGTAAGAAAAATAATTCTAGAAAACTACCTACTCTGTGTGTTAATTTAATATTTTTCTTGGCAAAAATTGCTTTTATTTAGAATTCACACTTTGGAACTGCAGTAAGTGCGAATGTTGGGTTAACTGTCGGATACACCTTGACAGAATCGGTCAAAATTCACCGTGAAAGGTCGATAAATTTCAAAATATAGAAAAATATACCTAAAACATTTTTTTTATGTTTTGAAGAACGTGTTTCCAAAGTGCATTTCATTTTTCAAGATTTTTTTTATTTTACACTTAATCTCCTCGAAAGAATATTTTAGACTTTGTAAGAAAAATAATTCTAGAAAACTACCTACTCTGTGTGTTAATTTAATGTTTTTCTTGGCAAAAATTGCTTTTATTTAGAATTCACACATTGGAACTGCAGTAAGTGCGAATGTTGGGTTAATTGTCGGATATACCTCGACAGAAGCAGTCAAAATTCACCGTGGAAGATCGAGAAACTCCAAAATATTCACAAAACAACATTCTTTCCAATTTCCTGTTAAATTTTTTGATTAGTCTTGTCGAAAAAAAGGAAATTAAAAAAAATCTTTTTCCTTGAAAAGCGTACCTACTTAAACCTTTTATGCACCTGTTTAAAGGAAAGTCGACGTTTTACAGAAATATAACTGGATTCAATGCAACTTACCCGACTATACGCCCGCTTTAAATTTATTAACATAGATTCAAATTTAATCCGACAATAATCTAGGTATAAACATCTCAACATCAATCATTTACGTGCCTGCATTAACTTTAATCAATTTCCGATAAAGATATTGTCGTTGTTATCAAAGATATTGTTCAGGTATGTAACTCATAAATGCAATGTTTCCCATGTGCATCTTTTTTCTGTCTCTGACATGCCCTATTTCTACGCATAACCTGGAGTTTAAATTTTAAATATTATCCGCTACACATTAGCAGTGTAGTGTAAACTAGTGATGTATAAAATTGCTTGTTTATACGTTAACAGCTACAACCTGCTTCTGCTACTTTTGGTTAGCAGTTTAAAAAGGCTACTACTTTTTGTAGCAGTTTTCCTTAAATAGTGGTATACGTTAAACTGCCCCAAAGTGTCTTTTGTTACCGCTATTCACTCAATATTTATATGTATTTATATTGCGGACGACTGCTGATTATAATTTTTCTATAACGTAAAATTGTCAGCATTACCAATATGAAGAGTAAATCTATTGGGTCAGACGGCATTGGCATTGACATGTTGAAGTTAACCCTTCCCCATACTCTACCCTATCTATGTCACATACTCAATACTTGCATAGAGCTGAGTGAATTTCCCGTTCAGTGGAAATTGTCTGTTGTGTTGCCACTGCCGAAATGTTCGTCCCCTACTCAGTATGAGCACCTTAGACCCATTAGCATTCTACCTGTAGTCAGTAAGTTGTTGGAGAAGATTTTGTTTGATCAACTTGCGGAGCATCTTCTCTCATTCAATATTATTCCTGGCTGCCAATCAGGATTTAGGCGTGGGCATAGTTGTGGTACAGCACTCTTGAGGAGTAAGTTGGCTATTACTGGCGATAAAGGGCTTCCCATTGCTGTTCCGTTCTTCTGCTCGTAGTATTTTCCTTCATACAAAAAGTATGTCGTGGATAAGCACAGTTTCACTAATTCAATGATGTCTTCTTGTAGTCCAAGTTCTGGAAGTAAGGCCAGTGCATCCTCCGTTGGGTATGTTTGTGAATAGCGATATAATGTCGAAAATGGGAAATAAATAATCTTAAGTATTATATTATATGTATACCATAATAGATATTATTTTATTAATGTGATGTTTGCTTTGACGTTGAAATATTTAAAAGAATCATGACTAGTAGTGGAAGTTATAAGCAAATAGCTTTATAAGTTTTTACAGAGACATAGAAGTTAACTGCATAATGTATTATAAATAAAACAAGAAAAAAGTTTTATTCACTGCTTTAATAATTTAATTTGTTTAATTATACCATTTTACTACTTCTAACAAAATTCTCCGTTCAAATCTTTTTAGGTTTCCAATATCCTAATTGATATGTAATACTTGTTGGTACAAAAAAATCATGGAAAAACATTCATTGTTAAAATATATTGGCCTTGTCACATTTGTTTTTTAATAATCTATTAAAGCGTTTAAATTGCAAGTCTTCGGAATGTATTTTCAGAGTATTCAAGCAGTTTTCCATAAATTTGTCTATATAAATATCCTACTGTTTTACATTTCTCTGTCCACTGTAAGAGCACTATAATACAAAATGGAAAATGAATATATTTGATATAGAAAACATATGTAGAGAATTTACCACATTTTATTTATCTGAAAAAAAAACAAAACTACATCTTGTTTTTTTTAGAATTATTGAAGCATGTTTCCACAGTACAATGTATTGCAGTCTTTGATCACTTTTTATTCATTGTAAGAAGTTATTTTTGCACACTTTAGAGCAAATAAAAGCAAAACTGTATGCTACGATGAAACAATCTAATGTCTTTCGCAATAACTATACACACCACACAGAAATACACACGAACTAGTTATCTAATAAACAGTATACAAAATTAAAAAGATAAAATAATCTGAATAAAACAAATTTCGTTTATTTATAAAACATAAACAATAACATTACGCCATCTTGAAAAGATTTTGTGCACAAAATATTCGATACCACGAAGTCTGTCAACTGTAACTAGTATAATAATAATAAAATCACTAGTATCCCGGTATTTCAATTCAAATGCATAAGAGAAAGTGAATACGCACGCCGCGATGTATTAGGCAAGCGCCCCAAACGTATAATCATAAATCATAATTGAAGGAATTTCCCAAGAATATGTTTACCAGATATTTACGGTCGAAACACGCACCATCTCTTTTCAGAACTACCCATCACTTTCTAAATTGTCACTTTAAACTTTTTCCCAACAATAGTAAGCGAATGGTACGAGTAGCGCCATCTCATGTTCAATATATTCGACAGAGAGTTGCATTAGAATGATTTAGTTCGTGTTACGAAAATAGAGGGATGTGTACACCCCCTTAAAACCATACTTTTTGGTGTGCCATCTATGTCACGAATGCCAAACTAAAGTAATATCTGTTGTAGCAGATATCTGTAAACTTCTCTTCTGTGTATCCCAATTTTGTTTTTCTCAAGTTGTTTATCATAATTAGACTGTTTAATTAGCTACTCTTATGTTTATTTTATTTCTACAACAATTCCCGAGTGAAGCCATGCAATTTTATCTACATTTACAGCTCCACATTTAAATTTTTTGTTAATTTTCTACATCGCCTATTCATGCATGTTTCACTTTCTGTTATTAAACAATATTATACTTTAAGTATGCAATGGAAAATGTATCGTTTCACTCCGCATATTCATGGAGAGTGTGTAAATGCCCTTGTTTTCCAGAAAAACCGCCTATATTGCGGAAATAACTTGAACAAAGTAACCCATGTTATACTGCCATTATGTTGGCGCGAAAGAGGTTTGTAAACGCCCCCTTAAATAATTTTGTCTAATCTTTTTTTCGTCTTTATTAATTATTAATATTGTTAGTGGAGAATATGATTTATTGGGGAGCGCGGATGTTACAGAATTTAATTTAGTTTAGTTAATATGGTTTCTATTAGATGTAGGCATTTTGTTTTTATCATCTTATTTAATTTATTTAAGGGTTCAGTGGTAGAGCAGAGAACAGTATTCTTTACTGCTCATCTGAACTGCCCCTATGGTTTTAATTACGTTCTATGATGTATTAGTATTATTATTATTATTATTATTATTATGTAATTGAAATAAAGTCATTATTTATTTATTTATTTATTTATTAATACAGGGTGTTTCGTACCTTCGGTACCACCTTCAATTTTGTTTTTTCAAATACAATACGTTGATTATTATTATTGCATTTTTTAAAAATGCCAGCAATATGAACAAATAAGATATACCTTAGGCCTGAGCTTGTTCATCACAACCTGTAGATAGCCCATAGATATTTAATTGTGTCTCAATTCAAATCAACATGTAAACACAAATTAATAGAACTTAATGTATTGATTTGGTATATTGAATGACGTATGTTGAAGATAAATAAATTCTATATATCTACCTATATAATTTTGATATTTAGTTGTTATCTTTTCAGATGATAAAATATCTATTAGCGAATATCAAAATTATTTTTTCCTCATAAAGCATCAACTTTCTGTATTTATTTCGTTTCTTGACAAACATAATTTTTTTGTATTTACTGTACGGAAATCCAGAGAGTGTAGATGTTATATCTTCTTGTTACGACCTTTTCAAATGTTATAATTAATTAAATCTTAGGTACATTTAGATAATCTTTTTCTGTGACTCTGGCCGGAATAATCATCTTTTAACGTTTGGCTTATCCATCTACATGTTCATTAAGCTATCGTTTCGAGAATAATACATTGTAAATTGAAGTAGGTATTAATGTATGATAGGAAATCAGATAAGGCCGTTACAGAGATGAACATACAAGACAATGAAGTTAATTAGCGATTACCAAAATCTTATTGGATCAAAATTTAATTTAGTCAAACAATTTGATTTTTAAATGCGTCAGAAATATTTTTTGGTGCACATTTTCTTTTTTAATGTTGGCACAAATATAATCACACCTATGTCACTTTTCCATTTATTCTTTTTTTGGAACCTCTCCTAAAGATTACAGACCGAGTAATAAACGAGACCAAATAATTTACAACCTAAATTTTGCTAATATTTATTGCCATTATCATAAAATATAATATCATTCTTTTGTTCTTACAATCTTTATGAGATAGTTGTATAAAATAAGATAATGTTAATCTTACAAATTTTATTTCGCCCTGATAGAACGATGTTAAAAAAAAAAAAATCTGACTACACCAATAAATTCATTTCGTTTGATTAAACTAGCAAGAAAATCTCGTATGTTAAGCCACAATATATTACTAGTAAGGACGAGCTCGCAAAATCCTTTGTACTTTTGTGGTCAATCTTTAATGAGCTTCAAGCCTAGCTGCCATCTTGTAAAGCTGTTGCCGGGATTTTTCAAACGTGTGGCGTAATTTATATTTTAAAAGAAATGGGAAAATAGATTACAAAAACCCAGAAATTTATACGTTTTTAATTGTGGTTTTATTGCAAATATTTCTAATAAAAAAAACACGATTTTAGTAAAATAATGTCTGATTAAGTGATACATATACCGGTGAGATTGAATAAGACTGTTCTGATCCTACTCCACTTTCCACGAAGATTATATCAATATTTACATCCACCCCAGTGACCAACTATATTTATTTTATAAATATTTAAAAAATATTAAATCTTTCTTGAATATTAGTTATATTAATATAATATGCATAAAATATATTATAGAAAATATATTAGGAAAACATTTAAAAAATATATGTTATGTAGCATTAATAATATTTTATTGCAAATGTTTTCTCAATATATTTTTCATAACTCTGCAAGAATATTTTGCTTTGTATTTCTGTAAATATTTATTTCATATAAAAAAAAAAAGATTGAATTTTTGCTCTTGTACATTTGGTGCATAGGACGAATAATATAAAATGGGTAAAATATGCATACATATTAAGTAGGTATGTACCTATTTAAAATGATAGTTTAAAGATTAAATTAGATAATATATATCTAATATGATTTAATTAGTATCTAAGTTGAGCGCTGTAACTTTTCTATTAATATATCTGCGTTTTGTATTAATTATATTATTTGTAATATTTGTAAGTTGCGAACGTCAACACAACACCTCTATCCATTACGGTGCCGGCCGCTGTTATATGATTTAGTATTGTTTATGGGTCTATGGATTAGGTACATAGAATGCATACGCGCACGTGCGTATCATCAACGTTTTCATTCGTTTGTCCGTTACATGTTATAGTTTATTATAGTATACGATTATGGCAGATTAGGGTTAACTGTGTAATTAATTGTTGCGGGATGTGTTTTAGTTTTTGTGGTGACTACGATGTAAGCAAAACTTTGAACATGTCATGGCATTTATAATATAATTGTAGGAATTTTATGCATCATATATGTACTGCATCTACCAGATAAATTGCTAGTTGGTTTGCTTAAGAGATTCATCTCGGTAGATAAGCGTCATAACCTCAAATAAAGGTTAGAATACGTTGTGTTGTTTTATTGTTTGTACGTAGAATGTTTTAAAATATTATGAAATAAAGTAAAAATAAGTATCGTAAGTATTAGAATGTAGCTACCACTCCAATTATTGTAAACGCTCCAAATGTATTAGTAGGTGTTAATAATGTTGTACGATGTTTTATTCATGGTATGATCTAATACAATTGGCATTGTTTTAGAGGCCACAAGGAAACGCCATGAGAGCGCCACTACCGAAGATATGAAAAAAGCCATAGGGTTGTACCTGGCACCAGCCAAGGCAAAAACTTAAAAATGGGTATTTTTCATTTTTATTGACTTATTCAAATAAAATGATAATAAATACGTTTGTTTTTTATTTAGAACACTTCAATTAAAAAATAGTGATTAATTTGATAAACCTGTATGCCTTAAAGGATGCCAGAATTATTGATTATTAATTTGTATGGTGAGTGTGAAAAAACAAGTTCTTGCCTTTTAGACAACTCTATGTATGTTTCAACTTTTCGTTATCGACGTTATACATTCTAAATAACCAAGAACAATTTTAGTTTATTTTGACAAATTAAATAGATTGCATAAAAAATATCAATTTTCATATAAATATTTTACAAATATTTTAGAAAAAAATATAACGCTTACAATAATTTTAAAATATGGAATAAATATTTTAATTGAATATTTTATTTATATTTAGAAAAAAATTTTATACATGGATGGTAATGAAGCTTTACAGCTTTCTGAGCTGATCCATAAGATAAACCTACAAAAAAATTCAGATTACTTTTTATAACACCATTTAGTATGTGTATTTCTACCAGTTTGTTGTGCAAGTTGCCGTAATGGCTGAAGCGATGGACAAGCCGATTGATGTGTCGGAGGAGAGTTTCATTATCAATTTGCACTTCGACAACGTAAAATGAATAAATAAAAATAAGTACATCATGTAGATTAAACGGATTAAACAAACTACCATATTGGGAGGCTGCTGTTTGAAGTGAAGTTAGACTCATCTATTGTCCTTATTGCTTATACAGTGGTTAAGCTCAGAATCGGTCCTATACTGTCTAAAAATGCAACATGAGAACACATAAGGAGTTACATCTGAGCAAAACACAAAGAATACTGAAATAATGCAATCCTAAAGTCTCCAACAATTCGTTTGTTTTTGCAGATTATGTATATCGATCAACCAGCTAAAAACCTTTTTAAATCATAATGTTATAGTGTACTACCTGTGTCTGATTTCAAATTGAGGAATATCGATCATATCTATCAATACCTTGAGCTATATACATATGTATAATTATATCTAGTAATCATCAAGTTAAGATACGATCTTTTTTTTTTTAATCAAACCTCTCCAGTGATTAATATTTTTTTTTAGCTTTAATAATGAAAAATGTCGAGTGTTTTTATGCAAATAAAAAGAGACAAACTAAGACAGTATCTCTTGTATTTGCGAAATCATAAAAAATAGATAAAATATTGGTGATAAGTGATAAGATACGAAGAATGCAAAGACCATCTAATTGGTTATAGCGGCGGAAACAGCATCTTTATATGTTAAAAGGGTGATAGAAATTTCGATGTAATATAGATAAGGGCACATACCTTGGAGCAATATGTATCTGGATCTTATGACGTTTCTGACACTATCAGCTGATCTTATTTTTAGGTTTTTGGGGCAATTCATGAACTTACCGTAGGAACATTAGTAAGGGAATGAATTATGCTATAAAACTTTAGAATAAAATCAACTAGCAGTGCCAGAATCTGCATTAACACAGCTGCATTGACAAAAGAAAATTTAGGTAATATAATGATTATGATTAGGAATTCTAAGAACTTATTAAATTATAGTAAAAAAACAAATATAAAATAATATAATCACATGGATATAAAAAGATAAAAATATTTCCTTACCGTTGTTTAGAAAACAAAAAACATTTCTTCCAGTTAATACATATTCGTTTTGTCATTCAAATAGCATTATTTTCAGTATGAATAATGTCGTCCATTCAATGAGAGTTTTCGTTTGTCCAATAACGACAATTATGCTTGTTGACCATACCATTGAGATAAAATATTGCTTCATCAGAAAAGACACTAAGATATGAAATGGTACACTTAATCGTTAATTAACTTATGAATATTATATTTTTTGTTGAGCGCCGTAAGATTGGTAAATAGTAATATCTAATAGAGACCGGATTATATATGCATCGATTTTTGAGAAAATATGCATAAACCTGGGGCACATATGCAAAAAAATTGCGACAATATACAAAATATTTTTACATAAAATAAATAAGAGCAGAAATTTAAACATTAACTTTATTGCACAAAATTTTTTCCCAACATATTTCTAAAACAATTTATAATTAAATGTTTTTCAAAATTGTGTAAAAGAAAGTTTTGTCTTCTATCAGAATACATATGTTTCCAAATAGAAAAGCCTCTTTCAACATCCACAGATGTAATTGGTGCATTTTTTAACTTTGTTTATACATTCTAAACTAAAATTAAAGTCGAAATCATTTACTGCTTCACCTGCCAAAATTTTCTTAACTTTCTTCAATTTCAAATACACCGCATTTTTGTTTATCACTTTTTTAAATTTATCGTATATAGAATTACCTATTGTACCCTTAACCTTCTTACATAGCATATCAAATTCGTCTACTATTTCGACTGATTCCGAGAGCGACATCCCTTGCGTTTCTAGTTTACAAATGGAACTTGAAACAAAGCTATAATTATACTTAATATACAAAAGGTTTTGTAGCAATTCTGTTGATATTACTATCTTTTTACAGTTTTCTAGAGCAATGCAGTCAGCAGTGATTTAAAAAATTACATTTTTTATTCCTTCAAAATTATCGGCGAAAAGAATTGCAGCCTCTAACCATGTACCCCATCTCGTAATAATCGGTTCAGGAAGCAACTTAACACCGGGAAGTCGCTCCTTATATAATTGGATTCGTAAAGGTGCTTTTAAAAATACTTTTTTGACATTGCTAATTAAATCATTAATCAAAGGGAATTGATTCGTAATGTCTTCGGCTACACGATTGAACCCATGAGCTAAACAAGTGGTATGAATAATGTTACTATAAAAAATTGTTAAATTTAGCGCGGCTTTTGTCATGCATGGTGCAGCGTCGGACAACATTAGTAAATTTTTTTCACAAGGTATACTTCCAGGTAAAAAGAAATTTGATAAACCTTCTTGAACGAATTGGGCAATTGTCACATTATTTGTTTTTTGAAGTTCTTTACAATAAATTAAATATGATTTACCTACAATATCTTCATGAAGAATTCCTATTAACAAATGGGCAATATAACGGCCACACTTATCCGTACTTTCATCTACCATGATATAAATAAAATTATTCCCTACCAATGGTTGAATTTCTGCTATTGTTTGCTGGTAACAAGATGTGACATAATTTTTTCGTAAGGTACTTTCGTCAGGTATATTATGTTTGCAATATTTTTGCAGAAATGATTTTAAATTAAGATTGTTTAATCTTGCTAATGGTATGTTAGACGAAATTAATGCGTTACACAGATCCGTATTATATTCTTCTTGTTCTGAGTTTCGTGAAGTTGATGCTACACATTGACGTATAGATTGCTGCACACATGCGGATCGCTTTAGCTTCTCACATTTCCCAATATGTGATGGAGTTTTAGCGTGTTGATCAATCAGGTATTTTCTCTCAGAAGACACATACAACAACAATTGTCGTTTTACATCAAAAGTTAAAGAATTTAAAAACAATTGTAAAGCTTTTAGTGAGATTAAACTTACCAGTTTACTGCAGGCTCGACAAAATATTTTGTCGCCATCCTTTACCAGTTCAAGATGTGGCTTAATCCATAAAGAAATTTTGTTGGCTATACTCATTGTATGTACGCACAGTATTTAAAAACGTAACAGAATTACATGCTGTTTCGCTCAAAGATATTCAATGAACGAATAGTTTATTTGGGAATTAATAATAATAAAACGTATTTACCACATCCCTTCTGCTATTAGGCGAAATTAAACACGTGCAGTTCTTGGAAAAAAGTATTAGAGAAACCAATGTAAAAGATTTATCGTTCTGAGAATTGTCGGTTGTCGATCTACATTAGGAATTACTTGGAATTTTTACTAATAGAAAGGATAAGAAAAAAGCTTAAATATGCAATATATGCAACTTTTGTAAAAATATGCATAGAAATGCCTAAATATGCAATATATGCAATCACTAATTAGCACTAATTAACTTCAATTAGTGTAATACGTCTACATATAGACTATAATTAAAAATATGCAAAAAATAAAATATATGCATATAATCCGGTCTCTAGTAATATCTATTAATTAATTGAAATAATAAAAAAAAACTACCATAAGAACTGTGTTGTGACCAGCACCTCCAGCGCGGGTCCATCTACAAACGCTCTCCAGTCGAACAGCACGTCCACTCACTTTGAACGCTAGCTGACGACTTCTTTGTTCGCTTGAGTACACACGTTCTCGCACGTGTTTCCCTCAGCTGTCCCGCTAATCAGGGCCTTTGCAACCTCGGCAAACTTCTTTATTTGTCCCTTCCTTTCTTGACGCTGCTTACGTCATCGCACGCACACATACCCACAGAGATTAAATAGAACTTAAAATTCGTTACCAATTCTACATGTTTGATATGTGTACATAAATAGAATGAAATCGAATATCTTTTATTAAGGAAGTAAAATGGCAAATTAAATTTAACATAAAATGCATTCTAAGCATCCTATTACAGATTGACAAAATTAGGCTGTTCTCTGAAAAAAGTCTTGTTCAAGAGTTGTTGCATAGTGATTCAGAAATAGTTCTGGATCACCATGCAACAACTTTTGAACAAGATGCATTTTGTAGTAACACTGCGTAGGCTTTCACGGCCGGTGTAACTATAACTAACAGCTTCTTGCGGGTTTCGCCGTGTGTCAAAACTTTCGCTCGACGTTTCGCTGTTCATACTGACAGCTTCTTCAGGATAACTGAACTGATTCTCCATGGTCCGACATTCTTCTTATATACGCCCCTGGTGCATCCAACCGTGTAGTTTCCGCTCCATTGACCGTGACGGTTCGTAGTAGGCTCTTCCACGTGTTGCTAAGGTGGTACCTTTCTTCTCTGTTAACGGTTTTATTCTTCTCTATTTCTATGGCTTCCCTGATAAGTCTTTTTCCGTAGTAACATTGGATCACCGACCTACGATTTGTCGAAATATTTAGCTAACTTACTAAAGCCATACACCGGAAAAACTGCAACGTATGTGAAGAATTCGAAACATTTCGTGGATATTCTGTCTACGCTAAAGACCGAACCTACAGATATTTTAGTAAGTTTCGACATTATATCGCTATTCACTATCATACCCACGGAGGACGCACTGGCCTTACTTCCAGAACTTGGACTACAAGAAGACATCATTGAATTAGTGAAAATGTGCTTATCCACGACATACTTTTTGTATGAAGGAAAATACTACGAGCAGAAGAACGGAACAGCAATGGGAAGCCCTTTATCACCAGTAATAGCCAATTTGTTTATGGAAGCATTTGAAGAAGAAGCCCTAAGTTCCAGCGATATGAAACCCAAGTGTTGGCTGCGATATATCGACGATACTTTTGTAATATGGCAACACGGAGAAGAAAAACTACAACAGTTCTTGGAACACATAAACTCGCAGCACCCAGCCATAAAGTTTACCATGGAGAAAGAACAAAATGGAAATCTCCCTTTCCTGGATGTTATGGTTAAGAAAACAAAAGAGGGAATGCTACAGCACGCAGTATTTAGAAAGAAGACGCACACCGATAGATATCTGCATGCAAGATCTCACCATCATCCGATGCAGAAGAAGACATTAATACAAATATTGCTATCCAGAGCCGAAACCATCAGTGACGAACAACATCTTACCAGTGAAAAGATACATTTGGAGAAAGCACTAAAGAAGAATGGTTACACTGACATCGACATAAGGAGAGCCACTAAGAAGAAGACGACACTGGAGGTCAACTACAGAACCCACGAAGGGGGATGGCGTGTTTACCTTACATAGCAGGAGTCACCGAAAAAGTAGGCCGAATTTTGAAGAAACGTAACGTACAAGTACGCTTCGGGACTGCAACGTCGATCCAGCAGTATCTACCGACAAAATCTACCGCAAAAGATAAGATACCCAAGGAGCGCACAGAAGGTATCTACAAGATAACATACTAATGCGAACAGTGCTACGTCGGACAAACAGGAAGAGCCATCGACATAAGAATAAAAGAACATGAGAGGGACGCAAGATTAAGAAGGACCGATCAATCAGCGGTGGCAGAACACATGCACGACACCGGACACAAAATGGATTTCAAGAATGTAAAAGTAATAACTACCACCAAGAACTACGAAAAAAGACTCATCAGGGAAGCCATAGAAATAGAGAAGAATAAAACCGTCAACAGAGAAGAAGGGTACCACCTTAGCAACACGTGGAAGAGCCTACTACGAACCGTCACGGTCAATGGAGCGGAAACTACACGGTTGGATGCACCAGGGGCGTATATAAGCAGAATGTCGGACCATGGAGAATCAGTTCAGTTATCCTGAAAAAGCTGTCAGTATGAACAGCGAAATGTCGAGCGAAAGTTTTGACACACGGCGAAACCCGCAAGAAGCTGTTAGTTATAGTGCATTTTGTAGGGTATCAGTTTTGCGGACTTTAGAATGTCATGAGATGATTTTTGGGAAATATTATAGATTCATCTAAATTCCGTTGTAGACAAGCGAGGATTTTTTCAACTATAAGTAGAACATTCACATTGATGGTGTCTTTATCGGTTGCTGTTCTTGGACGTCCAGTTCGACGTAAATCTTTTACATCCAGGGCCGTATAGTTTTGACATTCTTTCCGACATAAGGGGAGACATTAAATAAGACTATGACTGTACACTCTTCGTAATTTATTGTTTTATAGGATATATTTAGAGAAACAGTTTTAAATATAAGTATACGGGATGTTTATTTACTGACTTCTTTTGTCTAAAATTCGTTTTACAAACAGAATTATTAATTTCTCAGAAATCATAAAGGGGCTTCACATAAAAATTAACCTGAACAGAAGTAATTATACGTATATGCTGCGTAATCTGTTTAACAACATATGTTACTAGTCGTTCTCATTTGTATTTGTCGTGTGCAAACATTGCCGATATCTCGTATTGTAACTTACTGCACTATCTAATTCGAGCTGTGTTATTAAAACGGAATAATAAACAAAGGTAGAAATAAAGTGAAACTGAACAAACAAGCACATATTCGTAGAATTTTTTTTCTCGTTTCTGAAATATTGCAACAAAATGCGTTTCCAGGGGTAACTTTGAGGTCCCATTACACCCCCGAAAACCAAAAAAATACGCTAAAAAAAAAATAGGTGTCAAATATTTTTTTAGCGCTTTCGTCCAGAAACATTCATTTTGGAGTATTTCAAAGCAGGCAAAAATGTCACTAAAGGTTGGCCACACTAGATTCCACATGATAGACGTGTAATACATTGTCATTAAACTACTGTTCAGTCATTAAACTAGAAAGAAAATTACAGAAAACGGTTTATTCTCGGAAACGTCAAAATACTACGGTATACTATGAGATTCAAAAAGATTGTCAATTCCGCTCCTATAGATAGTAACAGGGTGTAGGTATATGCCGCGTATTTGTAATGAAGGTTTGAACTAAGTCAGTGTTGGAACATAAGAAAGTAAACGGATCTGTCATAAATAAGGAAAACGTAACCTATATTTGAACTCGCATTATATAAACTACTATGGATTGGTGTTTCTGCTTGTAAAAATGAAATGTAATTAATTTAACTTTACTAAATTATGATTTTACAATTCAGTACTAACTGGTGTTTAACTAAATTTATTTATTACTTTAAATTATAACATACAATTATTAAGTGACAAAACTGCATCTCTCAGTTCTTCTATGGTATGCATGCGGTTTCTATAGATCCTATTTTTAGATAGCCGAACATGAAGTAATCTAATGGGGTTAGATCAGGCGATCTTGGTGACCATCTTTGTGCTCTAACGACCCTGTCAGCAAAAAACTGTTGAAGATATTGGCAGGTTTGTCGAGCAGTATGTGCTGGAGCATTATCGTGCTGAAAATAACCTGCTTCAAGCTCATTTTCTTGTAACTCTGCAATAAACAATTCCAACATCTGTTGGTAACGTTGGGCTGTTACAGTTTCCTCGAAGAAAATTGGCCCTATTATTCGTTGCCTGGACATAGTTAACCAAACTCCAACTTTTACGGGATGCAATTGCGTTTCTCGAAATTCGTGTGGATTTTCTGCAGACCAGATACGATAGTTTTGTGAATTGATATAGCCTGTTAGATAAAACCAGGCTTCATCCGAGAAAAATGATTTGTTTAGCAAGTTATCGTCCATTAAATTGTTATTAAACCAATGACAATATTCCAATCGCCTATCGTGATCTAATGGTAATAATTCCTGTACCGTAGAAACTTTATAGGGATGAAAATGTAACTTTCTTTTAACAGCTCATTGCGCTGAAGTGTATGATAAGCCTATAAAATTATAAAATCTAATAAACTATTTCACTTAATGTTAATATTGATTTTTTACCTGTTTGTTGAGCTAATTACCACAGATAAATGCCCTTATTTTCTTACAGTATTCAGAAATACTATTGTTGGTGATATTAGATATAAATATAAACGATTTGAAAAAAAATATAAGATAAATAATCGAATGATACTACAACACGCACGCCAATGTCGCTAAATGTCAAGAAAATTCATTTAATGTATGAAATTTGTATGTAGCTAACTTCGCTCATTAAACTAGTAATAAGTATAGATAATTTTTTCCGGAAAACAGTCTTTTTATTACGACGATCATTTTAAAATCACATGGTACACAAAATGCATGTCCGCACACTCTTGAGAAGAAAATCTGTAAGGCATTTTGAATAAACTCACTAATAAGCTTTATTGTATGATATTCATGGTTCAGCACTTACGAAATAACTAAGAACCTTCTTTATCATAAATCAATTTCCAGTATATACTCTTTTTTTGTAGATCTCCAAGAAATTACTGTATGCACTACGACACGGATTTATTTATTTTAGGATTACATTTTATTATGGGACGTTAACAATCACAGGCCTGTTTTTGAATCATATAACTGTTTTTTTAAATAGAATCAGTGTGTATTGACTTTAGGATTACATTTTTTTTTATATCTGACAATCACATTCATACATCTCTAACTTTGAAACAAAGAAAAATGGATATACAAGTTTTGCGTTTTTGTTACTTCTATAATGAAATCTACTTTACACTCCCAAAATTTTAACATGACGATACGGGATACTTGTATGCTTTTACTTTATCTAACTTTAGAATTAATTTTTTTATTTTTTGATTTTAATTATTTATTTTATTTACTATATTATATTTTTGAAGCATCATTGATTATTAACTTGTATGGTGAGTGTGAAGAAACAAGTTCTTCCCTTTTAGACACTTTAAGTTTAATATATTTTTTTTTACTGTTATACATCTAAACAACCAGGATATATAAGTTACTGTCTACAAATAATTTTAGTTCATTCTGGCAAATTAAATAGCTTTGTATGATTGCATAAAAAAAATCTCAATTTTCATATACATAATATTTTATAAATATCTTAAAAAATATCAAAACTCACATTAATTTAAAATATGGAGTAAATATTTCAATTGTATATTTCATTCAAATTTAGATAAAATATGAAAAATATACAGGGCGATTCTCAATATATGCGACAAACTTTAAGCGCTGATTCCTGGGGTTATTTTGATCATAAAAGTTCATAAGAACATATGTCGAAAATCGCTTAGTTCTAAAGTTGTACAATGTTTAATAGTAAGTTAACATAATTAATGTTTTTATTATAAATTAACAAAATTAACTTATACTAACTGTTGAAAATGACCGCCCCCAACTGCAATACAAGCTTCTATCCTCCGTCGTATTGACTGGCGAGTCCGTTCTAAAATACCAGGGGTATTTCGAATTGTTTGAAAAGCTGCGATAATACGATTTCTCAGTTCATCGACATTTTCAATGGGAGTCGTATAAACTAATGATTTAAAGTGACCCCAGAGAAAAAAGTCCAAAGAATTTAAGTCTGGAGACCGATGAGGCCACGGTTGTGGACCTCCCCGCCCTATCCACCGATCTGGATACGAATTGTCCAAAAACTCGCGAGCAACTAAACTAAAATGCGCTGGAGCACCGTCATGCATAAAATACATTTGTAATCTTAATTGCAACGGAACTTTTTGCAGCAGTAGTGGTAGCTCCTCTTCAAGAAAATTGCAGTATACCTCGCCATTTAACCGCATCGGTAAAAATGTGGACCTATCAAGTGATCTCCAACAATTCCGGCCCACACATTGACATTGAGAATTGATGTTGATGACGGGCATTCACTAGTTCGTGCGGATTTTCTTCGGCCCATATGTGATTATTATGAAAATTAATAATCGCGTTTCTAGAGAAAGTAGCCTCGTCGGTGAAGAATATTTGAACCAAATAGTCAGGATTTTGTGTTGCTTCCATTGACAAAAAGCCACTCTTTGCGGAAAATCTGCCGGCAAAAGTGCCTGCACCCGTTGAATGTGATATGGATACAACAGTTGATTTTTCAATATTCTCCAAGCTGTGGCCTGACTAATGTTTAAAGCAAACGCAATTTTTCTGGTGCTTGTAGTAGGATGTTCCTCAATTTCATTTAGTACCATTTCTTCAACTTGTGGAGTTCTCACTGTAGATAGGTATCCGTTATCAGTCGTCCGTTTTTTAAAATTTCCCGGTTCACTAAGACATTGGTGAAGACGGGCAAGTATTGAATGATGCGGGATGATACGATACCCGAACCGTGGTATCGTTCTTCATAAAGACGTCTAGCAGCACGCAAATTTCCATTGGCAAGACCGTAAACGAAATGCATATCACACATCTCAGCATTCGTGTAATTCATTTTAGAAAATAGAAACTGGCAATAAACTGAATGAATACTCTATGGCAACTATTGACAAATATTGAAATGACAAATAAACAATTCCCTCTCAACACAATAGTTTTTGAAGCACCAACTGTGATATTATATCGTGTTAGTCATAGTTCATAATTTATTATTAAACATTCAATAACTTTAAAACCAAACCGTTTTGGACATATACTCATATGAACTTTTATGATCAAAGTAACCCAAAATTTGTCGCATATATTGAGAATCACCCTGTATACAATAACCTCTCACGAAAAATATTTGTCAAATATATTTTTAAAAATATCTCTGGCATATTTGTGGCTGTTAGGGGTGGCATACAAACTATCAAAGTGATTGGCGGGTGCTTACATTGTGATTAAAGATTAAAAATAAAAAAAACATGGCCTACTCTAATCAGGAAAGTATTTGAAAGCGTGGTACTTTTCTAATGGAAAATAAAATATTTGTGTAAAAAAATATGTGAAAAGTATATTTAAGTGCATTAATAAAGCTATGAAAATGTCAAAAATCTCGAATTAATTCTACAAGTGACGTTTTGCTACGAATAAAACTAGCCTTTTTAATATTACGATTGACAAATGTGCAAAAATTCCCTTCAATTGCGTCATATATAATTGATAGTGTTAATTAAATGCACAAACCGCTAATCTAAACTAAAATCTCTCCATTTATTATCAGCTCTGAGGGATAAAGTAATCATTTGTTTCGCCTGATAACATCTAAGCAACAGTAATCCTTCAGGTGCATCATCATACTAGGTACTATTTCGTCTTAAGCAGTCAATTGTAGTGTAGATATACTGACGATCTAGTGGTATTTATTTCGTTAGCTTTGAAAGAGTGTTATTATGATATCGATTGCTGTGATCAAAATTGGTAAGTACATGTGTGGTGGGTGCATAGTTTGTTCTTTGAAAATCTCTCGTTTAAAGGTGTAAACTGAAATAACGTATTAACATTAAGTAATTTATAGGATGAAAGATTTTTAGCATACTTTCCTAACCTAATTCTTTTACAAAATTAGTAAAAAATATAATAAATATATTGATTTTGATAAACCTCAAAAATGTAAAAGAGTTTTCTTAAAAAAAAAAAAATGCGCCACAAGGTCTTATTCCCTTATCTTTTCAACTCATACCTTGGATTACGACCATAATTGCGCCACTATAGGTAAGTCCACTTACTCCACATTGATCAGCATAGGACTACATGTTTTGAGAAGTCACCAACTTATGCGGGTCAGGCCATTTACAACAAACTACCATCTAAAATAAAAAATGCTTGTAATTCTATTCAATTTAATAAACTCTTAAAAACTTACCTGATGGGCAAGTGTCATTATTCAGTTGGCGACTATCTTATATCACAAATCTATGACTCACACTTTAAACTTAAGGTATTTTATTTTCTTTTTCTTATATACACATTTTTCTCTGTTAATTGTTGATTAGTTCACATATTTATTGTATGTTTATATAAGTTTTTTTCGTATTGTCACTGTATTTTATTAATTTTTATATTATTTGTTGCTGATATCTTTTTAAGGATTCATATACACTGATGTACTGTCTGACATGAATATACATAATTATTATTATTATTATTATTATTATTATTATTATTTCGACAATTTATTTGTCTTTTTCAATAAATTGTAGAAACGTCTTCTTACATGTAATCAATTCGTTTTCATTGAGCCATAATACTTCACAAACCATAATACATTAGAAGATGACTATAAACATGAAGAATATAAAAAATAAGATAATAATTATTAATAATCTTCTTTTATGTGTTTTTATGTATTCTGAAACGAATAGCACTGTATCTAGAATTAAAAGAATTAACCCAAAATCAAATTTCGACATTTTGTCCTTTATATACGAAAGTACAAATATTTTATTAAAATTATCGATTATTTGTCTCCGATATTAAATATACCGAACGCAAACAAAAATATAATATATGAGTTTCAATAACCTTGTTTAAAAGTTATTTCGTTGGCTAAGGCTTTACTAAAACCGCTATGTACGGCTTTAGATTATTTTTGATAAAGGAGAAAAATGCACAAAAAAATAGCAACTAAATTGTTATATGATTGAACGATTCACGTATACACAGAATGTGTTCCAAATCGCAAAATCGTTGTTAAATCCCGAAAGATAATATAAAAAATATAAGTAGGTACAGACGAAATAAGATGTAATTTATAAAAATACCCGTTCTAAAAGGTTTTTATCGATTATCTTAAGCCTGTTTTGTGTTAAGATAATTTTATATTAACCTAATGATGTTTATACAAGAAATTATATATGGATCTTTCTACGTAAATAATACTTTTGTAGTTAATTGCTCTTAAATGAAGTATCCCACTTGGCAAAATAACATGACTATAACGTCGTCTAAATGTTATCTTGTAACGCGAAATGTTACAAAAATATATACAATGTACCACATGCAGTAACATTTCTACGACTGTTTAATGTCCGCCTAAGCGATGTTACGAAACAATATTTCCCAGTAATGTTAATACGAGGTCTTCGAGTAACATTACTTTAACATGACGATTAATGTTGAAGTGTAGCTCTTCCGTAACATTTCTCATATGTTAAAGAGAAATATTGATACAGTGTGGCAATTAAATGTTTCTATAAATATATCTACGCTAATGTTTCTATTAGGATCTTTTATTTACTCCAAAAGTTCTTGCTGCATTATACAAGAAACATGATGTTGAGGTTTATCGAGAGGTTATATTAATTAATATAAAACGGAATCTCAATCAGTCTTATTGAAATTCAATGTTAATATTATAATTTCATGTTACCTCGATAGATGGGGCCCCTGTGTTTATACGAATTTATCTTCACTTACTAAAATTACAATATTAACATTAAACATTAATGCCAGAAAAATATAATGGATAAGACATTTTTATAATATAACATTATAAGTCTTTTTTGTTGTTATTTTTGCAGATACATTAAAATGGTCAATCATATATCATATAGTTCTATGTAAAAACTAAATAGTAATACTATGAATAATATTATAAATAGCTATTTAAGTAAACGAAATACATTAATAAATACTTTAAAAAGTAAAATGCTGCTTACAGAAGACAATAAAGGCATTTATTGATTAAAAAAAAATACATTAAATTCCATTTTAATAGACTTCAGTATTGGAAACAGATTATGGGGCACATAAATTAACATGAATAGAATCTAAACAAAAACTCACAAGACATAAGAAAAACGCCCCGAATGCATTTTATTCCTTTGAACATTTTGCTGTTTTTCCATCAAATCTTTGTTTTGCATAACGAAACCATTCCATGACAGTTATTTCGTATTCTGTATCTGTGAGTACAATATTTCTTCTAATTCTCTCTGAAATTAAAAAAAAAGACACCGTCAAAAAGAGATCAGAAAAACTATTTTATTTATATGAAAATTGAGGATAAGCTGCATGTTTTATATATAACACTGTTTATAATTATTGTAAAATTTGTATTTGATCAAGAATTACTATCAATTCTAAGAATGACATTACGTGACATTGCTCATCCTTATAGCACAACAGGTAGGTTTTACTATAACATATATAGGTTATGATATACATAATACATATCTGTCTTTAAAGATCTTCCATGAATTTGAAAGGATCGACATACCTACTTTAGCATTATAAATAAAACTTACCTGATAATGTTGATTCATTATTGACGGGAAATTTTTCATCAAAATAATTGCGACGCACAATCCCAAGATGGTCCTATCCACGCCCTGTCCAATCACGATTACCGTATATTGTGAAAGAGGGGGTTCACAGGTTCACGCCAACTCGTGTATGCGCGGTACGAAAAAACTTGTGATGGCAAGCGGTACTAACTTTTACAAGTGCGCAGTGCGCAACCACAACTCCACTAACATGATTATTATAGGCTACAGAAAATGTTAAAAAATTTCATCACCATTATTTACTTTATTAGAGAAAATTTGCTCCATTAGTTTTGTGTTTTCAAAATTCTAAATTTGCAGAAACATACGTACCTATCTTACACTTTATAAAATATAAATATGGTAATGTTACAAGCGCAAATGTTGTAACGTTCCTTGTAATGATTCACCTTGTAAAATATGGCAATGTTACAACTAAATATTACCTCAACATTTCTGACAACAAAGTCTTTGTTTTTGCAACATTGTTTTAAAATATTTTTTCCTGATTACATTGAAATGTTACTGTAGTGGCAATATTTCTATCATTATTTAATGTTGCTGCAAAATTTCAGTAACATGTTTTTATTCAACATCGCTGTCTAGTAAATAATGTAATATTACTGGGATATCTGCAACATTACTTGTCAAGTGGGTTGTTTCAAAGAAAATATGCTTAACAAAATATATTTGATTGGTTTAAATATATCGGTTCTTCAGTGTAGAGAATAAAAAAAAAATAACGAAAACGTGTTAATATGAATCATCCTTTGAAAAATTAAAATAATATTAAATGCATCAAACTGCAAATAACGGAACTCACACACGTAAATATAATAATAATAATAATAATAATAATAATAATAGCTCTTTATTTCAAACTATGAAACATATAAACAATGAAACATACAAAATAACGTCAATAAAGATATGATACATGATTCATAATTTTATTATCATACAACAATTGGCTGTTAAAAAAAGTTGAAAGAACCAGCTTTTAACTTCTGGCAAATATTTGCAAATGTGTACAAATCTACTGTAAATACGTGTTTACGCAAATAGGTTGCATTATCTTGCCTACTTGTTGACCCATTCTATGTGGAAACCCTATATCCGAGATATCTAAATTTCTAAACACATAATCATACATTTTAATAAAGGTAACATATTTTGTATAATCCATTATTACCTCATAATAGCTTTCCAGAATACGGATTTCTGAAAATTATATGAATTCCATGTTCGAAAACTGCTCATTTTACGACAGGTATTAAAATTGCACTTATTAAAAATTATGTCAGAAGCGATAATGCTAGGATATTGTAAATTAAATAATAGTTTTATTATGAGGATTTAATTCAAAAGATTACAAATATATAGTGAATCACAATTATACAACAATACAGGGTTTTCAATAAACTACGTGCCAAAAAAAAAAAAAACACCTTGAAGGAGTTGAGTCAGAAAACTGAAATTTTGACAAGTTTCAAGTAGTAAATACTAGTTTTCAGTGGTAAATCATAACAATTGAAAAAAATATCAACAATCAGCAAAAATTTATCAATAAAATGTCACATCACCACGATTGTAGATATTATTAGTCTTATTAGACTAGGGGTCACGTGGGTACAATCACTAAGTAGGGGACATAGCGCGATAATTAGGTATGGATTGCTTTCGACTAATGTAAAAAAGTGTTTAGGGATAAACCTGATAACGATTGACAGGAGTAGGCGAGGTTACTACTTTAAATAGGGGTGGATTAGGAAATATTACTAATAATAGATATTATTAGTCTTATTAAGCTGGTTCTCACGTGGGTACAATCAGTAAGTAGGGGGCATAGCGCGATAATTAGGTGTGGGTTACTTTCGGCTAATGTAAAAAAGTGTTTAGGGATAAACCTGATAACGATTGACAGGGGTAGGCGAGGTTACTACTTTAAATAGAGGGTAGACTAGGAAATATATTAGTAACACTACAAGCTTTAGAGAACTGAGGGTTAGTTTGTTGTATGAAGCGATAGAGTTGATTATGGGTCAACTAGCTATATATCCCTCAGTTTCAAGAAATAAGTTGCCTGTCTGTAGCCATGCTTGTGAAGCCATTGTGTCGATGTCTGGCCTTTCGATTGCTGTAACATATTTGCCATGTAAAGACTTATTTTTCCATTTTGCTCGTAGCTCTTTGGGATTGTGAATTTTCGTAGAGGGGTCGTATATATCTGTCAATCACAACAGTGTATTTTCCTTATCGCTTTGTACAATAGCTTGGTGTATTTTACTAGTGTTTGCTTTTTTTTATAAAATAATCTCTTAAAGTTTTTATTTGTACAAAGTATTGAGAATAAGCACTAGGAATACCTCTCCCACCATGACGTCGCGCTAGATGAAATCTTTCAATGGCGCTCTGCGGGTGATGCGCTTCTGTTACGACTGCATTTACTCTCAGTTTTATAACTATATTATTAAGGTCTGTTTCTGTCCAGTTCAAAATCCCAAAGCTGTACGTCAATACTGATGTTGCAAATGTGTTAATGGCTTTGGTCTATTTCTAGCTCATAATTTTTAGTGCGTAATAGGCCTCTTAAGCGTTGAAAGTACTTATCAGTTATTTCCTCTTTGGCACTTTTATTATTAATTCCTCTGGCTTGTAGATATCCCTAAGTATCTGTATGATTCTTCCTGTTCCATTCCAGTCACGATACCTTGATCCGCTGCTACCTCATATCCATCATGTTTCATCCAAACACCCCTCCTCATGCAATTTATCTTACATTTGTCTAAACCGAAATTCATCTGTATATCTCTACTGAAACATCCTACACAATCCAGGAGATCATGAAGATCATTCTTTTCTTGGGCATAAAGTTTCAAGTCATCCATATACCATAGATGGCTAATTTCAGTAAATGGATTTCCTATCTTATATTCCTTGCATTGTTTCTTCAATAAGGAAGTGAGTGGTCGCAAAGCTATACAAAACCAAAGGGGACTAAGGGTATCTCCCTGAAAGATGCCTCTTCGGATATTAATTTTGCCTGCATGTACGTTTATTGATGGACCTATCATCGTTAGATTAGTACACCACTTTGTCATCGCATGTCGAAGAAAACTTGAAATATGTTCATCAACTTATAATTATTATTATTATTATTATTTACATTTCACAGATTGTTTATCTGGTGCATTAAAGAGACTCATCGGTCCAAAGACAAGATTATTATTATTATTATTATTAATAAAAATCTTCAGTGACAGTCAGACGATGCTAAAAGCACTAGGCGTATAAATGCAACTCAAAACTGGAGCTGCAGACGCACCCTAAACACATTGGGACTGGCTAATAATCTATCCCTAATCTGGGTACCTGAGCACTCACTAATTCTTGGAATTGAAGAAGCAGACACCCTTGCTAAAACACCTTCTGTTTTGTTTTCCAGTTGTTATAGCTGTGATAGCGCCGGAGCAATAGTTGGCGTCACAGTTGGAAAGTATACGCTCTGGCCCCCAATCACCACAGGACGCATGTTCACTGCCAGAGTAAGTCCTCAAACTGGCCCTCCTCCAAACTTCCCAATTCAAAAGTTTGACATCGTGCATACGCTGTTAAAATTAAATTATCCTCTCACTCTGATTAGATTTAATAAACACGAAACCATTTGCGCCTATTTTTCAGATATCGGTGATCCACACGGTCTCAATTTCGTACCAATTGGAAGCGACATAGTGTTGACATGGGTCCACCAGAGATGTTCGAAAAATGTGAAATAACATACGACTTAAGTCTGTCTATTAACAATGTTCGATAGCCAATCTCACCCTAGACACTAACTACTACCTCTCACTAATCGTCTGAAAAGAGCTGTCGTCCTCACTGCGGAGATAGTTTCAACTAGCAACACGAATCACAGTAGTAACGCATTAATAGGCGAATTCGACACGGGTTAGTCGCTGAGATGTTCCTTTTCTAACATCCCCATACGAACCATTCCTATTTTTCAGGTATGGAGAAAATAGACGAGATAAAGGTGTTTGAAGATCAAATATCATGGACAACAGTCAATGGTCTCAGTGGCTGTGAGTATCAAGTTAAGATGACGGGAACCCAGTGGAAATATCAGAAGATGCGGCCGTGATCAACATATCGCATTTGCCACGCTGTGTTGTGCATGAAAATAACAATAACACCATCCACTTCAACGAAAATTTAGGAAACACCGCCAGTAAAGTCTTTCGAAAGAAGTAGACATATTATACATACTAAAAACACTTACTTACACTTACATCAACAACTTTTTAGACATCAGCAAAATTAACGAATTTCAAATGATAACAGGCACAGAAGACAAGAAGGAATTAGAGCATACTTGGTCGTCTGAAGAAGACTCCGCCCGGTGCACAGTGTCAATACAAAATAATGACGACCCACTTGCCGAGTATCCGGCCTCAGAGGGCGAGGAAGGCATATTATTTAATCTCACTGAGTTCCAACAATGCACAGTACATACGGTTACCGCCAGATATGTGTCCGAATCGGGTAACACCGGGCCCATACTGATTACATATTCCGAAAAGTAAATTGTAAACATATATCGCTAGAAATACTATTAAGTTTATTTTTGTTGCGAAGGATTTCAACCCATAGCTGATATGGAAATGGATTTGATAGAGGACCTCGTAAAGGTGTCATGGAATACGATCGAGAAATGTGAAAATTTCGAGTACGAAATTGACTTCGATTGTGACACTACTCCCGATGTTACAACAACACCGAGTCCGACTACTCCCGATGATGTTACAACAACACCAAGTCCGACAACTCCCGATGATGTTACAACAACACCGAGTCCGACAACTCCCGATGATTTACAACAACACCAAGTCCCGACTACTCCCGATGATGTTACAACAACACCAAGTCCCACAACTCCCGATGATGTTACAACAACACCAAGTCGACACTCCCGATGATTTACAACAACACCAAGTCCGACAACTCCCGATGATGTTACAACAACACCAAGTCCGACAACTCCCGATGATGTTACAACAACACCAAGTCCGACAACTCCCGATGATGTTACAACAACACCCGAGTTCCGACAACTCCCGATGATGTTACAACAAACACCAAGTCCGACAACTCCCGATGATGTTACAACAACACCAAGTCCGACAAACTCCTGATGATGTTACAACAACACCGAGTCCGACAACTCTCCGATGATGTTACAACAACACCGAGTCCGACAACTCCCGATGATGTTACAACAACACCAAGTCCGACAACTCCTGATGATGTTACAACAACACCGAGTCCGACAACTCCCGATGATGTTACAACAACACCAAGTCCGACAATTCCCGATGATGTTACAACAACACAAGTCCGACAACTCCCGATGATGTTACAACAACACCGAGTCCGACTACTCCCATGATGTTACAACAACACCAAGTCCGACAACTCCCGATGATTTTACAACAACACCGAGTCCGACAACTCCCGATTGATTTACAACAACACCGAGTCCGACTACTCCTGATGATGTTACAACAACACCAAGTCCGACAACTCCCGATGATGTTACAACAACACCAAGTCCGACAACTCCCGATGATGTTACAACAACACCAAGTCCGACAACTCCTGATGATGTTACAACAACACCGAGTCCGACTACTCCTGATGATGTTACAACAACACCAAGTCCGACAACTCCCGATGATGTTACAACAACACCAAGTCCGACAACTCCCGATGATGTTACAACAACACCAAGTCCGACAACTCCTGATGATGTTACAACAACACCGAGTCCGACTACTCCTGATGATGTTACAACAACACCAAGTCCGACAACTCCCGATGATGTTACCAACAACACCAAGTCCGACAACTCCCGATGATGTTACAACAACACCAAGTCCGACAACTCCTGATGATGTTACAAACAACACCGAGTCCGACTACTCCTGATATGGTTACAACAACACCAAGTCCGACAACTCCCGATGATGTTACAACAACACCGAGTCCGACTACTCCCGATGATGTTACAACAACACCGAGTCCGACAACTCCCGATGATGTTACAACAACACCAAGTCCGACAACTCCCGATGATGTTACAACAACACCAAGTCCGACAACTCCTGATGATGTTACAACAACACCGAGTCCGACTACTCCTGATGATGTTACAACAACACCAAGTCCGACAACTCCCGATGATGTTACAACAACACCGAGTCCGACTACTCCCGATGATGTTACAACAACACCGAGTCCGACAACTCCCGATGATGTTACAACAACACCAAGTCCGACAACTCCCGATGATGTTACAACAACACCAAGTCCGACAACTCCCGATGATGTTACAACAACACCGAGTCCGACAACTCCCGATGATGTTACAACAACACCAAGTCCGACTACTCCCGATGATGTTACAACAACACCAAGTCCCACAACTCCCGATGATGTTACAACAACACCAAGTCCGACAACTCCCGATGATGTTACAAACAACACCAAGTCCGACAACTCCGATGATGTTACAAACAAACCCAAGTCCGACAACTCCCGATGATGTTAAACAACACCAAGTCGACAACTCCCGATGATGTTACAACAACACAAGTCCGACAACTCCCGATGATGTTACAACAACACGCAGTCCGACAACTCCCGATGATGTTACAACAACACCAAGTCCGGCAACTCCCGATGATGTTACAACAACACCAAGTCCGACAACTCCTGATGATGTTACAACAACACCGAGTCCGACAACTCCCGATGATGTTACAACAACACCGAGTCCGACAACTCCCGATGATGTTACAACAACACCAAAGTCGACAACCCCTGATATGTTACAACAACACCGAGTCCGACAACTCCGATGATGTTACAAACAACACCAAGTCCGACCAATTCCGATGATGTTACAACAACACCAAGTCCGACAACTCCCGATGATGTTACAACAACACCGAGTCCGACTACTCCCGATGATGTTACAAACAACACCAAGTCCGACAACTCCCGATGATGTTTACAACAACACCGAGTCCGACAACTCCCGATGAGTTACAACAACACCAGTCCGACTACTCCTGATGATGTTACAACAACACCACAGTCCGACAACTCCCGATGATGTTACAAACAACACCAAGTCCGACAACTCCCCATGATGTTACAACAACACCAAGTCCGACAACTCCTGATGATGTTACAACAACACCGAGTCCGACTACTCCTGATGATGTTACAACAACACCAAGTCCGACAACTCCCGATGATGTTACAACAACACCAAGTCCGACAACTCCCGATGATGTTACAACAACACCAAGTCCGACAACTCCTGATGATGTTACAACAACACCGAGTCCGACAACTCCTGATGATGTTACAACAACACCAAGTCCGACAACTCCCGATGATGTTACAACAACACCAAGTCCGACAACTCCCGATGATGTTACAACAACACCAAGTCCGACACTCCTGATGATGTTACAACAACACCGAGTCCGACTACTCTGATGAATGTACCAACAACACCAAGTCCGACAACTCCCGATGATGTTACAACAACACCGAGTCCGACTACTCCCGATGATGTTTACAAACAACACCAAGTCCGACAACTCCCATGATGTTACAACAACACCAAGTCCGACAACTCCCGATGATGTTACAACAACACCAAGTCCGACAACTCCTGATGATGTTACAACAACACCGAGTCCGACTACTCCTGATGATGTTACAACAACACCAAGTCCGACAACTCCCGATGATGTTACAACAACACCGAGTCCGACTACTCCCGATGATGTTACAACAACACCGAGTCCGACAACTCCCGATGATGTTACAACAACACCAAGTCCGACAACTCCCGATGATGTTACAACAACACCAAGTCCGACAACTCCTGATGATGTTACAACAACACCGAGTCCGACTACTCCTGATGATGTTACAACAACACCAAGTCCGACAACTCCCGATGATGTTACAACAACACCAAGTCCGACAACTCCCGATGATGTTACAACAACACCAAGTCCGACAACTCCTGATGATGTTACAACAACACCGAGTCCGACTACTCCTGATGATGTTACAACAACACCAAGTCCGACAACTCCCGATGATGTTACAACAACACCGAGTCCGACTACTCCCGATGATGTTACAACAACACCGAGTCCGACTACTCCCGATGATGTTACAACAACACCGAGTCCGACAACTCCCGATGATGTTACAACAACACCGAGTCCGACTACTCCCGATGATGTTACAACAACACCAAGTCCGACTACTCCCGATGGTGACACAACAACACCAAGTCCGACAACTCCCGATAATTACCCAACAACACCAAGTCCGGCTATTCTCGATGATGGCGCAGGAGCACTAAGTGAGACTATTCCCAGTGATGGCACAAGAAGACTAAGTCGAACTCTTCTTAGCGTCGCTGACAACGTTTTATCTGACACCACGCACGTGTTTCAAAAATTGTACTATTTCAGGCGGCAACATTGCCGCATTAAGACTTTTCATAAAGCCAAGGATTGTTACCGGTGACGAAGAATTCGTCCCAGAAAAAATAGTTTGCGAGTATAGCGGTGAGTTTGTAGATCAAAAATTTTTTCTTTTAACAAGCAATATCTATTTTCTGTTTTAGTCGAGGTCAACGACAACACAATTACTCTGCATCTGATGAAAGATTATTCCCACGATGTTTGTCCGAGTATGGAAGATTGAAGTTAATTTTGTTGTATTTATTATCTTTGTGATTTTTTTATACTTATCTATGTACAAAAGGCACCTATTTTACATACTTATAATTTATTATATGTACATATACACTTTATTATTATATGTATGAGTAGGAGGTATTGTATTATAAATGTTAGGGTAATCCTGACTTTTTTTTTATTGCCTTTATTGTTGTTTTATTTTTTATTGCAATATACAAATATTTATATTAAATATTAAGGTTTTTTTTTTTTTTGTAAATACATAGTTGATACCGTTGCGATTTCTTAATTGGAGTTACAATTGTACATTATAAATTGATTAATGAAATTTTTTTTAAAAAAACTGGCCATTGTAATTGACGATGTACTAATCAAATTAAATTTACTAAACGAAGTGAAACATTTAAAAAAAGTAAGTACGAAATTAAGTACCGATTTATATTAAAATTGAACATGATTCAAGACATGGGTATTTAAATTTACTGTGAAAATAATTTATTAAGTTAAAACTGCAATGACCAACCTCCGAATTCAATTTTAATGAACCACGAAGTTTCCGTGGTTGAAAACAACTTAGAATTATGAATTTTTAGACTTGAGGATTATTATGCGGGACTTTCTTTCATTTTTAAATATTTTCAAGGTAGTACCAGTGGCGGTTTCTGTATAGGAGCACATGAGCACGTGAACCCCCTAAACAAATCGTCGATTACAAACTAATAAAATCTATTACTCGATCTTAATATATTCGTGAATTATAACGCAGCGAAACGAATAAACGACGCGACGTTCCTTTCTATACATATGTATGTTGTACATCGCGAGCAAGCGACCGACGACGGAGCACGTGCGCCGAGTAGGCGGGACTACGTTGAGTTTATCCAATGCCTAGCCGCATAAAGGACGTAGCGGAGGTGGAGAGGGATACGGCAGATTCCGTATGAACGGTGCACAAATTGAGTGTGCTCCTGTGCTCGCTTTCGTTGCGTTTTCTTGTTACATTAACAAATCGATCGACATCAACGTTCAGATATCGTGTTTTACGGATAAACTATATTATATATATTTTATTTATGAATGACTCACCGTTCACAGGTCGTAACTACCATAAGAACTAATACTGTTTGTTGGTGACAGTTTTATAATGAAACCAAGGGTGCGTAATCATTTTAATTTATTAAATAACATACTGCTGTAGTATTTTATTTAAAAAAAAAACAATTATCTGAATAAATTTCTTAAATTTATGTTATTTTCAGTTGAAAGTTGTTTTGATATTTTAGGATAACGGCATATTTCTTTATACTTTAAGTTTTAACAGAATTTTCGTGACTATATATAACATTATATTATTTATTTCACTATTGCTATATTTTTCCGTATTGGACGGATTTGTTTCCAGGTTTTTTGTTTGTTTTCTGGCTCTCTGCTTCGTACGTGCGAGCGAGAGAGCCAGTGTGATATAGATATCGGGGTGGCTCACATGTGTTGTTTTCTTTTGCTTGGAATTTAAAAATTTTAATATATTAATCTATTAATTTGTTGCTGATATTAAGCCAGTGCTCAATGTTTAATCACACTCGTGCAGTTTAGATGAGTAATTAATACAGGTCCGTATTAAATTTAATTTTATATTTTAGTTTTAGGTATAAGAAGATTTTCAAAGAATTGTAGATGATAAAAGTTAATATAATTAACACAATAATCATGGTTGTAACAATTTAAATACTTAGTGTTAATTTATAAATATCTTAAATTTAACTTTGTAAAAAAAAGGAAATTAGACAATATATTTGTTAAAAAAGAACTATCTATTTTATTTAAAACACTGATTTAAATTTTCGTTTGAGGTACTTCATCTACAGCAATACGTTTATTAAACCCACACAAAATCACAAACTTAAACTCGTAAGCCTTTAACCGTTCCCAAAAAACGTACATTTCCCTCAAAGATACAAATAATAATTGATTTTTTTTTTTAAAAACAAAAATATATTGGCAACAGCGCAGCCGCAGTTAAAAACTACGCCGCATCGTTAAATCCCTCTGCAAAAAGCCGACAAAGCAAAATCGCCACTAATGCGCTTTGGTGCAGCCGACAAACAAAAAAGAATATATATATATAGTACGTAAAAAAAGTAATGAAATGAAATATACAGTACGTAAAAAAAGATAATGAAATGCATACAAAACAAACAAAGTAGTATTGTAAGTAAACACTAAATAATATATAAATAAGAACTATGGATGCGAACAGTTTTACTGTCAATATTTGATAGACAATTTTAATTCGTTTAATTATGAACAAAAAATTCAAGTTAAAAGTATGGGCAGACCAAAACCAGAACTTAATTTGACGCAAACTACAAAGGGCAAATTTAGAGACTTTACAAGAAAATTTAAGAAGGACATATACCGAAAAAAATGAATTGATTTTAGTTAAAAATTTGCATGTTCTTGATTTTGTGAACACCCTACGTTTGCGACCACGAGCCGCCACTGGGTAGTACCACTTCCGGTCATACCGGATGTCGCCAATAACTTTCTTATTTTAAATGATACACTCGATATACTGAGGGTGACGCAAAAGTAATGTCATAATTTGAATTGGCTGCCATTTTGTTATAAATGAAAAAAAGAGCTCTGTTTTCATAAAAAAAGTTTATTTGAAAGTGTAAAATTGATGACATAATTGGAAAAAGTTATATCGCTCAAATGGCCACCTTCCGAGATGATGCATAATTGCCCTCGTTTTAAAGCATTTTGAATTGTTGCTCGCAAAACATCCGGCTCAAAATTAGCGATTTCTGCTTTAATGTCAGGCTTGCAAGGTTCATGGTTTGTTGGAGTAAACGCGGGATTTTAAGAAGCTTCGAAGGAAAAAGTTAGATCAGGCGATCTCTATTTTATATTTAAAATTCTAAGCATGTTTATTGAGGTTACATAAGGTCATCTTAATCAAACACACAAAGAAAGCAGGGTAAGCAACCGAAGACACGAGTGAGTGAAGATGTTATGTTACAAAATCAAACTTTTTTAGAAATTAAGTTTTTTTATGTAAAGTAGTGTAACATAACCCCTTTATACATTCACAAGACTCGAGTGTTCTTGATTTTCTGGAATTTTCGATGGTGCTATGTGAAAGATGGGTACAAAACACCATGATTCATGCAAAAAAAACAGTTTTTAAAATGCGACATAGCACCTTCATCCACTCGTATCTTCAACCCATACAACAGGCAGGTAAGAAGGGTTGCTCAAAAATCCGAAGCACTATCCTTTGACATATCTAGATTAGATTAGATTAGATTGGGATTGGGGTGGCCTATCGACCTGTTTCACCGCGACCTTTTCAGATCTATTGTGATCCCCTATTTCCTAGAAGACGCTTTCTAATTTTGCCCTTTTAATTAGGCCTATCATCTTTGAGAGCGGCTTCTTTATGTAGCTACTAGCTGTGGGGTTCTCCTCTCCCAATACTAGAAACCTTGTCCTTGCCAGGCCTTCACATTGGCACAGCACATGAACTGGTGTTTCTTCATCCTCTTGGCAGTATCTGCAGGTTGCATCATCTGCCAAGCCTATGTTGTACATATGCCTATTCAGTCTACAACGACAAGTCAGGAGACCTACAATCATTTTGACAGTCTTCCTGTCTTTATTCAGTAGATCTCTCGTGAATTCAGGCCTCTACTCCTTTAGGAACTCTTTTGCCTGTCTTTGTCCGGTGATTTTGCCACCACTCTCTGGACTGATTATGTATCCATCCATTGATGGATTTTTTTAAATTTGCGATTTGGTAGTGCCGAAAGAGGGGTCCGCTCCAACACATGACCTTGACGAACCTCGCCTGGCCAGCTGGTCCTCATTTTCCCTCACGCCCGATTGGCTAGGGACCCAGGCCAACGTTCATTTCCTTTGGGTGCCCACCTCATTTAGGCACCAGCACAGTCGCCCAAATCAGCTTAGAGTCCACGCTTGTGGAGCTAATCGCTTTAAGTGTTGTAGACTGGACTGTAGAGAAGATAGCGACAGCTTTACCCGTAGCTCGGTACATCTTCTATCTCTCGGACGCAAGTGATGAATTGCAGCAACCTCAGCTTGGAACACAGTCGTTCTTTGCTGAAGCTTACCGAAAGAGCCTTTTTAGGCTTTCTAGTGTATATTCCCGCTCCAACGCCCATAATCCGTTTTAGAGTCGTCAGTATACCAGTTTGAGTCCGCTCTTAGCGGAGTACCTGTCCCCAAGTCCTTCTTTTCTGGCACTATAACCTGATATTTTCTATTTAGGTTAAATTCTGAACCATGGCATACATGGCATACCTAAAGGGATGCCTCCTTGAGTTCGTCTAACAGTCTTTTATAGTCAGCACCGTGCGATTTTACTTATCGTACTTGGACATGCAAAACTCTGTGTACTGTAGACCTTGCGGCTCCTTGTATACAGGGTGATTCTCAATATGGGCGACAAACTTTAAGCGCATGATTCCTGCGGTTTTTTGATCATAAAAGTTCATAAGAAGCATATGTCCAAAATCGCTTAGTTCTAAAGTTTACAATGTTTAATAGTAAGTTAACATAATTAATGTTTTATTATAAATTAACAAAATAATTAGTAAAACAAAATTAACTTATACTAAATGTTGAAAATGAACGCCCTCAACTGACAATACAAGCTTCTATCCTCCGTCGTATTGACTGGCGAGTCCATTCTAAATTACCAGGGTATTTCGAATTGTTTGAGAAAAGCTGCGATAATACGATTTCTCAGCTCATCGACATTTTCAATGGGAGTTGTATAAACTAATGATTTAAGGTGACCCCAGAGAAAAAAGTCCAAGAATTTAAGTCTGGAGAGCCGAGGAGGCCACGGTTGTGGACCTTCGCGTCCTATCCACCGATCTGGATACGTATTGTCTAAAAACCCGCGAGCAACTAATAAAATGCGCTGGAGCACGTCAGCATAAAATACATTTGTAATCTTAATTGCAACGGAACTTCTTCCAGCAGTAGGGGTAGTTCCTCTTCAAGAAAGTTGCGGTATACTTCGCCATTTAACACGCATCGGTAGAAAATGTGGACCTATCAAGTATCTCCAACAATTCCGGCTCACACATTCACAGAGAATTGATGTGATGACGGACATTCACTAGTTCGTGCGGATTTTCTTCGGCCCATATGTGATTATAATGAAAATTAATAATCGCGTTTCTAGAGAAAGTAGCCTCATCGGTGAAGAATATTTGAGCCAAATAGTCAGGATTGTTGTGCGATTTTGTGGTCTGCATCCTTGACAAAAAGCCGCTCTTTGCGGAAATCTGCTGGCAAAAGTGCCTGCACCGCTTGAAACTGATATGGAACAAACAGTTGAATCTTGAATGTTTCAATATTCTCCAAACTGTGGATTGACTAGAATGTTTAAGAAACGCCAATTTTCTGGTCCTTCCTCATTTCATTTAAGTACCATTTCTTCAAACTTGTGGAGTTCTCACTGTAGATGGTGCCCGCGTTATCAAGCGTCGTCCGGTTTTTTTTTAAAATTTCCCGTTTCACTAAGACTGTTGGTGAAAGACTGGCAAATATTGAATTGATGCGGAATGATACGCTTCGGTATCGTTCTTGCATAAAGACGTCTAGCAGCACGCGAATTTCCATTAGCAAGACCGCTAAACGAAATGCATATCACACATCTCAGCATTCGTGTAATTCATTTTAGAACTGAATAAAATACTCCTGACAACCTATTGACAAATATTGAAAATGACAAATAAACAATTCCTTCTCACAACAATAGTTTTTGAAGAACCAACTGTGATATTATAGTCGTGTTAGTCCATAGTTATAATTAATTATTAACATTAAATAACTTTAAAACCAACACGTTTGGACATATACTCATATGAACTATTATGATCAAAATAAACGCAGGAATCAGCTTTTAAAAGTTTGTCGACGCATATATGAGAATCACCCTGTATAAATATGTATCGGTGGAGTTCAGAATTACTTTCAATCGCGGTTGTAGGGGCCGACTTTGACATATCTTTGACAAATTTAAAATAAGAGAGTCTCATTTCTTTCGCCAGTTTTTCAATTTTGTTTTAATTATTGCAATACCTACGCAGTTTTCCCGCAGAATCCAAATAAATCCATGGCAATAAATATATCTTTTTTCTTTTTATAATAAAGGAATAGTTTTGTTTTCGCGACCGACAATTTGGATCGCATCGTATGTATGTACTTGGCCATGAATTTCAGTAAAAATCAGTTTATTGTCGCAGCTACACTGAAACATCGTCATTTCAACTTATTATCTGTTACACTAAATCATCATCAGATAAATTACACCGGGATTATGTTATGTGCATTACCCAGATGTAGTGTCGGATAGTCAATCGCAAATCGAAGCAGCCAGTGTTATGATTCCCATCGCTGTAATTAAAATCGGTAAGTTCATCACGCGGGGATTTTGTGAATATTTATTATTTTTTAAAAATTAATTAAAAAAAGTCATGTCCATTAACCGTTTTGAATGATTGATTTTTGGGAATTTTTATTGCGGAAAATCCCTTTTCGTTTAGTGTCGCCAATCAAAGAAATTGTGCCTTGTGATTTAGTGGACTTTGGATCGTGGGAAAAGTTTTAAGTGTTTGTGTGATTTAGTGCTAAATAAGTGAATATGTTTTTGGAAGATCGAAAGAAAGCAGTTTTTATGAACGCCAAGCAGGCGGTAGTAAGATTTATTCTATTGTGGAAAGAAATTACGTTTGGTTATCTGTTAATGCAATTAGCACTTAATAACAGAAACTAAACTAATTATATAATCAGAGAATTTAAATAAATTTAGATACCAAATACAACTTTGAAACATCCTGGGTGTAAATTGTACAAATATTTGAACAATTAACCATACTTAATGTTTCTGTTATCATTTAAATGTAATAGTTATGCATTTTAATAAAGTTTGTAAAAATTAAAAAATTTCGTGGATACAAATATCTTGTATAACTTGCACTTAATGCGAATTCATAAAATATAATATCGGGCCTTATTAGGCCGGTTTTACATTATACTTAATTTAGTATGAAATTTTGTATATAAAATTTTATTTTGAATTTATAAAGAAATTTACCTGCATGTCATACATAAAAAAAATTACATCTGAAAATTGGTACAAAATATTTGAATATGTCCGTTCGATATTTAAAGTAAAAAATTTAGTATGAAAAGAGTTATGAAAAGGATTAATATTACCGTAAAATGGCTGACCAAGAAGTATTGCTGTTATGGCTTTCATCATCTTTAAATGTAACTATGATAGCTAGTCCCGTAAAACATTATGTAAAAATTGGATAAGTATGTGACCTGAAGGAGATGCATTCTAAATTTATTAAATTCGAGATTAAGGGCTGACTGTCCATTGTCGAACGATTTGATGAACTTTGGCAATTTCCTCATTGTCTATTAGGTGATCTTGACGGACGTGGATATACCTGGATCTGATAGATTTTACTTCTTCAATTATAAAGGCGCAAATAGTCTAGTAGTACTTAGACCTTCAGATGGTGATTATAAGCTTATTTCTAGTGTTCTACTAAAAACTTAAGCTACATCGATATAGATGATGTGCAGAGGAAATGTTGAAATTTTAGTAAGTGCAACGACCAAGTGGCAATAGATCTGCTAATTTTGCAAGACAAGTTAGGGATGAAATATAATTCTAAAAATAAAATACAATTTTTTGTATGTATCTATCTTTTTTTTTATAGATTATAAAACTGAGTATGTTCAACAAATTGTTATACAATCAAGCGATTTTAATTTTATCTAGGGTAGTTTTGAATACTCAATCAACAATTCAACCTGCTGACATGACCACGACATTATTCTAAAATGGATGGTGATACAGCGATATACGATAGACAACAGAACTTCCTTATGCTTTGACTCGACTACAAACTACATCGTGTATTTTTGCGTTGTCTATGTCAACTTAGATTGAGCGATCTGTATTGGACGACTTAACTAACAATTCACATATTGCGCACGCATATTTCGTTTGTAAAATTAATGAGAAAATAGAACAGGTTCTAAATATTTAGTACAATATTTCGTACGAAATTTACAAATAAATTTTTCTGTACGATACTCTTTGAAATATTTAATAGCAAATTTATATCAAAGTTTCATACTAAATTAAGTATAATGTAAAACCGGCCTAAAACACACCTATTAATTACCATTAACAACATGGCAATTACAAAAAAAAAAAATTCTTTATACTCCATAAAGCTGTAACAAGACTAACATTTGTATTTTAAATGGTATATGTTATAAAATTTGATTACGTAGTATGTTGAGAGAAATCCTATGCAAAGGGATCTCAAAAGTTAAATGTATGCTAGTGTTATCATCGTAAATGTCTAATTATAATTGCAATTGATTTACAACTTTCTTTACTTTGTATATATCTGTACCGTAGAAATGAAGGATGGATACATACCTCCTTATTTAATAGTTTAGAGAAAACATCGGTTAACTATAGTAACATTTATTATGAAACCGGCCCTTAAGGTTTTAAAATTAATGAATTTTGTTTTCTTAAAAACAGGAATGCAATTCTTCCATTTATTTAATTAGTTAACCAGTCATTTATATTGTTAATAACTGTTAATATAATGTTGTGCTTGGCCTGACAAGTACTTTTTACCGTTTTGACACATGTCTACTATTCCAAATTAGTGGTGGCACAAACTAGTTAGTCGTTACAAAATATCCGCTGCTTTTCTTAATACTCAAAGCAGTGGCGGCTCGTGAGATATTAAAGAGGGTGGTCACAAAATAAGAACTTGCCTATTTTTTCTACATAAAATCCATTGTCCTGTTTTTTCATGCTGGAAAAGACGTCTATGACTTTGTTGTAAAAATGCGTTCAGTCGATCTTTTGACATTGTGCTTTTCAGAAAAGTCTTAATGCGTTTGTTTTACTTGTGGAAGTGTAGTTTATTTGAAGATCAGGAATAGGCCTTCCTTTCGCCTTAATTAAAAGTTTTTCCTTAAATGAGAGCGACGTTTTTTTTTTTTTAAGATTTTGCACTCAATTAATTTCCATAGTAGAGGTAAACATACTTTGTTATTATTATATATTTTTTAGATAAAAAGAGCAGTAAAAATACTAATACTTCCAGCCCTACTTTAAGTGAAAGGTATTTTATGTAACAAAATCCAAAAAAACTATTTCTTAAAACACGTTTATTTACTCTCCCGTATCGAAGCTATTTTTGATGTTATTATATTGTCTATTTAACATATTAATCAATAAAAAGATTTTTTTTTTGTTTCTTTGCTTTTATAAATAAATTTACACATTATAACAAGGTAGAACTTTTGCACATGATGTCACACATTTCATTCCTTAAATCAAATTCATAAAATTGATTCATTTGTTGATTTATGATACACACAATAAATACTGTCGCTCTATTCGTTATATGATTTGTAAAGCAAATACTTCCTGTAGTCATTAGGATACTCTGTATACAAAATAAATAGATATAGATTTATTGCCAATAAACAAGTGCATGTTGTCTGACATTACATAAACATATTAAAAAATATAACAAACAAAAATAAAACAATAAACACGTTCACTACGAAGAGACAGGTCAAAATTGATGATTACTAAATTCGTCGAATGAATAAAAAGGTTGTTTTAGTAATATGATCTTCAATTAGAATCAAGAACTTAATATAAACGAAGGTAATTTATTGAGAAAAGAAAAGCCCATGAAGTACAGAGAATTTTTGTAGAGAGAGCTACCAGTTTTCGGAAGATTAATACTATTACAGTTAGAGTGTTGTAAGAATGAATGTCGGTTCGATAGGAATATCTGCTTCTATATTTATACACCATACCTACTCACTGACTCATAGATAATTAGTGAGTATAAAGTCAAAATTTTTTGGGAAACAAACAACGAACGACATTGGAATCAGCATAACAGGCTGATGCCAAGCCCTTTGACAATATCTGAATGTGCTCGATCCACCTCAAGCCGGTATCCACAGTAACACCTAAAAATCTGACATCAGTAGCAGGGGATAAAAGACTGTTTTTAATCAGAACGTTAAGCTTGGTTTGTTGAAGCTGCTGACATATTTGCCGAAAAAATCTAGGATTTTCATCTGCATAATAATGAAAATCGTGTTGATTTACAGATATATTTATTAAACTTTTTAAACCAAATAGAAATTTCCTTGTAATTTGTTACTGACCCAGTTACCAAACTGAAAACTTCTCACAAAGTCTTGTGCAGTAATCGGATATACAGGGTGTATCAAATAAAAAAGTAAATTTTGCTTGGGTGTTAACTACACGACATGTAAAGCACAAACTCACCGAAACCGGATTTCATCATTAAAGAACAAAAAAAAAGTAAAATTTAGAGCCAAAAATTCTTTAGTCCGGGCCTGATGCAAGGAAACGTCATGTTAAGCACCCGCTAAACGTGGTATTATGTATAAATACATTGCACTCATTTAGTATTATTCTTAATGATTATGCCGTAAGTTCATTTAACGTCATTCTGAATAAATAAGGCCCTTGTTTAAATTAGCCAAAACTGATGCATTTTAAATTTTCTTTTTTTTAAAAAAACATTCCTTTTTGTTAAAGAGTCATTCTACTTATATACTGATAAGACGTTCGAGTTTCACCGTATATGCGACTTCAGTAGTTACAAAAAACGTAAATATTTCTTTTGCTTTGTTCGAATGGAGAGTTAGTTGTTAATAAACGGGTACCACATGAATCTGAGTTATTTCTTTGGATTATTTAATCAAACAACGCAAAATGAATTGAATCGCATTACACAGAATTAAATGTTAGATACAGAAAATTTTTGCAACACGCCTTTTTTACTATGATGTCGCGCGAAAATGAATTTATACATTCCCGCGCTTTTGCCGATGCATCAAGCTTCGATTTTCTTTATATGAAAATCATGATTGGTACCTGAAAAGGATGTTTTTTCGAGACTGGAAAATTTAAATAAAATGTTCGAAGTGGCTTGCACTCCAAGCGGCGATCCCCACAAAACTAAACAGCGTAATGGCTAATGATTAGTGGTATGTGGGGGTATACTCGGGACCAGCATTTAGGTTGGGCACAGGTGCGGCTCTAGCCCACGGCTTTACAAATATTTTTTTCTCGTTAATGTTACAGATAGACCCCCTGTGCATACGAGCTTTTTGATTTGTATGTGTTACAAGTGCTACATTTTATTATATTTACCTCTATATCTGATACACCCTGTATACTGAATACATGATAAGAAATGATTTTTAAATATTCATGGAACTACATCGTTCACTTACACTGTTCTTGCTATTGCTTTGGCTTGTACCATCGTCTGTATAGAAAACTGCTGCAACATAAAAATGCGTTTATCCAAATATTGTGGCATATTAACCTGACAATATATGACAGATATAAATGACATTAAATTTAATTTTTACATGCTACAGCCCAAATCAATCAACCTAAAACTAGCTGTACCAGTTTTCTACGCAGCCGATATACATCTGTGGATCTACGAATAACTGCCAACAAAACGTTTATTAACTTATATTCTTTATTTATTCATACATCTTTTTGTTATTTTGCAATTCTTATGAAGGACATTTATAAGCATTTATTATTAGTTTCTCAAAAACTCTCTCTAAAGGATTTCTTGCTGCATCATGTAGTATTGGAATATCTATATTAACCATATCATCTTTAGAGTAATTGTTTTTTATGCAAAGCAAACGTTTTCCGACGATATTTCAAGAAACCTATCTATAATCTCATCGATGCTACTTACTCAAACGACGACTACGCCATCTATCGTTGACACTATCTGTCTCTGCGATATAGACATCGGGCATTAAGATATAATGCCGACTTTCAATAAGCGGGACTTCATAAATCAATTTCGATGATAGGAGATTCTATACTAAAATCTGCCACGCATTGTTTTGGCTTAAGGCGATTATGTTGGTTGAAATTATTATACGGATTAAAAGGAAATTTGCAAAAATATAGTAGAAATTATGCAAGGATGAATCATTCGCGTGCCTTATTTCGAAAATCTCGAAATTATAGCAAAGCTAGGGACGATAATGCGAAAATATGTTTAAGTCAGATAAAAATGCAATTTAATTAAAAAAAAATAAGATTTTATCGCTTATCTTTTCGTGTTTGTGTTAAAACAATCAAGTAAATGGTACGTTCAAAACTCAGACTTAGAAAATATCATTCAAATTTCTTTATATTTATCGTAGATACGTATACTTATAGATATATTAAATTGAATACCAGCAGATCCAAAATATCGACATTGGTAACGCAGAGAAAATTTTAACGATAATAGAATGGCAATAACAATAAATACAATACTAAATTATTATGGCAATAAAGCTAACAATAACAGTAATAATGATATTTTACTAGTAATAATATAACAATAAGAGTAATAATAATAAAAATAATAAGTAGGTATTCGTTTCTATTTATCTTAAACGGAATTCATACCTACCGCTAAGTTATGAACTTTTCCAGCTGCGATATGTCGACGATACTTTTGTAATATGGCAACACGGAGAAGAAAAACCACAACAGTTCTTGGAACACATAAACTCACAGCACTCAGCCATCAAGTTTACCATGGAGAAAGAACAAAATGAATCTCCCTTTCCTGGATGTTATGGTTAAGAAACAAAAGAGGGAATGCTACAGCACGCAGTATTTAGAAAGAAGACGCACACCGATAGATATCTGCATGCAAGACCTCACCATCATCCGATGCAGAAGAAGACATTAATACAAACATTGCTATCCAGAGGCGAAACTATCAGTGACGAACAACATCTTACCAGTGAAAAGATACATTTGGAGAAAGCACTACAAGAAGAATGGTTACACTGGCATCGACATAAGGCGAGCCACTAAGAAGAAGACGACACTGGAGACAACTACAGAACCACGAAGAGGGATGGCGTGTTTACCTTACATAGCAGGAGTCACCGAAAAAGTAGGCCGAATTTTGAAGAAACGTAACGTACAAGTACGCTTCGGGACTGCAACGTCGATCCAGCAGTATCTACCGATCCAAAAAGGATAAGATACCCAAGGAGCCCACAGAAGATAGCATGCCAATGCGGACAGTGCTACGTCGGACAAACAGGAAGAGCCATCGACATAAGGATAAAAGAACACGAGAGGGACGCAAGATTAAGAAGGACCGAGCAAACAGCGGTGGCAGAACACATGCACGACACCGGACACAAAATGGATTTCAAGAATGTAAAAGTAATAACTACCACCAAGAACTACGGGAAAAGACTCGTCAGGGAAGCCATAGAAATAGAGAAGAATAAAACCGTCAACAGAGAAGAAGGGTACCACCTTAGCAAACAGTGGAAGAGCCTACTACGAACCGTCACGGTCAATGGAGCGGAAACTACACGGGTTGGATGCACCAGGGCGTATATAAGAAGAATGTCGGACCATGGAGAATCAGTTCAGTTATCCTGAAGAAGCTGTCAGTATGAACAGCGAAACGTCGAGCGAAAGTTTTGACACACGGCGAAACCCGCAAGAAGCTGTTAGTTATAGTTACACCGGCCGTGAAAGCCTACGCAGTGTTAAGTTTGCCAAATGCTTATTATAGATAGAACTTCAGGTGTTATGTTGATATTATGTCAAAGTTTCCTTCAGATCGAAAATTTTCAACAAGCATTTTTATTCTTATGTTCTGCCGACGGGTTTAGGAGTGCCTCACGGTTCGGTTTCTAGGCCCAGTACTGTTTTCACTTTTTATCAATGACACAGGGGATATATTGGGATTTTCTTTACTTTTATATGTCGACAACACTAGTGCTTGTTGTTTGTGGAGCAGATCCTATGCAGATTAATGATCGCAGCGAATGCAACGGTTATTCTGATGTTGATCTTGACGGTGGTTGGGAGTAATCGAGAATAATAAAATGTTATCCTTGGAACAATTTTATCGCTTTTTTAATTCAATTATTGTTATTTTGTTTGTTTCTTATATTCTATTGATATTTAATAATAATAATACTAATAATGTCTGTATTACTAATCAAATTTCGAAAAAGATACTTCCACGCAGGCGCGTATAGAAGTGGGACAGGATAATGGGGGTATTTCACGTTTATCTTTCTTTTTTTCCTTTTCTCGTGTATTTACCTCTCCCATGATGACACTATTCAAATTGTATCTAAAACAAAAAAGCAGACAACCTTTTTTTTTAACTTAGTTAAAAGTACCAACATCATTTCATTACGGTATATGGAGCAACCCTGCATCATGGTATCGGGACAATATACTACTATACTGTGTACCAAGAGGAAATACAAGTAATAAAAACATATGCTGGTAAGGCTTTAGAAAAACAAACCAAGGATCAGCTGATCAATATTATTTTATCGGATAGTCAGCAGCCCTAAAAGCCAATTATTATCAAAACTAGCTCGGGATTGCCTAAAAATCCTTGTTAAATACAACAACTTTACTTTGGTGTGAGTACCGTGTCATAAGTGTTGTATAAGAACAATATAGATGGCGTTGGCACGCGTCATGAATACATGACATACATTATGATGGTGTAATAGAATGTAACTAATGTGCAAGTATTGTATCGTATACCTACCTATAAGTTAAGTATGTCTAGTAAGTAGTGAACACTTAAATATAGTGAAGTATTAAGATTCAAACTTGTTTCAATCAACCCTATAATCCCAATAATACACAACAATAAGGGTCATGGCAAGCAACGAACTAGCAAGAAAGACCTCTGAAATAATATTCACTGGACTTCAGCGATAGTATAGGTCTTAGGTTGTGGTGTTGAGTAGTTAATGAGAAGACCTCATTTATACTCTGTAACCAAATCAATCAATCAATGGCACAAAAAATCCAATGTTTGTCCTATCAGAGAAACTGTCGCAGTAATAATTGAAAACCTTTTTCTAAAACCGTGCTACCGATTGATTAAAGAATTGCTAATTTCAAGATGATACAAGAATCGAGATTAGCTTAAATATATGGCACTACAATTAGGAATTCGTCTTATAAACGGGTGTGTGCTCAAAGCCTAATAAGAAATTGCATTGGACCCATTTTTACTATTTGATAATAGCTTTCTTAGGAATCCTAAAAAATCATGTATAAATTAACATCATCCTAGAGATGATTTCATATCGATTGGTTTCAGCGAAATTCCTTTTATCTTTATACGTTATGAGATTTCAATTTTCATATCGAAAATACCGTAATAGCCCCAATTCAAAAATGATTGGGTACGGAAAGAATGCGAATAGAATAACGTATTTAATCCGAGGGATTAGATAAAAGCATAAACTCTATTGTAATAAATTTGATTGGCACTTGATATTACAATTGTTATGTTACAGATCTAAATATATGAGATGTATATATGTACACTGACCGACATAATTAATGTCGTCATTCACTGACGAACTGTGTGTCGTCCTACCTGATTTTTATAATTACCAAGTGCTTAACACGTGGGTACCCCAATAAATCCTCCTACCTCTGTAAGTCGATACGCCTGTTCAAATGATGAACAATTTTGATAGTCATACGCTACAGAGGAAACATCAAAAAAAAATCCTCTAAAGGCATTTATCATCCTGCATAGTTAAAAATATTTTTATGTTATGCAGCATTGAATTCTCTAAAATTTTCATATAAAAGACTTCTCTAAAACGAAAATAGAACTGTAATAAAAAACTCAATCTTCTATGGGACACCTGTACCTACATCATTTCATCAATCGATGATAAAACTGCCTGTGAATTACTAAAAGAGGAATTTAATGTTTCAGTTGCCATAGCCGTAGTTGCGACTGGAGTCACAGTTGGTGTCACAGTTGGAATAGTATATGCTCTAGCGCCAATTACCACTGAAGATGTCAACTGTAGAAGTAAGTTGTTTGAGACAATGTGATGACAAATCGTGACGTCATACACACAGCCGAGTTCAACGTTTTACTTACCATTATTGCTTTATCATTCGTATTCTTATCGTCACGGCAAATTCTTATAATGGTAATGGTCAGAATCGGAAGAATGATGAAAATAAGATTAAAAATTAAAATAGAGAGCTTGTAATGTGGCACTTAGACGGTACATTTACATACCGAGTGTCCAGCCTAAGATGCAACGTTCCATAGCAGATTTATTATTGCTTTTTTGGAAAAATGTTTCAAATAAATGTTGCCTCGAATCATATTCTACATATTTTAAAATTAGTTTCAGTAATGGCGGACTTCCGGTTATACGGAAGTAGGTACTAACTTTATTATTTTAAATGGAACACCCTGTATATTATTATACTTTCGGATTCTCTTGTTAAATTTAAATAACAATACGTTAAGCAAACATTGGGGCTAAGTTGTACCGTTTCCGAATTACATGACGTTTTTCCGAAAAAAAATGACATTTGCAATGTCTTCGGTATTTGGAAATATCTCCGGAAATACGAAAGTTAGAAAGATGCGGTTTTCAGTTTTCGCTTAATCATGAAACAGCACACATCTTTTATTTTAAAATTGTTGCGTTCAAATTACAAAATTATTAAATAGGGCTCTGTAATTTTCGAACTCTAAAATCATGGATAACTTGATTTTTTTAAATTGAATGGTATAGCAATTTTTACATAAATTGATGTAAAATTTAATTTTCTTTCGATTTTATACGAGTGTCATTGCGTCTATCTCCAAAGGTTTTGGAGATATTCGCGATTTTTCAGTTTTTCATGATAGATACGTATTGCGAAGCGCCGGCCACCTTCCCCTCGCATTTCACCAGGCTTTCAACTGGCAGCAGTAATACTGACTAATGTTTAAAAAGTGGCCAACAGAATAGAATAAGACCACTGGAAACAAACAAAACTTGAAATTACAAAAAAAAAAGAAAACAACATTGCGAACCGTTTCGAGAAAGTGATGTTTTCAGACGAAGCTACCTTCCACAAAAATGGATTTGTGAATCGTCACAATTGTCGTTATTACGACACACAAAATCCCCATCGATTTATTGCAGCACAAAGTCAGTACAGAAGGTCAGTGAACGTGTGGGCAGATATCATTGGACAACATATCATAGGCCTGTTCTTTCATAACCAACGCCTGATGGGTAGGGTTTATGTAGAATTTCTTCAGAATAATTTGGGCGTTGTGTAAGAAAATATTCCTTTAGCTACTCGTCAGCCGATGCGGTTCCAACACGATGGTGCTCCATCTCCCAATACTGTCGAATTTCGTCAGTTTTTGGATGTGTCTTTTTCAGACCGCTGGATTGGGTGTGGAGGACAGATGACAGATGGCCTCCGAGATCCCCAGATCTTACAAGCTGCGATTCCTTTTTATGGGATTTCATTAAAAATCAAGTTAATGAGACGCCACTAACAACACCTGGTGACATGCGCCATCGTATTTTAAAAGCGTTTCAAGTCACACCAGAAATGCTCAGAAATGTTCAAAAGTGTTTGCAAAAGCGATTTCAATGTAGCGCCTAAAACGGATCGCATTCTGAATATTTGTACAAATTCTCTGTATAACGACGGCACTAACATTTAAAGTGTAACCTGTTGCGAGCAAGACGCTCGATGTGTATGTACGCATTCATTAGACAGAGCAATGTAGTTCGAAAATGTTCTGATTTGGATGTACCAGTATGTTGTGTTTTCTTTTATCTTTGCTATGTTCATTTCCAACGCGCTGCAGTAAATTCACATATTTTTTAATTCAAGTTTTCATTATTATTATTACTGCAGCCAGTCCCAACCCTGGTGAAATGCTAGGGGAAGGTGGCCAGCGCTTCCAAAAAGCAATAATAAATCTGCAGACAACACAAAAACCGTTATGTTGTATAAACCGCTTATTTTAGATATCGAAGATCCACAAGGTCTCAACATTGTACCAGCTGGAAACGACATAGTGCTAACATGGATCCAGCCGGAAATGTTCGAAGAATGCAAGGTGATATTTAGCATAAACCTGTCCCTAAACAATGCTCCAATAGTCAACGACACCGTAGACACCAACAGCTACATTTTCACGATGGCCTGCGAAGCTGCTCTGTTCTCAACGCAGAGATAGTTTCGGTCACCAATACGCATTACAGAAGCGGCACATTAAGAGGAGAATTCGATATGGGTTAGGATCAGCCGTTAAAACATTCTTCTGCCACATCTTATCACGATATGCTCACTTCTTCTACATTTCAGGTATCGGTGAAATAAGCAACATAACAGTCGTTGGAGATCAAATATCATGGACGACCCAACACGAGCTCAGTGAATGTAACTATCACGTTGAAATCGACGGTGAATCGTTGGGGCATACACAAGACGTAGCAAAAGTAGAAATATCGCACTTACCGCGCTGTGTCTTGCATGAGGTAACAATAACTGCAGTCCATCCCAACGGTAATTTAGGAAAATCAGCCAGTAAAGTCTTCGAAAGAGGTATATACGTAATAAATTCAACTTTTATCAGCAACCTTACAACAACGACTTTTCAGACATCCACCAAATTAGCGGGTTCAAAATGATACAAGGCCAAGATGAAATGATTATAGCGCAGTGGACGCCTGTACCAGACTCCGTCCGCTGCACAGTACGTTACAAATAAACGATGACATACCCGTGGAATATCCAGCCCTTAAAGGCGAGGAGGGCATAATATTCAAAAACAATGATTTCCAACAATGTACAGAATATGCGGTTACAGCCAAGTACGTGTCCGAATCGAACGAAACTGGTTTGATTACCGATTATGTATTCCGAAAAAGTAAATCTTGAACAAATGTCCTTAATACCAGTACTAATTTTTTGTCCTTTCTACTAATAATAGGGTTTCAACCAATAGCAAACATGGAGATGGCTATGAAAGGTGGCTCCGTCGAAGTGTCGTGGGACCTGATCGCAAACATTGAAAATTGCGCAACCTTCTTCGCCCATAATCTTCAATTCGCTTGTAACAGTACTGAAACAGAGACCACTGAGAGAACAACGGAGACCTCAACTGAGAGTACGACCGAAAGCACAACGGACAGCACAACCGAAAGCACAACGGAGAGCACAACCGAAAGCACAACGGACACAACAACTGATAGCACAACCAAAGCACGACGGACACAACAACTGATAGCACAACCGAAAGCACGACGGACACAACAACTGATAGCACAACCGAGAGCACAACGGAGAGCACAACCGAAAGCACGACGGACACAACAACTGATAGCACAACCGAAAGCACGACGGACACAACAACTGATAGCACAACCGAGAGCACGACGGACACAACAACTGATAGCACAACCGAAAGCACGACGGACACAACAACTGATAGCACACACGAGAGCACGACGGACACAACAACTGATAGCACAACGAGAGCACAACGGAGACACAACGAAACACGACGGACACAACAACTGATAGCACAACCGAGAGCACGACGGACACAACAACTGATAGCACAACCGAGAGCACAACGGAGAGCACAAACTGAAAGCACAACGGACACAACACACTGATAGCACAACCGAGAGCACGACGGACACAAAACAACTGATAGCACAACCGAGAGCACAACGAGACGCACAACCGAAAGCACGACGGACAACAACAACTGATAGCACAACCGAGAGCACGACGGACACAACAACTGATAGCACAACGAGAGCACGACGGACACAACAACTGATAGCACAACCGAGAGCACAACGGAGAGCACAACGAAAGCACGACGGGACACAACAACTGATAGCACAACCGAGAGCAGACGGACACAACAACTGATAGCACAACCGAGAGCACAACGGAGAGCACAACCGAAAGCACGACGACACAACAACAACTGATAGCACAACGAAGCACGACGACACAACAACTGATAGCACAACCGAGAGCACAACGGAGAGCACAACCGAAAGCACGACGGACACAACAACTGATGCACAACCGAGAGCACGACGGACACAACAACTGATAGCACAACGAGAGCACAACGGAGAGCACAACCAAAGCACGACGGACACAAACAACTGATAGCACAACGAGAGCACGACGGACACAACAACTGATAGCACAACGAGAGCACAACGGAGAGGCACAACCGAAAGCACGACGGACACAACAACTGATAGCACAACCGAGACACACGACACAACAACTGATAGCACAACCGAGAAGCACAACGGAGAGCACAACCGAAAGCACGACGGACACAACAACAACTGATAGCACAACCGAAAGCACGACGGACACAACAACTGATAGCACAACCGAGAGCACAACGGAGAGCACAACCGAAAGCACGACGGACACAACAACTGATAGCACAACCGAGAGCACGACGGACACAACAACTGATAGCACAACCGAGAGCACAACGGAGAGCACAACCGAAAGCACGACGGACACAACAACAACTGATAGCACAACCGAAAGCACGACGGACACAACAACTGATAGCACAACCGAGAGCACAACGGAGAGCAACAACCGAAGCACGACGACACAACAATGATAGCACAACCGAGACACACGGAGAGCACAACCGAAAGCACGACGGACACAACAACTGATAGCACAACCGAGAGCACGACGGACACAACAACTGATAGCACAACCGAGAGCACAACGGAGAGCACAACCGAAGCAGACGGACACAAAAAAACTGATAGCACAACCGAAAGCACGACGGACACAACAACTGATAGCACAACCGAGAGCACAACGGAGAGCACAACGAAAGCAGACGGACACACAACTGATAGCACAACCGAGAGCACAACGGAGAGCACAACCGAAAGCACGACGGACACAACAACTGATAGCACAACCGAGAGCACGACGGACACAACAATGATAGCACACCGAGAGCACAAACGGAGAGCACAACCGAAAGCACGACGGACACAACAACTGATAGCACAACCGAAAGCACGACGGACACAACAACTGATAGCACAACCGAGAGCACGACGGACACAACAACTGATAGCACAACCGAGAGCACGACGGACACAACAACTGATAGCACAACCGAGAGCACAACGGAGAGCACAACCGAAAGCACGACGGACACAACAACTGATAGCACAACCGAGAGCACAACGGAGAGCACAACCGAAAGCACGACGGACACAACAACTGATAGCACAACCGAGAGCACAACGGAGAGCACAACCGAAAGCACGACGGACACAACAACTGATAGCACAACCGAGAGCACAACGGAGAGCACAACGAAAGCACGAACGGACACGACACAACTGATAGCAAACCGAGAGCACGACGGACACAACAACTGATAGCACAACGAGAGCACAACGAGAGCACAACCCGAAAGCACGACGGACACAACAACTGATAGCACAACCGAGAGCACAACGGAGAGCACAACGAAAGCACGACGGACACAACAACTGATAGCACACCGAAAGCACGACGACACAACAACTGATAGCACAACGAGAGCACAACGGACAGAACAACCGAAAGCACGAACGGACACAACAACTGAAGCACAACCGAAAGAACGACGGACACAACAACTGATAGCACAACCGAAAGCACGACGGACACAACAACTGATAGCACAACCGAAAGCACGACGGACACAACAACTGATAGCACAACCGAGAGCACAACGGAGAGCACAACCGAAAGCACGACGAACAACAACTGTAGCACAACGAGAGCACAACGGAGAGCACAACCGAAAGCACGACGCACAACAACTGATAGCACAACGAAAGCACGACGGACACAACAATGATAGCACAACCGAGAGCACGACGGACACAACAACTGACAGCACAACGAGAGCACAGACGGAGAGCACAACCGAAAGCACAACGGACACAACAACTGATAGCACAACCGAGAGCACGACGGACACAACAACTGATAGCACAACCGAGAGCACAACGGAGAGCACAACCGAAAGCACGACGGACACAACAACTGATAGCACAACCGAGAGCACGACGGACACAACAACTGATAGCACAACCGAGAGCACAACGGAGAGCACAACCGAAAGCACGACGGACACAACAACAACTGATAGCACAACCAAAGCACGACGGACACAACAACTGATAGCACAACCGAGAGCACAACGGAGAGCACAACGAAAGCACGACGGACACAACACTGATAGCACCAACGAGAGCAAACGGAGAGCACAACCGAAAGCACGACGGACACAACAACTGATAGCACAACCGAAAGCACGACGGACACAACAACTGATAGCACAACCGAGAGCACGACGGACACAACAACTGATAGCACAACCGAGAGCACGACGGACACAACAACTGATAGCACAACCGAGAGCACAACGGAGAGCACAACGGAAAGCACGACGGACACAACAACTGATAGCACAACCGAGAGCACGACGGACACAACAACTGATAGCACAACCGAAAGCACAACGGAGAGCACAACGAAAGCACGACGGACACAAAACTGATAGCACAACGAGAGCAACAACGGAGAGCACAACCGAAAGCACGACGGACACAACAACTGATAGCACAACCGAAAGCCAGCGACGGACACAACAACTGATAGCACAACCGAAAGCACGACGGACACAACAACTGCAACCGAGAGCACAACGGAAAGCACAACCGAAAGCACGACGGACACAACAACTGATAGCACAACCGAAAGCACGACGGACACAACAACTGATAGCACAACCGAGAGCAAACGGAAACACAACGAAAGCACGACGGACACAACAACTGATAGCACAACCGAAAGCACGACGGACACAACAACTGATAGCAAACCGAGAGCACAAACGGAAAGCACAACCGAAGCACGACGGACACAACAACTGATAGCACAACCGAAAGCACGACGGACACAACAACTGATAGCACAACGAGAGCACAACGGAAGCACAACGAAAGCACGACGGACACAACAACTGATAGCACAACCGAAAGCACGACGGACACAACAACTGATAGCACAACCGAAAGCACGACGGACACAACAACTGATAGCACAACCGAAAGCACGACGGACACAACAACTGATAGCACAACCGAGAGCACGACGGACACAACAACTGAAGCACAACCGAAGCACAAGGACACAAACAACTGATAGCACAACCGAGAGCACAACGGACACAACAACTGATAGCACAACCGAAAGCACGACGGACACAACAACTGATAGCACAACCGAAAGCACACGGACACAACAACTGATAGCACAACCGAGGCACAACTGAAAGCCACAACCGAAAGCACAACGGACACAACAACTGATAGCACAACCGAAAGCACGACGGACACAACAACTGATAGCACAACCGAGAGCACAACGGAAAGCACAACCGAAAGCACAACGGACACAACAACTGATAGCACAACCGAGAGCACGACGGACACAACAACTGATAGCGCAACCGAGAGCAACGACGGACAGACAACAACTGATAGCAACACCGAGAGCACAACGGAAGAGCACAACCGAAGCACGACGGGACACAACAACTGATAGCACAACGGCGGAGAGCACAACTGAGAGCACAACCGAAAGCACGACGGACACAACAACTGATAGCACAACCGAAAGCACGACGGACACACAACTACTATAGCACAACGAAAGCACGGACACAACAACTGATAGCACAACCGAGAGCACAACGGAAAGCACAACCGAAAGCACGACGGACACAACAACTGATAGCACAACCGAGAGCACGACGGACACAACAACTGATAGCACAACCGAGAGCACAACGGAAAGCACAACCGAAAGCACGACGGACACAACAAACTGATAGCACAACCGAAAGCACGACGGACACAACACTGAAAGCACAACGAGAGCACGACGGAAAAGCAAACAACCGAAAGCACAACGGACACAACAACTGATAGCACACCGAGAGCACGACGGACACAACAACTGATAGCACAACGAGAGCACAACGGAAAGCACAACGAAAGCACGACGGACACAACAACTGATAGCACAACCGAAAGCACGACGGACACAACAACTGATAGCACAACCGAAAGCACGACGGACACAACAACTGATAGCACAACCGAGAGCACAACGGAAAGCACAACCGAAAGCACGACGGACACAACAACTGATAGCACAACCGAGAGCACGACGGACACAACAACTGATAGCACAACCGAGAGCACAACGGAAAGCACAACCGAAAGCACGACGGACACAACAACTGATAGCACAACCGAAAGCACGACGGACACAACAACTGATAGCACAACCGAAGCACGCGGACACAACAAACTGATAGCACAACCGAGAGCACAACGGAGAGCACAACCGAAAGCACGACGGACACAACAACTGATAGCACAACGAGAGCCACAACGGATAGCACACCGAAAGCACAACGGACACAACAACTGATAGCACAACCGAGAGCACGACGGACACAACAACTGATAGCACAACCGAAAGCACGACGGACACAACAACTGATAGCACAACCGAAAGCACGACGGACACAACAACTGATAGCACAACCGAGAGCACAACCGAAAGCACGACGGAAACAACTGATAGCACAACCGAGAGCACAACCGAAAGCACAACGGAAACAACTGAGGGCACAACCGAGAGCACAACGGAGAGCACAACCGAAAGCACAACGGACACAACAACTGATAGCACAACCGAGAGCACGACGGACACAACAACTGATAGCACAACCGAGAGCACAACGGAGAGCACAACCGAAAGCACAACGGACACAACAACTGATAGCACAAACAGAGAGCACGACGAACACAACAACTGATAGCACAACCGAGAGCACAACGGAGAGCACAACCGAAAGCACAACGGACACAACAACTGATAGCACAACCGAGAGCACGACGGACACAACAACTGATAGCACAACCGAGAGCACAACGGAGAGCACAACCGAAAGCACGACGGACATAACAACTGATAGCACAACCGAAAGCACGACGACACAACAACTGATAGCACAACGAGAGCACAACCGAAAGCACGACGGACACAACAACTGATAGCACAACGAGAGCACACGGAGAGCAACAACCGAAAGCACGAACGGACACAACAACTGATAGCACAACGAAAGCACGACGACACAACAACTGATAGCACAACCGAAAGCACGACGGACACAACAACTGATAGCACAACCGAAAGCACGACGGACCCAACAATGATAGCACAACCGAAAGGCACGACGGACAAACAACAACTGATAGCACAACCGACAGAGCACAACGGAGAGCACAACCGAAAGCACAACGGAAACAACAACTGATAGCCACAACCGAGAGCACGACGGACACAACAACTGATAGCAAACCGAAAGCACGACGGACACACAACTGAAAGCACAACCGAGAGCAACAACGGAGAGCACAACGAAAGCACGACGGACACAACAACTGATAGCACAACCGAAAGCACGACGGACACAACAACTGAATAGCACAACGAGAGCACAACGAGAGCACAACCGAAGCACGACGACACAACAACTGATAGCACAACCGAGAGCACAACGGAGAGCACAACCGAAGCACGACGGACACAACAACTGATAGCACAACCGAAAGCACGACGGACACAACAACTGATAGCACAACGAGAGCACGACGGACAACAACAACTGATAGCACAACCGAGAGCACGACGGACACAACAACTGATAGCACAACCGAGAGCACAACGGAAAGCACAACCGAGAGCACGACGGACACAACAACTGATAGCACAACCGAGAGCACAACGGACACAACAACTGATAGCACAACCGAGAGCACAACTGATAGCACAACCGAAAGCACGACGGACACAACAACTGATAGCACAACCGAAGCACGAACGGACACAAACAACTGATAGCACAACCGAGAGCACGCGGACACAACAACTGATAGCACAACCGAAAGCACGAAACGGACACACAACTGATAGCACAAACCGAAAAGCACGACGGACACAACAACTGATAGCACAACCGAGAGCACGACGACACAACACTGATAGCACAACCGAGAGCACGACGGACACAACAACTGATAGCACAACCGAGAGCACAACGGAGAGCACAACCGAAAGCACGACGGACACAACAACTGATAGCACAACCGAGAGCACGACGGACACAACAACTGATAGCACAACCGAGAGCACGACGGACACACAACTGATAGCACGACGGACAGCAAACGATAGCACAACCGAGAGCACGACGGACACAACAACTGATAGCACAACCGAGAGCACAACTGATAGCACAACCGAAAGCACGACGGACACAACAACTGAAAGCACAACCGAAAGCACGACGGACACAACAACTGATAGCACAACCGAGAGCACGACGGACACAACAACTGATAGCACAACCGAAAGCACGACGGACACAACAACTGATAGCACAACCGAGAGCACGACGGACACAACAACTATAGCCACAACCGCAGAGCACGACGGACACAACAACTGATAGCACAACCGAAAAGCACGACGGACAGCAACAACTGATAGCACACCGAGAGCACAACGGAGAGCACAACCGAAGCACGACGGACACAACAACTGATAGCACAACCGAGAGCACAACGGAGAGCACAACCGAAAGCACGACGGACACAACAACTGATAGCACAACCGAAAGCACGACGGACACAACAACTGATAGCACAACCGAGAGCACAACGGAAAGCACAACCGAAAGCACGACGGACACAACAACTGATAGCACAACCGAAAGCACGACGGACACAACAACTGATAGCACACCGAGAGCACAACGGAGAGCACAACCGAAAGCACGACGGACACACAACTGATAGCACAACCGAGAGCACACGGAGAGCACAACCGAAAGCACGACGAGCCACAACAACTGATAGCACAACCGAGAGCACAACGGAGAGGCACAACCGAAAGCACGACGGACACCAACTGATAGCACAACCGAAAGCACGACGGACACAACAACTGATAGCACAACCGAAAGCACGACGGACACAACAACTGATAGCACAACCGAGACACAACGAAAGCACAACCGAAAGCACGACGGACACAACAACTGATAGCACAACCGAGAGCAACGACGACACACAAAACTGATGCACAACCGAGAGCACAACGGAGAGCACAACCGAAAGCACGACGGACACAACAACTGATAGCACAACCGAAAGCACGACGGACACAACAACTGATAGCACAACCGAGAGCACACGGACACACAACTGATAGCACAACCGAAAGCACACGACGGACACAACAACTGATAGCCACAACCGAAGCACGACGGCACAACAACTGATAGCACAACCGAGAGCACGACGGACACAACAACTGATAGCACAACCGAAAGCACGACGGACACAACAACTGATAGCACAACCGAAAGCACGACGGACACAACAACTGATGCACAACGAGAGCACGACGGACACAACAACTGATAGCACAACCGAAAGCACGACGGACACACAACTGATAGCACAACCGAAAGCACGACGGACACAACAACTGATACACAACCGAGAGCACGACGACACAACAATGATAGCAACAACGAAAGCACGACGGACACAACAACTGATAGCACAACCGAGAGCACAACGGAGAGCACAACCGAAAGCACGACGGACACAACAACTGATAGCACAACCGAGAGCACAACGGAGAGCACAACCGAAAGCACGACGGACACAACAACTGATAGCACAACGAAGCACGGACGACCAACAACTGAATAGCACAACCGAGAGCACAACGGAAGCACAACCGAAAGCACGACGGACACAACAACTGATAGCACAACCGAAGCACGACGGACACAACAACTGATAGCACAACCGAGAGCACGACGGACACAACAACTGATAGCACAACCGAGAGCACAACGGAGAGCACAACGAAAGCACGACGGACACAACAACTGATAGCACAACCGAAGCACGACGGACACAACAACTGATAGCACAACCGAAGAGCACGACGGACACAACAACTGATAGCACAACCGAAAGCACGACGGACACAACAACTGATAGCACAACCGAGAGCACAACGGAGAGCACAACCGAAAGCACGACGGACACAACAACTGATAGCACAACCGAGAGCACAACGGAGAGCACAACCGAAAGCACGACGGACACAACAACTGATAGCACAACCGAAAGCACGACGGACACAACAACTGATAGCACAACCGAAAGACGACGACACAACAACTGATAGCACAACCGAGAGCACGACGGACACAACAACTGATAGCACAACCGAAAGCACGACGGACACAACAACTGATAGCACAACCGAAAGCACGACGGACACAACAACTGATAGCACAACCGAGAGCACGACGGACACAACAACTGATAGCACAACCGAAAGCACGACGGGACACAACACGATAGCACAACCGAGAGCACAACGGAGAGCACAACCGAAAGCACGACGGACACAACAACTGATAGCACAACCGAGAGCACAACGGAGAGCACAACCGAAAGCACGACGGACACAACAACTGATAGCACAACCGAAAGCACGACGGACACAACAACTGATAGCACAACCGAAAGCACGACGGACACAACAACTGATAGCACAACCGAAAGCACGACGGACACAACAACTGATAGCACAACCGAAGAGCACGACGGACACAACAACTGATAGCACAACCGAGAGCACGACGGACACAACAACTGATAGCACAACCGAAAGCACGACGGACACAACAACTGATAGCACAACCGAGGCACAACCGAAAGCACGACGGACACAACAACTGATAGCACAACCGAGAGCACAACGGAGAGCACAACCGAAAGCACGACGGACACAACAACTGATAGCACAACCGAGAAGCACGACGGACACAACAACTGATAGCACAACCGAGAGCACGACGGACACAACAACTGATAGCACAACCGAAAGCACGACGGACACAACAACTGATAGCACAACCGAAAGCACGACGGACACAACAACTGATAGCACAACCGAGAGCACGACGGACACAACAACTGATAGCACAACCGAAAGCACGACGGACACAACAACTGATAGCAACCGAGAGCACGAACGGAGAGCACAACCGAAAGCACGACGGACACACAACTGATAGCACAACCGAGAGCACAACGGAGAGCACAACCGAAAGCACGACGGACACAACAACTGATAGCACAACCGAAAGCACGACGGACACACAACCGAATAGCACAACCGAGAGCACAACGAAAGCACAACCGAAGCACGACGGAACAACAACTGATAGCACACCGAGAGCACGACGGACCACAACACCGATAGCACAACCGAGAGCAACTGAGAGCACAACCGAAAGCACGAACGGACACAACAACTGATAGCACAACGCGAGAGCAACAACGAGAGCACAACCGAAAGCACGACGGACACAACAACTGATAGCACAACCGAGAGCACAACGGAGAGCACAACCGAAAGCACGACGGACACAACTGATAGCACAACCGAAAGCACGACGGACACAACAATTGATAGCACAACCGAAAGCACAGACGGACACAACAACTGATAGCACAACCGAGAGCACAACGGAAAGCACAACCGAAAGCACGACGGACACAACAACTGATAGCACAACCGAGAGCACGACGGACACAACAACTGATAGCACAACCGAGAGCACAACGAGAGCACAACGAAAGCACAGACGGACACACAACTGATAGCACAACCGAAAGCACGACGGACACAACAACTGAATAGCACAACCGAGAGCACAACGGAAAGCACAACCGAAAGCACGACGGACACAACAACTGATAGCACAACGAGAGCACGACGACACAACAACTGATAGCACAACCGAGAGCACAACGGAGAGCACAACCGAAAGCACAACGGACACAACAACTGATAGCACAACCGAAAGCACGACGGACACAACAACTGATAGCACAACCGAGAGCACGACGGACACAACAACTGAGGGCACAACCGAGAGCACAACGGAGAGCACAACCGAAAGCACAACGGAAACAACTGAGGGCACAACCGAAAGCACAACCGAAAGCACAACGGAAACAACTGAGGGCACAACCGAGAGCACAACGGAGAGCACAACCGAAAGCACACGGACACAACAACTGATAGCACAACGAAAGCACGACGGACACAACAACTGATAGCACAACCGAGAGCACGACGGACACAACAACTGAATAGCACAACGCGAGAGCACAACGGAGAGCACAACCGAAAGCACAACGGACACAACAACTGATAGCACAACCGAAAGCACAACTGAAAGCACAACGGATACTACAACAGAGAGTACAACCGAGAGCACAACGGAGAGCACAACCGAAAGCACGACGGACACAACAACTGATAGCACAACCGAAAGCACGACGGACACAACAACTGATAGCACAACCGAAAGCACAACTGAAAGCACAACGGAAACAACAGAGAGTACAACCGAGAGCACAACGGACACAACAACTGATAGCACAACGAAAGCACGACGACACAACAACTGATAGCACAACCGAAAGCACAACTGAAAGCACAACGGATACTACAACTGATAGCACAACGAGGAGCACAACGAGAGCACAACCGAAAGCACAACGGACACAACAACTGATAGCACAACCGAAAGCATAACTGAAAGCACAACGGATACTACAACAGAGAGTACAACCGAGAGCACAACGGAGAGCACAACCGAAAGCACGACGGACACAACAACTGATAGCACAACCGAAAGCACGACGGACACAACAACTGATAGCACAACCGAAAGCACACTGAAAGCACAACGGATACTACAACAGAGAGTACAACCGAGAGCACAACGGACACAACAACTGATAGCACAACCGAGAGCACAGACGGACACAACAACTGATAGCACAACCGAGAGCACAACGGAGAGCACAACCGAAAGCACGACGGACACAACAACTGATAGCACAACCGAAAGCACGACGGACACAACAACTGATAGCACAACCGAAAGCACAACTGAAAGCACAAAGGATACTACAACAGAGAGTACAACCGAGAGCACAACGGACACAACAACTGAATAGCACAACCGAAAGCACGACGGACACACAACTGATAGCACAACCGAAAGCAACAACCTGAAAGCACAACGGATACTACAACAGAGAGTACAACCGAGAGCACAACGGACACAACAACTGATAGCACAACCGAAAGCACGACGGACACAACAACTGGATAGCACAAACCGAAAGCACAACTGAAAGCACAACGGATACTACAACAGAGAGTACAACCGAGAGCACAACGGACACAACAACTGATAGCACAACCGAAAGCACGACGGACACAACAACTGATAGCACAACCGAAAGCACAACTGAAAGCACAACGGATACTACAACAGAGAGTACAACCGAGAGCACAACGGACACAACAACTGATAACACAACCGAAAGCACGACGGACACAACAACTGATAGCACAACCGAAAGCACAACTGAAAGCACAACGGATACTACAACTGATAGCACAACCGAGAGCACAACGGAGAGCACAACCGAAAGCACAACGGACACAACAACTGATAGCACAACCGAAAGCACAACTGAAAGCACAACGGATACTACAACAGAGAGTACAACCGAGAGCACAACGGAGAGCACAACCGAAAGCACGACGGACACCACAACTGATAGCACAATGGAAGATTTAAATTACCGCAGTTTAAGAAAAAAAAGAGCTGCCACCGCTTTATCCGGCAACATACACGTGTTTGGTGATTGTCCCATTTCCAATGAAGTTACCGCATTAAGACTGTTCATAATGCCGGAGATTACAACAGAGGATGCAACGTTCGATCCGGAAGAAGTATTTTGCGAATACAGCGGTAAGTTTACAATTCGAAGCAGTGTCTTTGGGTAAGTAATCCTTGTATACTCTTTGTTTCAGTGCTCCACGATAATGACAACGCAGTTACCTTGCATTTGACTGGTAATTCGCATAGAGTTTGTCCTACAATGGGAAGTTGACGTTTTATATTATAGAATTTTACTGTATCATTATTTTTGTAAATATTTTTATATGGTATATATATATATTTTCAGATTTTATTATATAGGTCATGAAATAAATATGAAATTAATCTAAATCAGGAATTTGGTTTGAATTAAAAAGACATTTATATTATTAACAATTTTCTTTATTACATTATAGGAATATGTATTATGTACAAAATATTTTATTTTAATGCATATTTCACCAATCACTGCTTTTCAAATCTTCAACAACATCTTCCACGTCATCACCCGATGCTGCTTCTTCGTCGTTTGATACCACCGCTGCTGCTTTCTTGTTAACGTTTTTGCCGCCACGTTTTCCGCGTTTCGGTTTAGTTTTTTCAGCAATATCCTCCGCATTATCACTATCAGTATCGCTTGGGAACAACTCCACCTTTTCCGAGGTATTCCTTGCAACGTCCCTTAACTTATGCTTTTTAAGCGTCGGCAAATTGATAATCGGCGATTGCCTCATTATTAGTGGCTTCCTTATTACGTTTTATGTTTTTCACTGTTTTCCACGATTCGTAGTAAGTCTGAAGAGGTGTACCCTTGTTACGTACGACCGCCTCCCAAGCATCTATCTGTTTGCTATCGCTTAAATTGAAGGAGACATTTTTCCTTTCGTCAATAATAAATTTGTTGTTGTGCTCGATTTTTTCTAATATCTGGCGGATTTTCCTGCAATAAGCTGCCACGCTGCACTTCTTTAAAAACGATTTCAGCTGTTATATATAATAAAAAAAAAAATAGAATTAGTGATGCCTGCATTCGTTCTAACATAATTTTACCTGTATTATGCAAAATAATGACAAATCCGGAAACGCTATGGAATAGGAATTCGCTGCTAGGTACTCAAGCAATTGTCCGTAAATCGTATCGATCAATGCATCTTTGAAGCCGTTCTCTAATAACTGCGATTTGGACAATCGTAAGATGTATAAAAATTGCATGGGTTTCATGGAAACTTTTTGATGTTTCTTATTGAAGTCATACGTGGTTAGAACCTGAAAATGCAAAATATATCAGGTGTATCAAAAAGAAGGCATCACCTGCATTTCTTTTTTTTTTTTTTGTTATGGACTTTTATAAAATTGCAATAACACTGAAAGTTTGAGGAACTCTTTAAGATCAAATTCCAATCTATTTATTAATTTATCTTCTACACGTAGTACACATTTCAAATTGGAAGAGACTCATCAGTAAAGTGTCCTCATCTTTCAAAAGCGCGGAAAAAGTCATGATATAAATTAAATAATTAGCGTTGCAACTTATTACATAAATACAAAGAGGAACATAATTAAGCAATCGGTACCAAGACAAAATTGCCCGACTAAAAGCCGTCAAAATCACTCGCGTATTTTCAATCGGTATGTAATAATGTTAATAAATATTGAAATGAAATATTTTTCTTCTAGTATTCACTCCTTTCCTACAATTCTACATCTAGTAAATTAGTAAAAGTACGAGGGTTAAGGCTGTGTGTCCGTCAATACTCAACAATTCTTATTAATAACATACAGACATACATGATAATGTTGATAAATATTGAAATAAAATATTTTTTTTTCTAGTATCTACTCTTTTCCTACAATTTAACCTCTAGTAAATTAGTACAAGTACGAGGGTTAAGTCTGTGTCTCTGTCAATTCTCAAGAATTCTTATTAATAACATACAGACATATGTAATAATGTTAATAAATATTGAAATTGTAGGTAGCTATATATATATATATATATATATTTAATGTTTGTAATACAAATTTCAGTTACAATAAAACATAAAACACTTTACAACATAATACATAAGTAGTATCTAACGATTAACGACAATTCGACGTAATCTACTCTAGCGTGCGGTTTCATAATTTCTCTTCTCTCACTCCTCCATCATAACCGCGAAATTCAAATTGTAAATATTATTCTCTACAAAATAAAATATTTTTTTCTTGTATCAATTCGTTTCCTATAATTATACCTCTAGTAAAATAGTAAAAGTACGAAGGTTAAGGCTGTATCTGAACAATTCTTATTAATAACATACAGACATATGTAATAATGTTAATAAATATTGAAATGAAATATTTTTCTTCTAATATCTATTCTTTTCCTACAATTTTACCTCTAGTAAATTAGTACAAGTACGAGGGTTAAGCCTGTGTCTCTGTCAATTCTCAAGAATTCTTATTAATAACACACAGGCATATGTAATAATGTTAATAAATATTGAAATAAAATATTTTTTTTCTTGTATCTATTCTTTCTATAATTTTACCATCTAGCAAATTAGTAAAAGTACGAGGACTAAGGCTGTGTGTTCTGTCAATTCTCAACATTCTTTTAATAACATACAGACATATGTAATAATGTTAATAAATATTGAAATGAAATATTTTTCTTCTAGTATCTATTCCTTTTCCTACAATTTTACCTCTAGTAAATCAGTAAAAGTACGAGAGCTAAGGCTGTGTGTCTGTCAATTATCAAAATTCTTATTAATAGCATACAGACATATATAATAATGTTAATAAATATAGAAATAAAATATTTTTCTTCTTATATCTATTCTTTCTATAATTTTACCATCTAGCAAATTAGTAAAAGTACGAGGACTAAGGCTGTGTGTTCTGTCAATTCTCAACAATTCTTATTAATAACCTACAGACATATGTAATAATGTTAATAAATATTGAAATGAAATATTTTCCTTCTAATATCTATTCTTTTCCTATAATTTTACCTCTAGTGAAATAGTAAAAGTACGAGGGCTAAGGCTGTGTGTCTGTCAATTATCAACAATTCTTATTAATAACATACAGACACATGTAATAATGTTAATAAATATTGAAATAAAATATTTTTTCTTGTATCAATTCGTTTCCAATTATACCGCTAGTAATATAGTAAAAGTGCGAAGGTTAAGGCTGTGTGTCTGTCAATTATCAACAGTTCTTATTAATAACATACAGACATATGTAATAATGTTAATAAATATTGAAATGAAATATTTTTCTTTTAGTATATATTCTTTCCCTACAATTTAACCTCTAGTAAATTAGTACAAGTACAAGGGTTAAGTCTGTGTCTCTGTCAATTCTCAACAATTCTTATTAATGACATACAGACATATGTAATAATGTTAATAAATATTGAAATGAAATATTTTTCTTCTAGTATCTATTCTTTTCCTATAATTTTACATCTAGCAAATTAGTAAAAGTACGAGGACTAAGGCTGTGTGTCTGTCAATTCCCAACAATTCTTATTAATAACTAACAGACATATGTAATAATGTTAATAAATATTGAAATGAAAGATTTTTCTTCTAATATCTATTCTTTTCCTACTATTTTACATCTAGCAAATTAGTAAAAGTACGAGGGTTAAGGCTGTGTGTTTGTCAATTCTCAACTATCCTTACTAATAACATACAGAAATATGTAATAATATTAATAAATATTGAAATCAAATATTTTTCTTTTAATACCTATTCTTTTCCTATAATTTTACCTCTAGTAAATCAATAAAAGTACGAGGACTAAGGCTGTGTGTCTATCAATTCCCAACAATTCTTATTAATAACATACAGACATATGTAATAATGTTAATAAATATTGAAATGAAATATTTTCCTTCTAAGATCTATTCTTTTCCTATAATTTTACCTCTAGTGAAATAGTAACAGTGCGAGGGTTAAGGCTGGGTCTATCAATTCTCAGCAATTCTTATTAATGACATACAGACATATGCAATAATGTTAATAAATATTGAAATGAAATATTTTTCTTCTAGTATCTATTCTTTTTCTATAATTTTACATCTAGTAAATCGGTAAAAGTACGAGGGCTAAGGCTGTGTGTCTGTCAATTATCAACAATTCTTATTAATAACATACAGACATATGTAATAATGTTAATAAATATTGAAATGAAATATTTTTTATGTTCAGTGAATCACAAGGATCTCATACGATACATTATTACACATTATTATCATTTATTTGGAACCTCACCTCTAATAAATACGGCAATATCGGTATAAACACCGATGTCGATCTGGAAAACTCAATCAGCGTCTCCGTAATGTGAAATCGTAAAGGATAATACTGCACAGTCGGTATCAACGTTATCGTGCCCAAGCAAACCTGAACGTAAGGATAAATCAAAGGTTGCAGTTGCGATTTCTTATCGATCGTCGACAGCAGATTACCCCACAACTTCAGCGAATTGACGAATTGCCAATTGTACACCGTCTGTATGTTCTCCTTCTTCTTCACGGTGATCGCGTTCCGAAGATGTATAGCCAATTGTCTTATGTACAAGAACACGTGCTGATACGAGACGTTCGTGTCGATGGAATAGATCTCGACCAGAGATCTTCGCATGAAATTGATCATGGGTAAAGTGCTGGGACTGACGAATTTCGCGTTTTGCACGTAAGTCATGTACATGGATTTCAAGACCGTGTCCAGGTGATTCTGCTGTTGGTTGTTTATCAGGCGTACGATGCATAGGAAAGCGATTACTCGCACCGTATCGTCGGCAGTTCCCCATAATTGAATCAATTTCTTCAAGAGTTGCTTGACGACGCTTCCGAACGATGATATCATAGGGTGACATGTAGTGCAAGTGTTTTAATAGGACTGTTTGGATGTTGGTAGACGTAACGGCGCTTAATAGCTGGAAATGTCGTTATTTTTTTTTTCACCTTTCTCAAAGGTAATGGAGAAAATACAAGAATATTAGTTCTATTTTATCATCGAAAGGAGACAAACTACTCTAAAAACTCTAAAAATATATTAAACAAAACCTTTTGTATATTAAGTCAAATTATAGCTTTGTTTCAAGTTCCATTCGTAAACTAGAAACGCAGGGGATGTCGCTCTCGGAATCAGTCGAAATAGTAGACGAATTTGATATGCTATGTAAGAAGGTTAAGGGGGCGGACACATCCCTCTATTTTCGTAACACGAACTAAATCACTCTAATGCAACTCTCTGTCGAATATATTGAACATGAGATGGCGCTACTAGTACCATTCGCTTACTATTGGGAAAAAGTTTAAAGTGACAATTTAGAAAGTGATGGGTAGTTCTGAAAAGAGATGGTGCGTGTTTCGACCGTAAATATCTGGTAAACATATTCTTGGGAAATTCCTTCAATTATGATTTATGATTATACGTTAGGGGCGCTTGCCTAATACATAGCGGAGTGCGTATTCACTTTCTCTTATGCATTTGAATTGAAATACCGGGATACTAGTGATTTTATTGTTATTATTATACTAGTTACAGTTGACGGACTTTCGTGGTATCGAATATTTTGTGCACAAAATCTTTTCAAGATGGCGTAATGTTATTGTTTATGTTTTATAAATAAACGAAATTTGTTTTATTCAGATTATTTTATCTTTTTAATTTTGTATACTGTTTATTAGATAACTAGTTCGTGTGTATTTCTGTGTGGTGTGTATAATTATTGTGAAAGACATTAGATTGTTTCATCGTAGCATACAGCTTTGCTTTTATTTGCTCTAAAGTGTGCAAAAATAAGTTCTTACAATGAATAAAAAGTGATCAAAGACTGCAATACATTGTGCTGTGGAAACTTGCTTCAATAATTCTAAAAAAACGAGATGTAGTTTTGTTTTCTTTCTGATAAATAAAATGTGGTAAATTCTCTGCATATGTTTTCCATATCAAATATATTCATTTTTCATTTTGTATTATAGTGCTCTTACAGTGGACAGAGAAATGTAAAACAGTAGGATATTTATATAGACAAATTTATGGAAAACTGCTCGAATACTCTGAAAATACATTCCGAAGACTTGCAATTTAAACGCTTTAATAGATTATTAAAAAACAAATGTGACAAGGCCAATATATTTAACAATGAATGTTTTTCCATGTTTTTTTGTACCAACAAGTATTACATATCAATTAGGATATAGGAAACCTAAAAAGATTTGAACGGAGAATTTTGTTAGAAGTAGTAAAATGGTATAATTAAACAAATTAAATTATCAAAGCAGTGAATAAACCTTTTTTCTTGTTTTATTTATAATACATTATGCAGCTAACTTCTATGTCTATGTAAAAACTTATAAAGCTATTTGCTTATATAACTTCCACTACTAGTCATGATTCTTTTAAATATTTCAACGTCAAAGCAAACATCACATTAATAAAATAATATCTATTATGTTATACATATAATATAATACTTAAGATTATTTATTTCCCTATCGCTAGAAGATGCCCCTAAGTTCATTTTGTATTTGTAGGTCACGAAAGCGTGTTTACAAAACATCAGAGGTGGCAACAATTATATCCTTACTATTACACAGTGAAATACACATTTTACTCTTTCAGATTCAAGACGAAATAGTAGGATTTTTAAAATAAACTTTTTTACATAATATTGTTTTTTTCCACTGCAAAATTACAAAAAATAAAATAAAACCCCTCAATTTTTTGCAATAAAACTCCAATTTCTATTTTAATTGAATAATACATTACACTGTAATTCCTCTAATATCTAATATCCTTTGCATAGTTTATAAGAAGAAATAAACAAGCTACTACAATAGAATACATTGCGTCAGAGAATTGCACTACAGAAACATATAAAAGCATAAAGTATTTCTAATTAATGACATTAAAAGCATACTTTTTGGTGTGCCATCTATGTCACGAATGACAAACTAAAGTAATATCTGTTGTAGCAGATATCTGTAAACTTCTCTTCTGTGTATCCCAATTTTGTTTTTCAAGTTGTTTATCATAATTAGATTGTTTAATTAGCTACTCTTATGTTTATTTTATTTCTACAACAATTCCCGCGGCAAGCCATGCAATTTTATCTACATTTACAGCTCCACATTTAAATTTTTTGTTAATTTTCTACATCGCCTATACATGCATGTTTCACTTTCTGTTTTTAAACAATATATTTTAAGTATGCAATGGAAAATGTATCGTTTCGTTCCGCATATTCATGGAGAGTGTGTAAATGCCCTTGTTTTCCAGAAAAACCGCCTATGTTGCGAAAATAACTTGAACAAAGTAACGCATGTTATACTGCCATTATGTTGGCGCGAAAGAGGTTTGTAAACGCCCCCTTAAGGGTACAATAGGTAATTCTATAGGTTTGTTCGTTGGTGCTACACCAATAACACTGGTGCATATTTTATCTTTCTTAAGTACCTACAGAGTAAATCTTCTATCTTATTTTAATCACAAGCCAGTGTAGAAAGTGTAGCACCAACGAACAAACCTTATATAAGATAAATTTAAAAAAGTGATAAATAAAAATGCGGGGTATTTGAAATTGAAGAAAGTTAAGAAAATTTTGGAAGGTGAAACAGTAAACGGAATGTATTGCAAAGTCAAAAAATGCACCAATCACATCTGTGGATGTTGAAAGAAGCTTTTCTATTTCGAAACATATGTATTCTGATAGAAGACAAAACTTTCTTTTACACAATTTTGAAAAACATTTAATTATAAATTGTTTTAGAAATATGTTGTGAAAAAAATTTTGTGCTAGAATGCTAAGATATAAGATGCAATACATTTGCTGTCAGTTTTAAATCAATATTATACAATCACGAATTGTAAAAGATAAACAGATTTATTGGCCTACATCTTTCAAATCAACTAAGTCATCTCTAGAGCCATCTACAATATGAATCAAGGTTTTAATAATCAATTTATATAAAGATATCCAAGGACTGAAGAGTAATAATAGAAAGTTTCGCTTAATTTTAGCAAGAAATGAGATTTAACCGTTTGTTTTTGGAATTACCCTGCATACAAAGTCGATTGAAATCATAAAGTACGCATATACCTATTCTGGGAATACTTTATGAGAAAAAATCGTGCATACTAGTCACATTAATTAGTTTCAGTAATGTTATAGCCATGAAAAAGGATATATGTGTTGAATTTGGAACATTTCTTAATATAATAAAAGTATTACAAACACAAAAAAAAACGATATCTCGCTCTTAGCGTAATTTCCTAGAACGACAATCATTCACATATCTTTTGTAGATTTTTATATTGAAACCTAATTTATTAATACAAAATGTAAAACACTGATCATTCAAACAAGTAGCAATATAAACCATAAACATAATATTACAATTTTTTGTTAAAATTGAATTAAAAGTGTATAGTATATAAATTCAACTCTAATTTGTGTTATTATTTTATTAAAAAAACAAATCAGTTCTGATTCAGCAAAAAAGCAATAAAAATTAACGCCAGAATAGAATTTTGGACCTCTGATAGAGTTTTCCCCACCTTTGAACCAGTTGTTCGACAACAGCAGTTTGTCTCCCTTCACAATTATTATCGAAAAACTCGAAACGAACTTCTTGTATTTGCTCCACCACAGAAAAAAAAAAATTAAATCACATACCTTCAGCATATCGGTGAAGTATCCACGTAAAACGGCTTTTACTTTAGCGAATTTCTTGCTTTTATGCGGCGGCTGTCTCGAACCGGGTGGAATCCGTAAATACCTACGCAGAGCTGGCCCCAATTCCAAAACGCACAACTGTATAACACCGTTAAAGACGGACGATCCCTCAACTTTATAACTGGTAATTCTATCATCGGAATCCTCCTTGGTAGACACCCTAACGATTGCTGCATGACAAGCTTTTATTAACTTGTTAATCGTAGCATTCGATTTATCTGTTCTTATATCAGATTGCCACAATTTTAACATCTTCAGAGTTATAACGTTATCGTCTTTGGTTTTTGTATCGTCCTGAAATTGTTTTCATTTTATTGCTTGTCATAGTGTCCCTATCTAAATTATAAATCTAAGAAACCACCAATAATAACTGAAGAGGGATAAAAAAAAGAGTAATGAGAATTAGAATGACTGGGGAGATCTCTTATTTATCAAAAAAATAGTAGAAATGGTGGAAATAAACATCTGAAGAAAACATACAATTCACTAAACTCACCTCAAAATCCCTTTCATCACTAGCAACCTCTAATTCGCCAAGTAGGTTTATGTAAACCTTCTTCCGTATCATCATCTTCACCATCATCATCTTTTTGCTCATCGTCACTGTCCGATAAATTAAAATCGAGTAATTTTTTGTCGTTCTCTTGCAAGAATTTATAAAATTCCGGGTCAGTGTCTTTTAATTTAGCTAAGGATTCTTTATGTCCCAATATTTCATCTTCCGAACCATCCTCGGTGTCACTCGAAACATTTTCATCTTCACTTTTGTTTGATGTATCATCATCTTGGGGTGACTCATTTTCGACTGTCTCCTTTGTTCTTCTATTTCGCTGTCTGTACTCGAAGAATCCAGGCTTTTATTCAATAAATCATCAACAGACATTTTACTGTAACGTTCATGCGTTGCAGGTTGATTTTTCGTCTTCTTCTTTACTTTCGGGGCTTGAAAACCTCTTTTTCTGAATTTCAAAGGCTTCTTTAAGGCGCGTGCTTTTTACTCTTTTGCAATTTCACCATCGTGGAAACGAATTAAAAATTAAAGCGCGATCGCATCAAAAACACGTGGTAGAATGTTTTTAAATCTGTCAAATGTCAACACAATGTCAAATGTTTCTCTTCGCTACCAACAAAACTCGCTCAAATATTACTATAGATACTTGAATTGTGTTACAATGAAAAATTTTCAATGATTTATTTTTATTTTTATGACTACAAAAATAAATTGTGTGGATTGAATGAAATATTTATAATAAGTTCCGCATTAGAAACTACAGCATATAAATTTTCTTGCCAATCTTTAACCAATACATTTCCCTACTTCTTATGCGGGTTAAATCCAGGTTAAAACTGTCAAAAACGTCAAATTGCGTCGATTTTATTTACTGCAGCTGATTAGTACGTGTTATCCAACTAAATTTTTAATTTTACATGAAAAACAACAAACACATATTTCTGGTCTTCATAACGAACGATATTAAAATTGGAGAGTTTATCCATAAATCGCTTATAACGCGTCAATAACTACAATGTCTGCATGCACCACTAATGTTCAGGCAACGTTTATTCCAGTCCAGCAACATAGTAATTCTGATTAGTTTGCTGGTTGTCGGCGGTGTCTTGTTTCAAATTCGTGTCCTCTACAATAATCACCAAAGGAATCTGCGGATACAATCCTACAATAAAGACGTGCGTCTTTTCAACAAAAGTTGAATTGCAATTTGTGCTGAGGGATGTGAATTTTTCAGGTGATGCGATTGACCGAAGAAATGGATGTTATACGTAAGGTTGCCAATACCTCCATGTCATTGTTGCGGAAATTGGAGAATTATGTTACGGATGATACACGACGAATCAGACACAAACTTAGCTGACAGAAGCTGGCCATTAGCCAGATCGAGCAATTTAAGCTTTGGAATACTAAATTTGGGAAGAAATTTGTATTAAAATACTAGGGTTAATAAAAATTAGCTTTGAAAAATGTATCTGTAGGATTTTTCACTAAAAAAAGGGTGAGTGCTTTAAATTATAATAAATTTAGTAGCTGTTAAGTACAATAATAATAATTTAGATGATAAAATTGGAGAAAGAATCTCAGTTTGTATTCGCACAATTTGCTTTAATTATGGATTATAAAGGCAGTTTCGTTTACAATTTAATTTGCAATTTATTTACTATACAGTGTTCAATACTGATGAAAAAATACAGTTTCATATTGAGGATATGAATACTTTATTTTTTATTTTTTTTTATCTTATTTAAATAGATCTTTGGTGATATTCCCTAGAATTTATGTTTTGTAACATTGATCTTAACCTAATTGGCTTTTTAGTGTGACACTTGTCATTCAAAAATTAAATTTTCAGGTTATGATTTATATGTTATTATGTTGTCAAAAATGACATCAGAGAGTTAAACCCTATAAAACAAAATATCCTGCTTAAGCTATGTATTTTTTTATTGGATATTGTACATAGTATTGTTTTTAAGATGTTGGCAATTTATGCTTTAGAATTAAATCAAAATGTAATGTCAATATTATGAAGTTCATAAAATTTCATTAACTATTAGATTTAGCATTAAAACACAGTGTTTGAACAAAACTTGCCTCTTTTTACGTGTGTACCTTATTAATAGAATTTATTTTTATAGATGATATATAAAAATAATGTATATAAACATATATATATATAGTCTACTAAATTAACTCATAACAGGATGTTCTTGATTGTAGCTACCTTTTTAAATACTACAATCAAGTGAACTTAAAAAAAGTATATCAATATTATTTTTTTCTATAACATTTTTAGTTATGTTTTATATGTGTCGTAACGTTTGTACTTTTATAACGATAAAAATGATATTGTTGTTATATTAGTGAATTAATATATTTGCGTAGTCACAAAACTCATTTTATCCTATGATATCTAACTCGAAAATTATGTGAGAGAAAAATTACTTTCGTTAAATATATATTAATATTCTTTATAATTACTAGAGTTTGGAAAATAGTCGAGAAAGAATTGGTAATGTAAAAGATGAATATCTAAATAGGGCATTAAAAAAATATTTATATATTATATATTTATATAAAAGACATTTATTATTATTATTATTATTATTTAATATTTATCGACAGTCAATTTTACTATAACCTCAAATTTTTACATTGACAGCTCAGTTACTGATTTAATAAACCAACTTATAAAAAATCCACCAAACATTTTATGAAATAAATAAATACGCACACATATAAATGGTTTTTAATGTGTTTTAAAAAATGCTAATTACAAGCAACTCTTGTATAAGTAAATAATCTAATATTAGTAAGTATAAAGTTTAGTAAAACCAATCTTTTTCCTATTTTTCAAACTTTAATTGTTATTTATATAGCTTTATTTAATTGTTTTCGTTTTGAGGATAGTTTATTTTTTGATGTTTTCTTTTTTTTTTTGTATAATAATAAAAATTATTTTTTCATAATTTGAAGCAATTCGTTTTATTTAACAAAACATAAAACCCTGTATAAAAATTACACATACTGATTATCCAAACTCATACATTGTGGATCATCTTTATAAACCCCCTTATCTTCTAAGACAGCGTGAGGGGCACATATCCAAGGGTCTTTGGTGACCTTTTGCCATTCGAACAACTTCTGCTTCAATTCTTTCAAAATCGTACTGTGTGACGGATTTTTAGACAAGTTGGTTATCTCCTCTGGATCCATTCGTAGATCGTACAACTCCCATTCGTCTCTGTTGTAATACATTCCTAAATTTTTAAACCAGAAAGTGGGCTCATTGTTGCGTGAACGATTTAAAATATCCTGCAATCCGTTGACGATAATTTTAAACGATAGAAAAGTGATTTTGACTTACTTGAAACGTTGGAGATATATAGAAGTCTTGATCTATGGGAAATGAGGCTTTATAATTCAAATTATGGATGAGTTTGTATCTTTTCGTCCTTACAGCGCGCATGGGATAATACATTGTGACTTCGTGCAAATTATGGCTGGCGTAGATGGCTTCCGAAGTATAATTTGCAGGTTCTACATCCAAAATGCATTGATTATATCCCACTAAATAAAATTCAAATTTCCCGCCAATATTTTTAGTGACTTCAACGTAAAAGTATTAAATTAACTATAATAATACAAAATCATAGGTAATTTTGTGTTTCAACGTTGAAGTTACTGAAAATAATTGCGGGAAACTCGAATTTCGGATAGTAATTTAAAATATGATATAAAAACATTTGCGACATCTTCTTTTGTTTCTAAACATACCCTCACTTAAAAGCGGTAACAAACTCCTTCCTGTCAATCCACTCTTCGTATGAATTTCATTTGTTGCAATATCAACGTCAGAGGTGATATCAAACCAATCTAAAATGGTGGGAACGATATCCAAAAGACTTGTTAAGGAGTAAGTGACTTGATTTCTCCTTTCTGTATGAAACGGAGACGAGATGAACATCGGTTCTCGTATACCAGAGTCGTAAAGATTAGTTCTACCATTAGCGAAAGGAATACCATTGTCTGAGCTGTAGATTATCAAGGTATCGTCTAAATGACCCGAATCCTCAAGTTCTTTTAATAGAAGGCCAACCCTATTCATGTAAAATAAGTCTAATTCACATACAAATGCATAAAATAATTATTTCTATTTAATATTAATTATTTAAATAAATATTCCCCACCACTGCATTGTGATATGAGCTAACCAATCATTAACCACCTATAAGAACAAGAACTAATCATATAATCAGAAAATTCAAGCAATTCATTGGTTCGATGTTATAGTATACACTTGTCAATAACATACCTGTCAAAATCAAACGTAATTTACTTTCTTTTTACCTTGATCCAAACGAGATATCGTGGTGTATTGTGCCGCAACATCTGTACGAGCTTCTATAGTGTTCTGTATATAATAAGGAAGTTGAACTTGCTCCGGAACGTAATATATCGGATGCCAATCCGGAATCGTTCCCATGCCGATGTCACCATTTCCGAAACGTTGGCAGAATTCGCCATATTCAGGATTTGTGTGACCGCAACGATGTGGATCGTGAAAAGCAACGTATAAAAAGAAAGGGCTGCAAAATATATATTTAAAAAACGAACTATTTCAAATACGAGGTTGTCCACCCTGTTCCGTTATTCAAAAACTCCCGCGCTAATAATTTTATATGCGTGATGTTCCTACCAACTTGGAAAATCGAATTATTCTCTTCCGTTTGTTCGTAATCAAATTTATAAATCGAACTTGGACCAACATGTTTTTTACCGATAATACCTGAAGTTATTTCAATATTACGAACGTAATTATAAAGACATTTTACGTGTTTACCTGTCCGTACACGTTAGCGCTTAAAATGCCGGGTAAACTCTTAACATCATCGAAAGAATTAAAGTGATTCTCTGCTTGATGCAGGCCATACATTCCGTTTTGGTGGGAAGGCATGCCTGTGAGTAAGGCAGCCCGGCTAGAAATTGTAAATTATTTTTTAACGATCTTATATTTTTAAAATTTGTCACATCATAGCAAATACCTCGGTGAGCAACTGCTAACGGAGGTGAACGCATCATTAAAAATTAGGCTGCGTTTCGCTAATTTATCTAAATTCGGTGTCTGACAGACTTTATTCCTGTAAGCCCCGATTTCGAAGCCACCGTCATCAGCTAGAAATACAAAAATTGATCATATGTTTAAGATTATTGACCTTTATGAGTTATGAGCGATTGGGTTATTTATATTTTTTAAGCGAATATTTTTTTTATATTATACTGTGTTATGTTATAAATACAACTTTATTGATCAAAATAACGCTGCAGTAAATACAGAATTACTATTATCTTATAATATTGTGAGGATTACATACTTTTGAATACTAAGAATTTTGGATGAACGTCGCTATCTCTTATCAGTCAAAATAACCTAACCTCAAATTACGCATTTATTTGATTACTACAGTCATAAGCCGGTTTTGATGATAAATTTTTTTGTATACGTGTCTTCTAAGCAAACACAAAGTGCAACAAAAAGAAAAATACCTATCATTAACAACACATTCCTGGGCTTATCACCACCAAAATCGCTTAGAACACACTTAAATAATATCAATAATAAGAACGATTTATTACACGTCATGTTCGTTAAGTGAATGCAACGTGAATAAATACTATGCAGTAAGAAAAGAGAAAATAGGCCACAACTATTGAGAGAATTTGCGCGAAAAGTAGTGCAAGTATTTTAGTACATTGTGTGTGAATTTATTGTCAAAAGGAGGGGATCAAGCTTTGTACTCGTTTGTATTATCAATAATGTCGAAGAAAAAGATTTTATGCTTGTTTGATATGGATGGCACCCTTACAAAGCCAAGACAAGTGATAGATAAAAGATGAATGCATTCTTGGTTGAAAGACTCAAATCTGTGTGTTCCATTGGGATGGTTGGAGGTTCGGATTTTAAGAAAATCTCAGAACAAATGAATGGCGATGATGTGATACAGCGATTTGATTTTGTTTTCCCTGAAAATGGCCTGATCCAATACAAATATGGCAAAGAAATTGACAGACAAAGCATCGAACGATATATCGGAGAAGAAAAACTACAAAGATTCATAAATTTCTGCTTACATTACCTATCGACGATTACTCTCCCGAAAAAACGAGGTACATTCATTGAATTTCGAACAGGAATGATCAATGTATCACCAGTAGGGAGATCGTGTTCGCAAAATGATCGTGACGCTTTTGAACAGTATGATAAAATCCACAATATTAGAAAGAATATGATTGAAGTTCTTAAACGGGAATTTACGGATATTGACTTGACTTACAGCATAGGGGGTCAGATTAGTTTTGATGTGTATCCGAACGGATGGGATAAGACTTATTGTTTGCAACATGTGGAGAATGAAGGATTCGATGAAATACACTTCTTTGGGGATAAAACCGATCCAGGGGGTAACGATCATGAAATTTACAATGATTCGAGGGTAATTGGACATAAAGTGGTTAGTCCTGATGATACGATGAAACAATTGCAGAAATTGTTTAATTTGTAATATCAAAAGTGGTTTTATTTCTGTTTTATATATTTAAGAGTGATCTTTTTATCAATATGTTGGAAATAAGTTGTAAAATAGTTGTAAAATATTTTTTAAGTGTAATAAATAAATATTATTTTAAGATTTTACTCATTTTTTTAAATAAAGTTTAATATTAGCAGTTGCAACAAAAACTTTTCATGTGCTGCCATCTATACAACATTTCTGTTAATTAAAATATAAAGCAATCTGTATTTCTATTGTATTTTTTTACGATTTTAAAGCCTGTAAGCGGTTATTAACTACTAGGGGCGTGAAACTTGAAGCGTCAAGCTTATGCTTGTTTGATATGGACGGCACCCTTACAAAGCCAAGACAAGTGATAAATGAAGAGATGAATGCATTCTTAGTTGAAAGACTCAAATCTGTGTGTTCCATTGGGGTGGTTGGAGGTTTGGATTTTAAAAAAATCTCAGAACAAATGAATGGCGATGATTGTGATGAGAAATTGTTTAATTTGTAATATCAAAAGTGGTTTTATTTCTGTTTTATATATTTAAGAGTGATCTTTTTATCAATATGTCGGAAATAAGTTGTAAAATATTTTTTAAGTGTAATAAATAAATATTATTTAAAGATTTTACTCATTTTTTTAAATAAAGTTTAATATTAGCAGTTGCAACAAAAACTTTTCATGTGCTGCCATCTATACAACATTTTTGTTAATTAAAATATAAAGCGATCTGTATTTCTAACTATTGTATTTTTTTTAACGATTTTAAAGCCTGTAAGCGGTTATTAACTACTAGGGGCGTGAAACTTGAAGCGTCAAAACCTATAATACATCTTTGTATTCGAAAAACTTCTAACTCTCAGTCGAATGACTATTCAAAACAGTGTTTAATTTGGTATATCTGATAAATATCTGCTCTGCTGTATCTCCATAGGCAATACGTATCCCAGTAAACCAAATTCAAATTTCCTTCAATTATTTTTAGTAATTTCAACATTAAAGCGCGAAATTACCTACGAATTTGTACTACATTAGAATAGTTATTTGAATACCTTTAAGTTGAAGTTACCAGAAATAATTGCGGGAAATTTGAATGTGGTTTACTGGGATCTCATCTCAGGACAGCTATATTTAGGCCTTGTTTATATGATTTATTTATTATTATTATATATAAACAAGGATTAGGTCATTTAGGTGCATTGCGTTTTGCAATTATAGATAACGGATAGAAAAAGCGGTTGTAACATACAGACGAGTAAAAGATAAAAAATCTTTCAAACAAGGGAATTCATTTTTTTAATTAATAAATGTATATTTCATCGTAAATAAAAACTAGCGATTTGGTATGACGTTGAAGCCTTTACTAAAAATAATTGCGGATAATTATAATTTTCGTTTTCTAGTTATTATTAGTAACTTATAACCAATATACATAGCACATAGCATATTTTAGGCAAATTGCCAGACAACATCCATAACATCATATCATCCGATCATATCATAACATAAACACGTGTGAATGACCGAAAATAAGGTTGACAGTTGATTACTTACTGTTGTCGTTTTAACCTTTGCACACTTTTAAATTCTTATAAATAGTTGAGATGATAACGTAACATTGCCGTAATGTGTTTTTTTAAATAGAACGAATATTGTCATTCGCTCGGTCTATCTCGAATTTAAATATTTGTAGAGTCCTAAGCAAAATTCACCGAAATTACACGAAAAACGTTGATAAAAATGTGATATACACCCGCTTAGAAGATGCGGACGAGGGAATCGCAGTAATCGGACTGAATAGGCACAGACAACGTAATGCCTTAAGTGTGAGTTTGGTTGAAGATTTGAGGGAAGCTCTCCAAGATGCTGCTACAGACCGATCGATTAGAGTTTTGCTGCTACGAAGTCTTGTCCCTAATGTATTCTGTGCTGGTAAAATATCTAAACGTAATGACTTAAAACGAAGGTGTAAGAATAGATTAAAACTTTTTTAGGTGCCGACTTGAAGGAGAGGGGCCAAATGACAGAGACACAAGTTTCGATATTCGTGGCCAGTTTACGTTCATTGATGACTAGGATTGAAAACCTCCCACAGCCAGTGATAGCTGCCATAGATGGAGCGGCTTTAGGTAAATTATAGTGGAACTAAAATGATTAAGAATAAATTAGAGGTTATGGGATTCAGAGGAAGAAGTGATGTATTTAGTGTTGTAAATTACTAAACCAGCAAAAAATTGACTGTTTAGATTTTCAATAATCACTGTTTTTCTTCTACATTTATAGGTTAAGAAATAATTGATAGTAGGATGGTTGACTTGACAGAAAAAAGAAATTTGAGGTTAATAATAATAGCCACACTAATTTTATTAGGAAATCAGTCATTTTTTAAGTTGGTATTATGTTTGTGTTTATTTTTGATGGGGGTTATGAATATTTTGTGGAATATTATAATATTATTTGAATTTCAACATAGTAATTGTGAACTATTTTATAAATATTGTAATTTTAGGTTTTTTTTTATGTTAGAAAATTAATTTCAAAGCAAATTGAAATTCTTCATTTTTTCAAATTTCATTGCCTAATATTCATCCTTTTAGGGCTAACATCATCTATATTTACAATTTTAGTTTTTTTTTTACACACCTATTGAAATTTGAGATTTGCAGTGAATTTAATTGACTTTGATTTTATCAAAATATCTGCAACGCCTACAAAAAAGATGTTAATTACCTTTAACTATAAATTTATTCTTTTTTTTTTTGAATATAATAGAAATGAAGGAATAAATTCAGAGATCAAGATAATTTATTTATTATAAGCAATCAACATTTTTTAATAATTCGAATATGGATAGATAAAAGTATCTATAATATTTTTGGTATTTCTATTGTTCAAATAATGGATTAGCTTGTGATATAAGAATCGCTTCCCACATAGCCAAATTTAAAATGACCGCAATTATTCTCAGTAACTTCAACTTTGAAACATAAAATTATATATCATTTTGTACTACATTAATAGTAATTTTAATGGGTTTACGTTGTAGTCACTAAAAATAGTGGCGGGAAATTTAAATTTGGCTATTAGGGTTATCTATAACAGATCATTTTATTCATCACCTTTAAAAGAAGATATTTGATGATTATCTAAATAAATATCTGTATCACTTGCGAATAATAAATAATAATTTATGATCATCAACAGATCTTATTCGAATACATTTTTACCCATCTCTGATGTACAGGCGGTGGATTAGAAATGGCGTTAGCCTGTGATATAAGAATAGCAGCTTCCAATTGCAAACTAGGTTTGATAGAGACGAAATTAGCCATAATACCCGGTGCTGGAGGTACACAGCGTCTGCCTCGTTTAATTAACCCGGCAATTGCCAAAGAATTAATATTTACCGGCAGAACATTCGATGGATTGGAAGCTCTAGAATTAGGTAAAAGTCGCCTACTATTTTCAGCAATGATTTCTCCTTCGATTTGTCATTTTTTTTTTTTTTAGGTATTGTCAATTATGCCATCGAACAAAATGGACAAAATGACGCAGCTTACCAAAAATCTCTAGATATTGCCAGACAAATCGTGCCAAATGGTCCAGTAGGTGTTAGAATGGCGAAAGCGGCTATTAATAAAGGTCTGGAGGTGGATCTATCGACTGGTCTATCTTTTGAGGAGGCTTGTTATGCGCAAGTTATCCCTACGAAGGATCGTTTGGAAGGTTTGGCCGCGTTTAAGGAAAAGAGGCCGCCTATATATGTTGGAAAGTAAATTGTGATTGTGTATTTTTGTAAGGATAAATAAATGCCTTTTTATTTTTAAATGATGTGTTAACTGTTTTTCCGTTTCCTTATCCCAAGATATCCTTACATTTCCTATCATTATAGTTTCTAAATGGGTGATTTTTTTTTTAACTTTGGATACTTTTTTTAGAAGAAAATTTCAACCTTTATTACTTTTTTATTAATTTAAATAGAAAAAAAATGGTTTTATACGGTGACCGGCATGAATATTGCAACATATGAGAATTTTTTTATTATTAAAATATATTTTTTTTTTGGGGAAAGGTTGCCCATGTCTAGGAACTTCAAAATCTATTTTGACGCACATCACGTGACCATTAATATGGCGGTAAATTTAAAAAATATGCCATGAATCTGCAGAAAGTGAGGTTAGGTAACATGATATCCAAAAAAGTTGCTTAAAATTCAATTCTGAGGGTGTATGCAAATTTTTGTAAACATCATTTAAAAAAATAAATACATCATTTAAAAAAATAAATAACACATTTTTTTTAATCGAATTACTACATTCCATTTTTTTTTGTTTTTAGCAGCTCAACTCCAGTGATAGTTCTAATTTTTCAAATTTTTCTTTTTTTTAAACAAATTGAAATATCTCAAACTATAAAAATTAAACCTCAAATAAAATTGATCTAATTTTTAGTGTAAACTTCAAAAATGGCATAAAATACAGGGCGTTCCATTAAGAAAAACAACTTTGTTACAGCCCAGTAAACAAAATTCAAATTTCCCGCAATTATATTGAGTAACTTCAACTTAAAGGTATTCAAATAACTATTTTGGCTGCGTTTAGGGAGTTACGGCGTTGGAAGCGATAACTGCTAGCGCTATGACCGGCGCTGGAACTCCTTGAACGGGTTATAAGAATAGCCTTTTGCTGGCGCATGCTCTTTGCTTACTTATTTCACAGTATAAACCTTATCCTGTAGTTTCACCATCACTAAGTGTCGGCGCCTTTGATGTTTTGTCTGTCAATTTAAGGAAATTCGCGATGGCGCTTGGCGGCTATATTTCCAACTAATAATTGCAAAGTGGGTACGAAAATAACCTACATACTCAAACAAACTGACAATTGACAGAAAATCGCACAACATCTGTCACTTCTATAATAAAATGACAGAATGGAACGGCTTTATAGGTTAGATTTTTGCTTGTAAACAAATTCAAATAGTTTTAGTTACAATTTCACCCACATATGCGACACAGCGAATTTCCTGGGGGCGCCATGTTTGAAACCCATGTTACCGGCGATGTGAAACTACTCGATAGGGTATATACAGTGCTTATTTAGTGTGTTTGATAGCGGCGTTTTCAGAATTGAACTATGTTGAAAGGTTAGGTTGCTGGCTCAAACGTTTCTTTTTATTTATATCACAAAACTAAATGTTCATGTTTAATCTTAGACAATAATATGTTGTTACACGTATAAAGGTATAAGAAATTGTACACAACAATTATGTTAATCACAAAACTATAGGAAATAAAAACCACCACGGTAATTAAAACTTTAAAATAAGTTTTATAGAGTAACATATTTTAAAGATATCACTAATATCCCCGTTCACCCTTATATTCTCTGTATTTATTAATCCAAGCGATTTTGTCGGCGTTTAAGCATAAATTATATATAAATATAACCTCATCGGCAAATATTCAAATAAATATCCAGGAAAAAAGGCATTAATCGTGAATTTTTATATGTATTTCTAAACTATTGACATATATTAGTTTATGCCCTTTATTTGTAATTCTACTATATCCATTAAATAAAATGATTTGACTTGATCGATCTACAAAACCGTAGTTGTTGTGTATGTGCACTGGTTCGTAGTAAGAAAAACACTGTTGTTAAAACATTCTTTATTTTAAACTACATTAAAGTAATCAAACAAATTACTGCTGTTTCTGTTCGCAACTAGTATCAAACTTCGTTCAAATTACTCTATGACATTTCTATGTATTCTGCCAGTTGTCGTGTTTGTTTACTACCAATTGTTTATAGGGGAACACACTATTTAAGTAAACGACAACAATGAAATAGTAACTTGTATTTGATTCAAAACTACAGACAAACTCAACTTAATACATCAGCTATACCGGCTGTCAACCGTATCTCTCTATGTGTGCTGTTCTCTATATCTGTGTTGTGTTAAGTGTGTGTTGGTATTGTAGGTATCTATACTACACCAGTCACGCTGGTTTTTGTTCTTGCGTTGGTAAAAGAATCGAATTTAACATATAAAACCCTAACAGTAGTGTCTGCACTTATAATATTTATATTAACTTATCTGCGATATGTGTATATAGTTTCCAGTTCACTTTAATCAAAAAAACAATAATATTGCCAGAATCAGTAACAATTACTTACGACTTCATGTAGTTCACACGCTTTACAAATTCATATTTGAATGTTTGCCGGTTATCCCCACTTTCCGCCAGATGATCTAGCGAAAATAATTTTCGCTACAAAAGATGGCGACCGCTAGCTCCAGCGCTGGAACTCGGCTCTTATTTGGGGCTGATATTTTTAAGTTGTGTATATAAAAAATTAAGGTTATTATGATTTTTTAAGGGCAACTTTAATATTAAAGGGGAATAAAATTTTATTTATTTGAAATAATATAGATTTTTTTTTCAGTTTGTAATTGTGGTAAAGCTGTAGTATATTATAGCGAAACGTCGAATATGCTTCATTAATTCGTTTTATCAAGGTTTATTATTTAAAAAAATCTGCTACCACTAAGATAATAAATAATTTAAATTATAAGATCACATTTATCATTTTGAGTTTGATTACTTACCTAATCCTAAAACTATGAATCTACCTACCTCTAAAAAACAACTGCTTTTGCCGATAGTCCGCTTCTGTTGCTCCTTGATTCAAACCTGTCCGACATCTAGTGTTTGAAATTCATATTCAAATAGAATTAACATTAATTACAAGAGAAAAAACCAGTTAAGAAGTTTCCCAGTAAACCAAATTCAAATTTCCCACAATTTTTTTTTAGTAACTTCAACATTAAAGCATGAAGTTACCTACGATGTTGTATTACATTAACAGTTATTTGAATACTTTTAAGTTACTGAATATAATTGCGGGAAATTTGAATTTGGTTTACCGGGTTATTTCAATAAATAAAACGAAAAAATCGTATTAGCAGCCATGTTTATTTGTAAAAAAATATTCTAACACTAATAGCCAATTTGTTAAAAAGTTATTAGTTCACAGATCACTCGGGTGTATGTATTTATATATTATCATATCGTAACGTGTTTTAAGTTACAAATAACAGATTCATTTTCCTTTTTTTTTGTGTGTGTATACAACTAAAGAAGAACAGACGAGATTGTGTAGTCACTTATTTTCGTTTTTTTGTTTTGTCACTAAATTCTTATTTTAAATACGTGTAGTGTAGAATCATCTCGGAAAAAGGATCACAACCGCGCGGCTTATCATAAATATAAAAATTTTCACGTACAAAAAGACGGTTCGTACCGTTACAGAAAACAGAATTATGATATAATAGTCAATATATAACGATCAAAAAGTGTATGATTACATATTTTATGTAATAATCATAATAATAAAATTCAACAATATTAGAAATACAGTTTTTTTTGTTTTGGAATAAAATACCGGAAAAACTTCATTCTTATCAATTTTTTTTTGGGATAGAGTGCAAATCAGGTAAAATTATTGCTTAGTTTAAAAATAGTAAAGAGGAAACGAAAATTATTAAATAGTAATAATAAAAAAAATTATAATAATTATTACAGTAATAATAATAATAATAAGTAAACGCAGTGTAAAAGCTGCCAACGTATTAATTAAATAATAAAAAAAAAGAGTCAACTACGTCACTAAGGCAAACGGCTTAAAAGTTAAGTAATATTTTTTTTTTTCATTATTATTTATAAGTATTTATATATATTTATATATAAAAAAAGACACGTATACAATACTGATTTTGGGTTTCTTGCAAATAAGTTAATATTAAAATAATAATAATTATAATAATAATAATATCATTGTTAAATACGTTATTATTAGAGAAATATCACTCGCTTGTTAATACTACAAAGTTACGACTAATACACTAAAAAAAAATATCTTAATAAAAGAAAATGTATACATAATAGGAAAAAAAAAACACAGAAATAGTGGGGGGGGAAATATTATAGCTTTCATAGGCATGATTTTCGTTAATGTAGAATTTTTAATTTTATTGCTCTTTATTATAGTCAATAATAGACATTGTAATTGAAAAAAAATGTGTGCTGCCATCTATGATTTCTATGGGAACTGAGATGCAATTTGTATCACACTACAATACTAAAAAATAATTAAAAAGTTTATTAAAAAGAGACAATAGGAAAATTAACAGAACGTTTAAAAATATTTTCTGTTCAAATTAAAAATAAAAACGTATCTAATTTTTGTTTTTTTTTTTGGATAAAACACTGGTATATTTAGTAGTAAAACAAAAATGATATGAAACGATGTGTTTTGTCTATACAGTGCCCTAGGAATTGTCTTGGAAAAGTCATATTATTTAAATATGGGATTTATTATGGATCAATTGCATTCTTTAGAACGTTTCACAAATTTGAATCTAAAATTTGCATTCAAACAGACCACTCTATAATATTATTATTAAGTATAATTCAAGATTGGATAAATAGTAATCTTTCTTTGTGAACATCTGAAAACTTGTTTTCGTTATATGGGTCTTTATATATCAATAATACTTTTGTAGATAATTGCTCTTAAATGAGAAAAATATATATAGATTAATATGATACTTTGCATCAGAAATAATTGCAGGAAATAATGTTTGTTTCTTAAATTAATTTGTAACAATGTGTGAGCGCGCCTTTTCTTTAGATGTGTATGAAGTTAGTTATAAGACGGAGGGAGTTTTTTGAGAAGATGGACGTTAAAAAATTGTTGGAATCGGTTGTAACGAAATATTGCCACGAAAAGTTCTACTACATAGAAATAAGTTAGATTTAAGAAAAAGATGTGTTCAGGGGTCAAGTTAAAAGTGAGTTTCAATAAGGGACAGTTAGGGAGACAAGATAGCAGGAAGTACAAATGTAATTCCAAATTATTTGTTTTCTGCTTTTATTTGAAGGAATATCATCCCTCTGGTTTGTATCTAATAATAATAATAACCAAGGGAGTCTACTATCTTTTGATGCATACAAAAGTAAAAAAGATAAATTAAAGGACAAACGTTAACAACAAAACAAATTATAATAACTTTACTAAAAACAATCGGGGTAATATAGGTTGTATTCGGTCTGTCAAAAAAATAAACTAAATAAATACCTGGATATTTCGTTTTAATCTAAAACATCTTCAGGAGGCACTAAAAACTACAGATTTTGATAACCGCTAGGTTTTTATCATTCTTCTGGATTGTTATGTTTAGCTTATACAACTTTACTGCGAAAGAAACCAGTTTCAAACAGAATTAAATAAAATCTTACACAATTTGCCGTAAGATGGAGTGACTGACGAATGTCTAATTACATTTATTTGGCATAGATGGCGCTGGTTATATACGGCTTAGTTTTTGCAACAAAAAGAAATCCTTTCTGAGAATGACAGATGTCATTTCTATATTTGCATCGCCAACTGCAACGATTTATCCCTTTTTGAGAGATTTTTAATACTATATTCATGGAGAGGCTTTATTTTAGTTAAATTTCTTGAAATAAATGGATGTTTGAATTAAGAGATTCTTAAAAAATGTGTTTCTAAGTATCTAGTGCATTTATTTAATGGTTGTTGTCTTCTAATTCGAGTATTAATTACAATGAATGAAGAAACGTTGTCGAATTTCGTTTTAAGCCTTGGTTTTACACAAGTCCTAGGGGAGCTAAAGAGGTAGGAAAACCATATTTTTTCGTTGAAGTTTAATTTCAAGGTAAAAGTGTGTAAAAGTAATGTCATAGAAAGTTTGGTAGAAAGTTGTCTTTTGTAGATATCTGTTAAAAAAGACGTTAAAAATATATTATTGGTTTCTGTTCATCGCGAAAATTACTTGAGATTACCTGTTTTGATACTGATTATTATAACTACCAGACCATTTTAATTACATATGTATCAGCACCTCAGAGGTAAACTGTATTATGTAAATCTCTGTTTTGCAAAATTGAAAGTCAGAATATGTTTCTCTTTTACTCCAGTTAAAATTGGTGTGATAAGGTGAATTGGAATACCTAATGTTGGCAATATTCAATTCCCCTCCCCCAAATAGGTTGGTAGGACTAGAAATATAGACAAGTGATTGTGTAGAGACGTTACAGAGAGTTATTTATATAGAAGTATGTCAATAAAAGTGTTTTATTAATAAATAAAAGGGAACTTACACTAAATTGAAATTGGCAAAAAAAATTACTTTACTGAATAAATCAAAAATTGTGACTTAACATAGTTCACCTGACTTTTCTCTGCGTTTTTCTTTATTTCCCTTTCCCATGGACAATGAATTTTAACGAAAACTGTGTTGATGTATTGCCCCTTTACTCCCTGAGGACTTCTCTTGGAGACGTAGTCTTTTATAGATCTATTTTTGGAGGCTTTAATTTGAATTTAAAAACTTTATCCTTCATTTTTGTTCTACATTTATATCCCTTGTTTTGAATTTAAAAATTGAATATTGTTTTTAGTTATTATATGTTATATTTTATTACATCAAATATTGTAAGTATTTTTTTTTTCGGCAATTTTTCAGATTCATTATTTTTCATTTTAACAATTCACGCTTATTTGAGCTCACACACATTTTTCAAACGTTAATAATTAAATGAGATTCAAGGAAATTAATAGAAATCCGTTGAAACATGGATGCTATTCAACACACCCAGAAATTAGATTAAAAATTCAGCTTTCTGGTTTGAGGATCGTCTTTTTTTTCTTGATTGTGTTAAATAAAGACTTGTATTTAAGAATATTGAAAACTTAAAATTGTAATACAATTGACAAGTTCCCATTTTTACATTGAAATACTCCAAAGCACTATATAAAAAAAAAACAAAACACATTGTAACTAAAACAGGACACTTGTAATTCATCGGATATTTTCAGTCCAAAATGAATTTTAAACCCTGATTCATCGATGCAACAATAATTGGCCAGCCAATCTAATATAAATATATAATATCAATGATAATATACCATAATGTAATAAAGATCATTAAAATAGTAATACAAAAAAAAAGAAACAGAAAGAGATAGCTAATAGCTGTCTGTTGGCAGCGTGCTATGCATCATTAAATAAAAAAATACTAAGACACAAAATGTAAAAGATAAATAATAATAATAATAAACCACTTTCAGTTAGGTCGTTACAGAAACGAATAACAAACAAAAAGTAATATAGTACTATATCATAACATAACACATAAGTTTCATTATTGTATAAGTTCGCATCTGGTGTAGGTACTGGCTATTACATTATTATTATTTTATTAAATAATAATAAATAAAAAAAAGAGTGAATAAAGGAAGTTTATCGAAAATATTTTGTTCTTATATAAATTTAAATAATTCCCGCGTAAAAAAAAACTACGTTTTAATTGGTTCGGGGTTATGCTGAGAGCAAATCAGATTCCTTCATTTCACGCGGGTTATTTAAACTACTTTTTTTTTATTTCTGGAACAAAGTGGGGGATTAAATTAGTTCGATTAATCGTTAATAAATAGATGTATGTATGTATGTATAGAAATAGAGAGAGAAAAAAATGTAAGAGCAGTAAAATCTATAATACAATACAAGGTGTTTCAGTAACTCTAGGGCAAATTCTGGTGGATGGAATTATCTGTAAATCCAAAACAATATTACGAATGGATGATTTGAATGTCAAAATCTAGAGTTTGCCATGTAAGATATCAGTTCTTAATTAAAAAATTTGTAATTCGAAGTTTGTCAGCTGTCAATGTCAAAATTTAATGCAGGTTAATTTAAAATAAGATATCACAGTTGTTAATACTAAAATTAATAGTCAGTGTCGAATGTATCAATGTCAAAATATCAATATGTGAGCTTTAAAATGGAACATCTGAAAGTTAAACTTTAACAGATGTCATTGCGATTAAAGAATTAACATTTAGAATCTTGACGTTCAGTTTTTGAATACACATATAAAAATGTTCATGATTTCATCAATTCCAAGACATTAGTTGCTAATTAAAAGTTTGACAGATGTCAATGTCAAAATATAAAAATGTGAGATTTAAGATAGAACATTTAAAAAATTAAACTTTGACAGATGTCATTTCGAAAAAAGAATAAAATGTTCGATGCTTGACAGATGTTAATGTCAACATCTGTAATTTTGCACATATCGTTACAGAAAACGTTGAGTTTTTTAATGAAGATTTTAAAACTTTTAAGATTTCATTAATTCCAAGATATCAGTTGCTAATTGAAAATTTGAAATTCGCATTTTGACAGATGTTATCGTCAAAATTTCACATGTGAAAGATGTAAATTTAAAATAATAAATGTGTCAACATCAAAAATGTAAATATGTTAACTTTAAAACTGAACGTCCGAAAATTTCAAGTTTGACAGATGTCAATTCAAGAAGTAACAGTTTGAAGCTTGTCGTTAAGTTTTTAAATACAGATTTCAAAATTTTTATATTTCCTTTCATTCTAAGACATCAGTTCCCAATTAGAAATATTGAATTTTGAACTTTGACAGATATCAACGTCAAAAGTTATAGTTAATGTCAAACGTTTTAATGTCGTAATATAAATATGTTTACTTTAAAATTGAATATCTTCGACAGATGTCATTTCGAATAAAAGAAATTAACATTTCGACGCTTGACAGAAGACTATATTAAAATTGAAAATGTGACATATGTTAATGTCACCATCAGTATTTTCACATACATACATCAATATTAAGATCTTAAGAAATAAAACGATCAGATTCTGAATAAGATGTAAATTTTATTGATTTCATCCATTTAAAGATATCAGTTAAAAACTTGAAATTCGATGTTTGACAGATGTCATTGTTAAACTTTAACACCTGCTGTGTTTTAATTTATAGTCAATGTCAAAATATAAATATGTGAGCTTTAAGATAGAACATCTAAAAAATTCAACTTTGGCAGATGTCATTTCGAATAAAGAATTCAAAATTCGAAGTTTGACATATTTTAATGTCAACATCTGTAATTTTTCATACATCAATATCAACAGTATCTGAATAAAGATTTAAAGATCTTCTCGACTTCATCCATTCCAAGATTATCAGTTGTTATATTGCTCATTTAAAAATTGAATTGCGAATTTTGACAGGTGTCAATGTCAAACTTTGACGTACCAAAAGTGTAAATTGATATCTGTCGCATTTTATTTTAAATTTATAGTCAATGCTTATGTCGAAATAAAAATATGTGTGCTTTAAGATGGAAAATCTGAAAAATTCAACTTAGACAGATGTCATTTCGAAAAAAGAATTAAAAATTCGAAACTAGACAGACTTTAATGTCAACATCTGTAATTTTGCATATATCAATATCAAAATATTAAGAAACAAAAGGTTCAGTTACTGAATAAAGATTTAGAAACGTTCATGGTTTCATCCATTTCAAGATATCAGTTGTTATTGTTAATTAAAAATTTGAATGAGGAAGTTTGACAGATGTCAATGTCAGAAATTCACATACGAAAGGTGTAAATCAACATCTGCTGTGGTTTAATTTATAGTCAATGTCAAAACATAAATATGTAAACTTTAAGATAGAACATCTAAAAAATGCAATTTTGACAGATGTCATTTCGAAGAAAGAATTGAATCTATAATTTTGCGTGCATCAATAGCAAAATACTAAGAAACAAAACGTTAGTTTGTAAATAAAGATTTAGAAATATTCAATTTCAAGATAAAAATTCGAAATTCGAAGTTTGACAGATGTCAATGTCAAAATTTAACATACGAAAGGTTTAAATCAACATCTACTGTATCTTAATTTATAGTCAATGTCAAAATATAAATATGTGAGCTTTAAGATAGAACATCTAAAAAATTCAACTTTGACAGATGTCATTTCGAAGAAAGAATTGAAAATTCGAGGCTTGACAGATATTAATGTCAACATCTGTAATTTTGCGTGCATCAATATCAAAATACCAAGAAACAAAACGTTAGTTTGTAAATAACATAAGATTTAGAAATATTCAATTTCAAGATAAAATTCGAAATTTGAAGTTTGACAGATGTCAATGTCAAAATTTAACATACGAAAGGTTTAAATCAACATCTACAGTATCTTAATTTATAGTCAATGTCAAAATATAAATATGTGAGCTTTAAGATAGAACATCTAAAAAATTCAACTTTGACAGATGTCATTTAGAAAAAAATTGAAAATTCGAAGCTTGACAGATTTTAATGTCAACAACTGTAATTTTCCTTACATCAAATCAATATACTAAGAAACTAAACGTTAGTTTGTAAATAAACATTTAGAAATATTATTAATTTCAAGATATCAGTTAGTTAAAAATTTGAAATTTGAAGTTTGACAGATGTCAATGTAAAAATTTGACATACAAAAGAGCTTTAAGATCTAAAAAACATCTAAAAAAAATTAAACTTTGACAGATGTCATTTCGAAAAAAAATTGAAAATTCGAAGCTTAACAGGTTTTAATGGCAAACATCTGTAATTTTGCATACATAAAATCAATATACTAAGAAACCAAACTTTTAGTTTTTGAATAAAGATCTTCATCCACCAAAATTTGTCACAAAAGAAACGTAACATCTTGCATACATATATTTATACATTATGTAAAAAAAAAACAAACAGTACGTGGTTGATTTGAATATCTTAAGGATTAATTATCACTTCTTCATTCTTAAGAAAAACGCTTTTAGTTACAATTATAGTCATTGTCACTTTTATCTCAATCGTGCATGATTTCAAAAGAAATGAACAAAAGAATAGCAATATTCTGGTGTTCACGACGTGAGTATTATCAGTAATAATTATACATAATAATAATAATAGTAATAAGTACTTTTAATTCATCTCAAAAAAGTAATACGTACATAATAAAAAAGGATTCTTTCAGTAGGAAATGTTTAGAGAGCTAAATTTTCTTGTCTCATGTAGACGGAGATTCATTCATGTCGATAGAGGAGAAAATTTTTCAATTAAATAGAGAAATCTCATTTTTAAATTTAATATTTAAAAGAGGGAATACTTGTTTCTTTGCTTTGTTAATGTTATTCATCCAACATTAATTATTTTATTAAATTAGTTATATTATTAAAATAGTGATTGTATTTCACTATTGCATAATATATTTATATATATATAATGTATATAACTTTTTCTTTTTAATGTGTTTTCGGGGTATTTATAGGCATTTGTCGTTACGTATTTGCTACGTAACTACAGAGATTGTGTTTATTGTATAGTTCGTTTTTACTTTTATTTTTTTTTTTTTAGGTAATTTCGTGTTAATGCGTTTCCGTTTCCGCCATTTGCGTCGCCACCAAGTTCAACGGGAGATCATTGTAGTTCTCCTCTTCTGATTCTGCCTCGGCAGCTGAAGCAGGGGATCCAGTTGCGATAATGGGATTGTAGTTGACGCCCTGTAAGATGTTTAAAAAGAAATTCTAACGTCTTTTTCACATTCGGATAAAGTTTTTTTTTTAATTTCACGAGAACGATACAAGAGAATGTAATAACGAAAAAATGTAGGAAGGAGGAAGATTAGGGTCAAAAGCATTAATAAAGTTATTCAACAACAATCAGTTGGAAGTATCTTCTTGTCAATTTTAAATGTATACAGGGTATTCCACCTAACGGGTTCATTAAAAGTTTATGATGTTCTATTATTTACTTATATTTGAGATTTTGGCACCAGTATCTGTTCGATTGGAACTATAAATGTAAAATACCTTAACCAAAATATCACTTCCGGTTGACCGGAAATGGATGTCAACTTTCTTATTTTAAATAGAATGATATGATTTTTTATTCATTTTTGAATTCTACAACTATAAATACGTCAGTTTTCATTAGCTACTGTGGTAAAAAATTTTTAGGGGGTACGCGGCCGGCCAACAATAAAATAAAACAACCCGGGACACGTATGGACACGTTGACGTGCGCGCGCCACTAAGTGCTTAGTCATCAGAATGGGGCTGTGTGGCCGGCCAACCACTCGTGTCACTGCATTGCAGTAGCAGTAGCATTGCCTGTTATTACAAGCTCGCTCTCAGTATTGTGTTATTTTTGTGGTGTGTTGTGTTATTCCGCGGACACTCAATCCTGTTGAAACACGTTTACGGACATCTGTTTGAAAACTGAGTCCGGTACCACGTAAGTGAATTTTACAATAAAAATTAACAATGGATAAATGGCTCCTAAAGAAAAGGCCTCATGAAGATCTGCATCAAAATTCTGGGCCATCAACTTCACAAAATGAAAGTAGACCTGAACGTCTTGTTACTAATGAGCAGCTCAAGGAAAAAAAAAAAAACCCGAAAAACTGGCAAATGAATATAAAAGTAAAAAGAGAAAATATGACGAGTTGTACTTAAAGTTAGGTTTTACTTGGACTGGAAGCTCAGACGAGCCTAATCCACAATGCGTTGTTTGTTCAGAAATTTTATCAAACAATTCTATGAAACCTTCTCTTTTAAAACGCCATTTTGAAAGCAAACATGAGAACTTAGTCAAAAGGATTTACGGTACTTTGAACGTCTTTTGGAAGATTTGAAAAGTAGGAAAAACACGATAAAACACTTTTCTGGTGCAGAACAAAATGAAAGTGCTCTAAAAGCTTCTTACAAAGTTAGTCATTTAATTGCGAAATCTGGTAAAAACCATACTATTGGCGAAAACCTAATCCTCCCTGCCGCAGCAGAAATTGTTTCTTGTATGTTTGGAGAGAACGAGGCAAAAAGAATTACAGCAATTCCATTATCAAATGATACAGTTTCAAGGAGAATTAGTGATATGGCGTATGACACAAAAGAACAACTTGTTGGAGCAATTCGAGCTAGTCCTTGCTTTGGTATACAACTCGATGAAACCACGGATGTCGCTGGCCTAGCCCAACTGATCGTTTTTGTACGTGGCATTTTTCAAGATGAAATATTTGAAGATATTTTATTTTGTAAGACACTTAAAACATCGACAAAAGGTGAAGATATTTTCAATTTGTTAGATTCTTTTTTTTTCCGAAAACCAGCTCGAGTGGAAAAACTGTGTGTCAGTGTGTATGGATGGTGCTAAGCTATGAGCGGTCACATCACAGGGCTGGTAGGCCATATTAAAACGGTTTCAACTGAGTGTAAGTTCACTCATTGTGTCCTTCACCGAGAGGCTTTGGTGGCTAAGCACCTCCCTGATGAACTTAAAGATGTCCTTGATCAGAGTGTGAAAATTGTGAACTTCATAAAAAGCTAGGCCCGTAAAATCTCGTTACTTTAAAATTCTATGCCAGGATATGGGGAGCCTCCATGAGAACTTATTGCTACATACTGAGGTACGATGGCTTTCTCGGGGAAATGTTTTGTCCCGTGTATTTGAACTCCACAAAGAATTACATATTTTTTTTACCGAACACAAATCCCATCTGTCTTCTGTACTTACTGATTTTGATTGGCTTTTGAAGTTGGCTTATTTAAGTGATATTTTTGGAAAACTCAACATCTGGAATTTATCCATGCAAGGCAGTGTTTCTGATATTTTTAATATAGAAAAGAAAACTGATGCAATGGTAAAAAAGATCATTCTCTGGGAAAAACAAATAGAAAATAACAACTGCGAGCCGTTTGAAAGATTACTTACATTTTTGCAAGATAATGAGAAAAACATATCTGATTTCACTGAACTCAAGACTCAAACGGGCCAGCATTTGAATGCATTGAAGATCCGCATAAGAGAGTACTTTCCACCTTTGGAGAAACAGTATAACTGGATACGTGACCCCTTTAATGCTGATGCTATGGACACTAACCTGACTATCTTTCAAAAGGACCACCTCATTGAAGTATCATGTGATCCCACGTTGAAAAACAAATATTTGACTGCTGGTACTACATTGTTAGATTTCTGGATCGGTATTGGGGATACAAGGAATACAAAGAATTGTCAAGCACTGCTGTTAAATTTCTTGTTGGGTTTTCCACCACTTATTTATGTGAAAAGGGTTTCTCAAGTTTAACCTATCTTAAAAATAAATCTAGAAACAAATTAAATGTTGAAGATGATTTAAGATTGTATTTAACCAAGTTAAAACCCAATTTTGATAAACTGTGCAAAGGGAAACAAGTTCGCCCTTCTCACTAATCTCTTTGAAAGTAAGCGCTTTTTGTTCTTTAAATTTTGTGTGTGTTTGTTTTTAATGTAATAAAAATGTTTGTAAACAATATCTCTTTGTTTTTATTTAAACATGATGCGTAATTCAGTTTCAAAGGTTAACACTATACTTCTATGCTACATAGAAGGCTTTAAGATTTGTTTAATATTTTAATTATAGTTTACTTAGTACCGGTAACTGAGAAGGGGTACCTAAAATGTTTTGTGGGTAAAAAGGGGTACAGTGTCTAAATAAGTTGGAGAACCACTGGTCTAGGGTAATGCCTAGATATTTAACTTCCGCTCTCCAGTCTATATATTTTGCCCATCCAGTTTTATGGTTCTAAGATTGGATTTTCTTTTCCTGGTAAATGCTACTAGGGTTGTCTTAGGGGGTTCTTTATTTGTAGTAACCGGAGTAATGAAAAGGCTGTTAGGATAATTACTAACGTTCATTAAAATGAGTACCACATTTGAGGTAAAAGAAGGAACTAATTTAAACAGCTTATAGCACTGTTACGATCGATAATTGGCAAAACAACATCAAAAATGTGAAAACTGTTGCACACAGCATATAATTTACAAGATGACATCGAAAAATTTACCATGTACAATAGAGGATAGTGATATCTATAATTTTTACATAACATTTTAATATAATCGTTAGAAATGAGGTTAAGAAACATATTATTAAGTAAAAAATGACAATTTATCCCACAAATTACGTGTAAAAAGTCATTAAACCATTAGGTATTTGCATTCAAACTATTGATACGTAATTTTATTTTAATGGGAAAACGTAAAGTTTTACATCGAAACAAAAAAAATTAGGTCTTTTTCATGAATAATCGAATGAGGGATTTATTTAAGATTAAATGAACGATTTATCAATAATCTCAACTTACCTGGACATTAGGATAATTCAGATTCTTGTGGCCCTGCAGCGCCATGACCAGATGCGGTTGCAACTGCCTCCGAAGGGCACTTAATAGGTCTTCGCTATCCTGTTCCGTGGGCCTTCCTTCTTCGGGGCTATAACTGATTTTTTTTTCACTGATTAAATAAAGTAAATCAATCCACGTGAAACGTCATTCTTTAGTCTCACCTCTCTCCTTCCCCACCTCCGCTCTCCGATCCACTTTAGGCCTTCTGCGTCTCGTGTGTATGGTGTCCCTCCTCATGGTGTGCGGCCTGTCGACGCCGTGCAGTTTGAAGTATAATCCGCACGCGTTGCAAACCATCTCGCCTTTGACGTTCCGTCTCCAGATGGTCGTGGTCCTGGTGCCGCAGTTCGTGCAAGATAGGTTCACCCTACGAGCTATCCCAGGCGTGGCCTACGATGAACAACAAATGATAATAGCCCCTTCGTAATTCCCAATATATGGAATTCGCCGACACGGAGACCGTGCCAACCCAGTAGATTGGCACGGACTCTATACTAATTATAATAACAATAATAATCTTTATTCCCCAACAGAATTAACCACTAATAGGACAATATAAAACGGAGAGTGCGTAAAACTAATGATTAAAAGTCAGCATTCTAAGCGAAATCCGGATTGTAGTGTAAAACAATAAAAAAGATCAGAAAGCTTAGAAATAAATATATATATATAGAAATTTAATGGGACGTGGAAGAGATCGGTACACATATACCTGGCCATATGAGTTAAAGAAGCTTTCATTAAAACATTTGTTCTGGTTGTGGGTGTCAAGAAAGTGTCGGTTGAACGAATACCATGCTTGGGAACTACGAATATGACTTGGGTTCAGATATTGGATGCATCTATATTATTATTTATCAGTTTCAGCATAATTTGGCGCTTTTTTTTCCCTTAATCTGTGTTTACATCTTTTCGACGTTAGAGGGCACCTCTATGTCCGTATTCTTGTTTTATTTATCTGTCTTCTGATTGGTTGCGTGACGTATTCTTCCTTCCGGCTTCCTGTTTAGTCTTGGCTGTTGTGTAGACGCGCTCTTACGAGTAAATCTTCCTATCTTTGGGAATTTCGGATATTTTCACACATCTGTGGATTTTATTGGAAGTTTGCTTGAAATAACCATTGGCCGTATCTTCGTTTGTGTTTGAAGTGGAAACTTCGTGATTATTGCGGCGGATGAGCCCGATATTTTGGGATATAATTTTTGAGAACCACGCGTTTGCAACCCCATTCCTGTATCTTTCTTCCCTTCCCTGTTGAAAAACCTCGTTATTTAACGGTAAGCAAATCTTGTACTTCTATTATTTTCACTAATTTTGGAGTTTCTGATGTTTTAGAGGTCTTTTTAATCCCCCTTAATTTTAATTTTGGAATCCCTTCCCATTGTTTTGTGTGAAATTTTGAAACACCCACGTGCGGCTGAGGACTTCTACGATTTTTTAAGTCCTCCGGAGAACGTACCTTCCTTTGGAATTACACGGACCACCTGGTTTCGGTTATTACCGAGTCAGCCCAGAGGCTACGATCTGTCTGTCCGAATAGGAGAGGATCTCTACGCCCCACTGACAGCTGATCGGGGGCACAGCTGAGTTGCACGTTTCCTTTTTATTATTATTTATCTTTTTCGTGTATAAAATTTTCAATAGTAGATAACCACCCACGATCATTTAGTTTTTTTTTTTATGTTTTCTTACACGATACAGTAAATTAATATTATGTTAGGATCGGAGGGTGCTACCCATCACTAACTCAGTAAAATAGTTCAAATCTAGTATAAATCTTTGCTTATCTTTTCGTTCACTTATTATATATTTTCATTTATTTAACAAATTCAATTAACTATTTAAAACATCAACCGATTGAATATCGGCCTGACATATACAGGGTGATTTATTTACCATTGTAACGGATTCAAACATTTAGCTTCATTTTAGTTTCTTTTTGTAACAGTAACCTTTTTCTTGAATTTAAATTAACTTTTAGCGTAAGAATTTTCTTTGTATAACTGTGTGTGAACTGATTGCGTTGGTCAAAGCGTTCGGTATTCGAGTCCTACTATAGGACTATCTGTTATTTTTACAATATTTTAATTTATATTCATACACGATAATAACGTTTGATAATACAGAGTATCACATATTTGTTTTCTGAATTTTATGTCAAGCAGTTCTTGATATTTTTAAGGTTAAATCCTTTAGAAATCGTCTTTGTATTTTTTTTTTTTTACTTGCAATATTTGATAGGTGTATGATGGTGCCATATTATCGAGGAATATTCGAACTAATGAACAAACACTTTCTGCAGTGATTCCAATCTTGCTAGTTCTATAATAAATATATAAAATGTGTAAGATATGTTCAGAATCCTGCAGTCATTGATCGAATGTTTAGGTGTTATATCTTTTATCTGTGTAAGCCTTAAATCGTAGATCAATAATGTTTCATTTCACTTCAAACTTACAATCGATATAAATAAAAAAAAATAAATCCACTATCGTATATATAATCAGCCTCAGGACGCTTTATAGATGTCAGCATATCGGAAGTCGAGAACAAATCGATTCTCAGTCGAATCAGCAGCTGAAGGTATGGACGTAGAAGCCGGTGTTCGTGATTGATAAACACCAGCGAATGATTCAGCAAAGATTGAAGGAATAGAGGTCTTGCTAACTCTAAAACCGAGTTTCTGCTAACCCACCCCTCTGTGACACATTTTAAGAAGATTGGTGCGAACCCCTTCACAATTTAGATCGAATAAGTACGCCGATACGGAAACCGTGCCAACCCTCAAGTTTGGCACGGTCTATAATTGAATGCACGTTAGCCCTTAGGCCGGAGATACTCTCTTACTAAGAGGAAGGCAGAGATCCTAGAGTCCAGGATACCTCCTAGAAGGAAGTGCAGTTCTAGATTCAGTACGACCCCCCTCCCCCCTCCCTCAATAGTACAAAAAATATCCGCAAACTTTCCCAAATCAATAACATTTTACCAGACTATAAATCCACAAAAAAAAAACAAATTTTCTCTCACCTTACTGTTTTTACACATCTGTATATTACACCAAGGGCTGTTTCCCGTGAAATCCGGCAGGTAATCTTCGCCCTCGACGTCTTGGCAAGGACTGTCGCTGCGGTCGCCCGCCTCCTCCTTCGTCGTCTTGGTGGGGAAGCTCTGTTTTCGTCGGCAGGAACTTTTCGTCATGTTAGATTCGATGATCGCCCTGTTGGCGTCTGTCAAACCGGTCATTTCGATCGAGGATCGCGACAATTGGAGGCTAGATGGCGCCGGCGTGATGCTCATGCCCAGTTTCTTGCACGTGATCAGCTTCCGCAGGAGTTGGCTGGCTTCCCCCGATAACGGGGTGGAAGGGGAGTGGCCGTTGTGTGTCAGGGCCTTCCAGAGGGCTCTGTCGTCCTCGCAGGGCGCTGTTGGGGTGGGGGATGGTGCGCTCTCTGTCGTGGAATTCGAGTGTTCTTCGGCTCCCTGAAGGGTGATAAAAAAAATAAATTTTCGTTGTTGCATAGATTTTGTCGTGTTTACTCTGATCAGCCTTTGTCAATGTTTCGGGAGAGTTTTCACAGATCTAAATGTTTATTTTTACATAAGATTTAGTCATTGAATTGATTGTATGATTTATTTAGTTAAGTATTCTGTTGTTTTAAATTTAATTTCACTCTTTAAAATATTTTGCGTTCACTAGTATTGTTTATGTTATTATGTTTTGTGATTTTGTTCGTTGGCGGACACGATCTGTGTGCGGCTTCGCTGTACGCAGCGGTCGAGATTGTAAGAGTCAGTTCCGAGATAGACACAAGCGTGAGTAGACGTAAATTTTTATATTGTTTGCTGCCATTTTACTAATACTTTAATTTTATTTCGTCCATCAAGGAACTCGCTACGAAATATTTGCACAGGACCGTAATAAGTAGGGAATAAAAATATTGGAAATACAGTTTTTTTTAAATGTTTAGGCATTTTTCATCCACATAAAACACATTTACATCCAGGATCCATAAAAATCAAATCCAGGCGTGTAGTTATTAAAAAAAATATGAAATATTTACACAGGACCGTAATAAGTAGGAAATAAATATATTGGAAATACAGTTTTTTTAAATGTTTAGGCATTTTTCATCCACATAAAACACATTTACATCCAGGATCCATAAAAATCAAATCCAGGGGTGGTTATTAAAAAAAAATACGAAATATTTGCACAGGACCGTAATAAGTAGGAAATAAAAATATTGGAAATACAGTTTTTTTAAATGTTTAGGCATTTTTCATCCACATAAAACACATTTACATCCAGGATCCATAAAAATCAAATCCAGGGGTGTAGTTATTAAACAAAATACGAAATATTTGCACAGGACCGTAATAAGTAGGAAATAAAAATATTGGAAATACAGTTTTTTTAAATGTTTAGGCATTTTTCATCCACATAAAACACATTTACATCCAGGATCCATAAAAATCAAATCCAGGGGTGTAGTTATTAAAAAAAAATACGAAATATTTGCACAGGACCGTAATAAGTAGGAAATAAAAATATTGGAAATACAGTTTTTTTAAATGTTTAGGCATTTTTTATCCACATAAAACACATTTACATCCAGGAGGATCCATAAAAATCAAATCCAGGGGCGTAGTTATTAAAAAAAAATACGAAATATTTGCACAGGACCGTAATAAGTAGGAAATAAAAATATTAGAAATACAGTTTTTTTAAATGTTTAGGCATTTTTCATCCACATAAAACACATTTACATCCAGGATCCATAAAAATCAAATCCAGGGGTGTAGTTATTAAAAAAAATACGAAATATTTGCACAGGACCGTAATAAGTAGGAAATAAAAATATTGGAAATACAGTTTTTTTAAATGTTTAGGCATTTTTCATCCAAATAAAACACATTTATATCCAGGATCCATAAAAATCAAATCCAGGTGTAGTTATTAAAAAAAATACGAAATATTTGCACAGGACCGTAATAAGTAGGAAATAAAAATATTGCAAATACAGTTTTTTTAAATGTTTAGGCATTTTTCATCCAAATAAAACACATTTATATCCAGGATCCATAAAAATCAAATCCAGGTGTAGTTATTAAAAAAAATACGAAATATTTGCACAGGACCGTAATAAGTAGGAAATAAAAATATTGGAAATACAGTTTTTTTAAATGTTTAGGCATTTTTCATCCACATAAAACACATTTACATCCAGGGTCCATAAAAATCAAATCCAGGGTTGCACTTATTAAAAAAAAAAGAAAATAAATTATTCACCTGTGACATATCGACTTCTAACCGTTCAGGATCCGAACTATTACTATAATCCGACGCCGCATCATTGATTTCCTCTTTGATGAACTCTATTTCCGGTACGCACGTCACCTTTTCCGGTTTCTTATTCGACAGATCGGCAGGTTCCATCTCTTCGTCTTTGGCCTGCGGCAAACTCAAGTCCAACGAGTACATCTCTTCTTCGTTATCCTCGTAGGCGTTCATTTCTGAGGCGCGATCGTATTGTCGGTGTTTCTGAACGGGTGAGGAAGGCTGTTCGTCCATCAGGAAGACGATTTCCGGTTTCAACGAAGCGGGATTACTGATGGGTTCCGAATTCGGAGTTTGGAGCGATGCTGATGGAGATTTGGGAAAGGCTGGGAGCGGTTCTATGGTAACGTCCGGCTCTATCTTGATTTGATTATCGGATTGGTGGGATGGCGGGCGTGGAGGAGGTGTTTCTGCTATCTCTAAGACGGGGGGATGGGCGCTGAGTCTTTCTGGGGGTGAATATTCCTGTTGGTGTTCTAGGCTTGAGGCGAGCATGGAGTCTAGCATGACGGATGATTTTTCCAATTTGTCCTGTAAAAGCAAATAGGTATATGTAGACGTATTACACTAATTGAAGTTAATTAGCGCTAATTAGTGATTGCATATATTGCATATTTAGGCATTTCTATGCATATTTTTACAAAAGTTGAATATATTGCATATTTAAGCTTTTTTCTTATCCTTTCTATTAGTAAAAATTCCTAATAATTCCTAATGTAGATCGACAACCGACAATTCTCAGAACGATAAATCTTTTACATTGGTTTCTCTAATACTTTTTTTTCCAAGAACTGCACGTGTTTAATTTCGCCTAGCAGAAGGGATGTGGTAAATACGTTTTATTATTATTAATTCCCAAATAAACTATTCATTCATTGAATATCTTTGAGCGAAACAGCATGTAATTGTGTTACGTTTTTAAATACTGTGCGTACATACAATGAGTATAGCGAACAAAATTTCTTTATGGATTAAGCCATATCCTGAACTGGTAAAGGTTGGCGACAAAATATTTTGTCGAGCCTGCAGTAAACTGGTAAGTTTAATTTTACTAAAAGCTTCACAATTGTTTTTAAATTCTTTAACTTTTGATATAAAATGACAATTGTTGTTGTAGGTGTCTTCTGAGAGAAAATACCTGATTGATCAACACGCTAAAACTCCATCACATATTGGAAAATGTGAAAAACTAAAGCGATCCGCATGTGTGCAGCAATCTATACGTCAATGTGTAGCATCAACTTCAAGAAACAAGAAGAATATAATACGGATCAGTGTAACGCATTAATTTCGTCTAACATACCATTAGCAAGATTAAATAATGTTAATTTGAAATCATTTCTGCAAAAATATCGCAAACATAATATACCTGACGAAAGTACCTTACGAAAAAAATTATGTCACATCTTGTTAACAGCAAACAATAGCAGAAATTCAACAATTGGTAGGGAATAATTTTATTTATATCATGGTAGATGAAAGTACGGATAAGTGTGGCCGTTATATTGCCCATTTCTTAATAGGAATTCTTCATGAAGATATTGTAGGTAAATCATATTTAATTTATTGTAAAGAACTTCAAAAAACAAATAATGTGACAATTGCCCAATTCGTTCAAGAGGGTTTATCAAATTTCTTTTTACCTGGAAGTATACCTTGTGAAAAAATTTTACTAATGTTGTCCGACGCTGCACCATACATGATAAAAGCCGCGCAAAATTTAAATTTTTTATAATAACATTATTCATACCACTTGTTTAGCTCATTGATTCAATCGTGTAGCCGAAGACATTAGGAATCAATTCCCTTTAATTAATGATTTAATTAGCAATGTCAAAACAGTATTTTTAAAAGCACCTTTACGAATCCAATTTTATAAGGAGCGACTTCCCGGTGTTAAGTTGCCTCCTGAACCGATTATTACGAGATGGGGGTACATGGTTAGAGGCTGCAATTTTTTTCGCCGATAATTTTGACGGAATAAAAAAATGTAATACTTGAAATCACTAGCTATCTGCATTGCTCTAGAAAACTGTAAAAAGATAGTAACATCAACAGAATTGCTACAAAACCTTTTGTATATTAAGTCAAATTATAGCTTTGTTTCAAGTTCCATTCGTAAACTAGAAACGCAAGGGATGTCGCTCTCGGAATCAGTCGAAATAGTAGACGAATTTGATATGCTATGTAAGAAAGTTAAGGGTACAATAGGTAATTCTATGTACGATAAATTTAAAAAAGTGATAAATAAAAATGCGGTGTATTTGAAGTTGAAGAAAGTTAAGAAAATTTTGGAAGGTGAAACAGTAAACGATTTCGACTTTAATTTTAGTTTAGAATGTATTGCAAAGTTAAAAATGCACCAATTACATCTGTGGATGTTGAAAGAAGCTTTTCTATTTCGAAACATATGTATTCTGATAGAAGACAAAACTTTCTTTTACACAATTTTGAAAAACATTTAATTATAAATTGTTTTAGAAATATGTTGTGAAAAAATTTTGTGCAATAAAGTTATTGTTTAAATTTCTGCTCTTATTTATTTTACTATGTAAAAAGTTTGCATATTGTCGCAATTTTCTTGCATATATGCCCCAGGTTTATGCATATTTTCTCCAAAATCGACGCATATATTCCAGTTTTTCTTTGCATATAATCCGGTCTCTACACATAACTGTCATTATTTTGATATTTATTATAACAGCGCAATGTTGAGAGGTTAAAATAAAGGAAATGTTATTATAAAAGCTACTATCACTACTACAATGATTCCTAATAATCGTTGAGCCATACAATTTCAAATTAGTCAACGAATTTAATGATAACTGGACAGGTAATAGGCACAATTCCGCGTACTGCTCCTAATATAAAACCGGTGCTTAAAATATTGTTATCAGCATCAAACCAGATAAGATAACAACATTGCTAGGACATGTAGATTACAAAAGGAAGATGATTTTCAGTGTCGACGACTAATTTACTGTGTTTTATCTTCACCCGAACAGAACAGAGAGAAAAAGAAATACGTTTTTTTTTAAGTCATTAAGACATGCTCGGTGTGATTTGTGATATCTTTAAGTTATTTTCTTGTAGTTTGTGAATATTTTGAACGTTATATTGGTGAAATGAAAACTTTATTGGTGAGTAAATATGCAGGAAGATGCGTAAATATAATATTTGTAACTTTCATGATGCGCATTTAAAATAAAATTTCGGTTTAATAATATTTTAAGGCTTTAATTAATTATTATTTTAATGAATTTACTGATACGTAATATTGAAAAGTATAGTTTCAACCTCTATAGATAACAGTATTTATTTAGTAAATTATGACTCTTATACGTATCTTATCACTACATCATCTTTAATACCACCAAATGTAAACAACACATCGATTTTATACAGTTACGATCGTTATAAATGAAATCATTGAAGAAATCTACTATACCGACACTGATTTTTAGGTTATAACCGCAACGATCTTCCTATTTTTCCCCACGAATATCCACACAGAGGACGTATATGAAAACGGCGACACCCTCTGTTCGAAATGCGATTGCAACAGGACGCCGGACAACAAAACCCTTTACATTGACTGTTCGGAACGGTACATTCGGCACACGATATCAGATTGGCCCGAAGAAGCGGAAAATATCGTCGCCACGTTCAGCAGGAATGAAATAAGTAACCTTGAGACGCTGCCGGGCAGCAAAGCTAGGCTGAAATTGGTTTTCGACAACTGCGGAATCGAAGATTTAGAGACGGGGCTGTTCGAAAGCTCAGTCGGTGTCGTGTACATGGATTTGAGTCACAATCTATTGACGAGTGAGTCGATTTTTTAATTTTAATTAGTAGGCAAAGTAGTTATTTTTAATAAGACTCCCTGTGTATGGCAAACACATTGTAGTAGTTTGGAAAAAAGAAATGTGTATGCATATGATAACTCATAGGTTCAAAGGCTCTGCTCCGATAAGCCATTGAAAAGTGTCCCTAAAGCTATCGAGTTGAAATTATAGCAAATGAGTACTACTGGCACACATACTGTAAATACCAAAAATTAGCTCAATCGATGCCACCCCATTCGAGATATTAGCATAAGGGTGGAAAAATTCAATTAGTAATTTCTCAGGAATTACTTAAGCTATCACGTTCAAAAAAATTATGTAAGTAAACGCTGATTATGGGCATTCTATAAAAAAATCAACAACTAATTCCATCCACTCAGTTCAAAGTTATCACTATTTTCCCCTTTTGAGGGGTGGTTTTTTGAGTTTGGTTTAAGGTGCCAACTTGGTTTTTTGTTATATGAAACTGTCTACATATAGGTTTACTATATATTTTTTCCAGCTTTTTCTGTGTGGTAGAACATGTAAATAAAAAATAAAATCTCTTTCAATGATTTTAGTAGAAGTAATTTGTTATTGGTTATTTTAGGGTTAAAATAATAATATTATTCATCGATTGATTTCAGGATTACTTGTATAAATGTTTCAGCCCCTTACTTATAAAAGCACCGAAATATACAAAAGCATATTGTAACAATAAAACAATATTTAATTCCGTACAGGCTGTTCGAAGTTATGGGTATTTCCTCCTTTTGAGGAATGTTTTCTCAAGTTGGATTTAAGAATTCGACTTGATTTTTTGTTACCTATAAATGTACGCGTTTTGGTACAATATGTATATTTTTATATGATATGATATATTAATACAAATCAAATCAAATCTTAGATCAAAGATATTTATTGTTCTAGTAATAACATAACTCTATCTACATTTGTTATTGCAACAAGCTATGTATTTATAGTTGTTATGATTTTCTTAATGTTGAACAAAACCGCTATTCGTATTTTACTTTGGTTCTTACTGCAAAATAGATATATACATTTATTATACATATTTCTTTAATCAATGTTCTGAGACGTGCATAATTTGTTTTAATATGACAATTATTTGATTGTGAGAGTTTGCAGACTGTTGTTTAATGTAATTTCCTTATGTGGAATAAACAATAGTGCTGTAGAAAATAAGTTAAAATATGTTCTCACATAAGTGTATTAATCGCGGTGGTTTGCTAATAAAAATATCTGGAAGAAAATAAACTTAAACAAGTAAATAAACGATGAAGATGATAGAAATACTTATTTGGAGCTATTCATTCTTCCCAAAAGAATCAGTGAAGGTTTCAAATCAAGAGAAAGAAAGTATATAGTAAACCCAAATGTAGGCATTACTATACAACAAAAGGTCAAGTAGGAACCTTAAATTCAAAAAACTACCCCCAAAAGGGAACTTTGAACTTTGTGTACGGGTATAAATATTATTTTATATTGATTAAAAAATACATTAATAATAAATGTAACACCAGAAATATTATTATTTATTCTTACAAAATTATTTTTTTTATAGCTCAGTGCTTTCATAACTACTAGGGCTAAAATGTATAACATATAAATAATCCTGAAACCGATCGATGATTTGCCTTTTTTATTGCATGTTCTACCACACAGAAAGAACTTAAAAAAAATATAATGAACCCAAATGCAACATATATATAACAAAAAATCTGATTGACATATTAAGCTTAACTCAAAAAAACACCCTTAAAAAAGAAAAATAACAATAACTTTCAACTGTGTGTACGGAAATAAATATTATTTTTTTTATGATTCGATACTTTCATAACTACTAGGGCTGAAACATACCTACAAATAATACTGAAATTGGGGAATGAACAACTACTTTAACCCTAAAATAAACAATAACAAATTGCTCTATTAAGATCATTCAAAGGGATTTTATTTTTTATTTACATGTTCTACCACACAGAAAAAACTGAAAAAAACATATAATAAACCTAATAAAACCAGTCTAATATAACAAAAAGCGAAGTTGGCACCTTGAACCAAACTCAAAAAAACCACCCCTCAAAAGAGGAAAATAGTGATAAGTTTGATCTGAGTGGATGGAATTAGTTGTTGATTTTTTATAGAATCAGTGTTTACTTACATGATTTTTTTGAACGTGATAGCTTAAGTAATTCCTGAGAAAAAAAATATTGAATTTTTCCACCCTTATGCTAATATCTCGAATGGGGTGGCATCCATTGAGCTAATTTTTGGTATTTACAGTATGTGTGACAGTAGTACTCATTTCCTTTAATTTCAGCCCGATAGCTTTAGGGGCACTTTTCAATGGCTTATCGGAGCAGAGCCTTTAGATTTAAAAAGCATAAACATAAATTATTTAGTAGAGCCGTTTTACACGTACGAGAGGGGGTGATAGCTATAGAAACAATATACATTTTTGAGAAGTAAATTTGTCAGGTTTTGTGAAGAGCGATTGATATACAGAGTGTTGCATTTCAAAAAACAAAAGATTTAAAGATGTTTTTTATACGTGTTCCATAAACGTAACTTATGTGGAATGCTCTGAGAAGCAAGCAAACATGATTTTGTGTTTTTTTTATTTTAACATAAACTAACATTTCATCTTACTTTCCCTGGCTTCTTTTTGTGGGGCCACTTAAAGTCTGAAGTGTATGCAGAAGTGCCAACCATGAGGGAAAACATGATTGAGCGAATCACCAACGCTTGTTCCACGGTACAAATAATACGGTATGCTCGTTTAGAATCTCAAATTCGTCAAGGCCGGTCAGATGACGTCAGTAAGGAGCGTATCGAAAACAATAAAATACATGTATGGTAAATAGCAAAATGTTAAAATCCAAATTATTCACACAACTACCAATTAATGTAATTCAAATGTAGCTTTGCTTTAAAAAAGCCAGTTTTAAGTTGAAATTTACTTTATCTATATTGTCGCCATCTAGTAGTGTTCGTGTTTATTTCTACAATTGTAGCGAATTTCGTGTGTGTTTACAAATTGTTTTCGTGGTTTTTCTAGAAAATTGAATCGTGAAAACACCTTAACGCTGTTAAAATATGTTCCGTAACCCCGTACGGATTTTCTAAACTTACCTTTGGCATTAACAAAACCCTCACGGTCGAAATCGATTTTAATATAATAATAATTATATATGTGGCGCCATTTATGCTCCTATGTGACGTAACTTCCATATGCGCGTAAGCATACCATATTATTTGTACCGTGACTGCAATAATAAAGCTATTCTATTCTATTAATATAATAGGTATCGATCATTTAATTATTAATATATTATCCATGCCGTATATGTAAAATAAAAAACAAAATTTGTCAATTTATGACAAAGAATAAAAAATTATTAAAAGATTCTAGATTTTGCATAATACATTTACAAAAAAAAAATTTTTAAATAAACCACAAGTAACACAACCATTAAATAAAATACATGTGTATCTCCTATGGTTTATATTCGTAGAAATTATTAACCATATTTGGTTTTTCCTACCTTATATAATAATCTGTACAAAAATCTGATGCTAATGTAAATTGTTAATCATATCATGAAAAGTCATCAGTGCTTTTAGTATCTCGTATTTCAACTCAGGGTGAGCTTCCTGATATCACTTTAAACCTCAAGTTCTCATAAGTAATGCACAGACTTTTGTTAAAGTGCTGAAGTGACATTTATTATGAAACCGTTTCCCAGTCTAGTAATTTTAATTGCAAATAATAAAAAAAAAAAAATACATACAGCGCCACCTCTATTTCACTAGCCACGTTACGTTACATTATTGGAGTTTCTGATCTGTATCATTGCTTCTGTGCTGTCGGAATTGAGAAAAGCAGTTTCCTGCTTCTGAACATGTCTCTCAATAAAATCTTTTTTCTTTTATAACACAACTGCTATTTAATTTTCGATCGATTCAGTTCGCGTAATAATTCATAGAATAAATATATATAAACACATATTGTTATTTATAAAATAAACACAGAAAGGCAAGAGGTGTGGACTCGCCGTTCTAGTCTGGTCTAATCTCAGAGTTGAGTCACCCAAATTGTGTGTAAGATAGCATAAATAAAGCCATGATGATTAAACTGCTACACCCACACACACCAGAACAGATAATGGATATTCTGAGACGAAATATCACTTAAGAAATAGATGTTTATCTCTGACGAATTATGAATAATGCAATTTTGTTGTTTATAAATTTACATAGAAACAAAAATTGATTTCCATAAAGATATGAAATGGTAAAAAATTAAATTTAGATATACCATTTTACATTCAAACAATCATTTAATTGAAATTTCATCATAAATACACATAGAGTGTCCGTGAATTAACCCAACTACAGTTTCGTCATCAATGTAATTTTCATTTTCACTAATAATAAACGATTACATTTAGCCTGATGACTAATGGAATTTTTGATTAAACTTGCAGAGGGTAATCAAAAGATTTAAATGTCTTTTTTTTTCGAAAATTAAATTTGTAGGTGACGTCTTAAGTGCAGACATCTTTAAGGGTCCATACAATGCCTCATCATTCCAACCAATACCTCTGGAATATCTAAACTTGGCTTACAACAAGATCCACTCTCTCCATAAAAACGTTTTCGAACATACTCCCAATCTGAAGTACCTAAATCTAGAAGGCAACGGATTTAGGGTTATAGACGACATGACAGCTGAAGCATTCAGTTTGATACCACAACTAAAAGTAACTTCTTATCGTCAAAATGTTTTCTGGAATCACTCGAATTCAATTTTTAGATCTTCAATATCGCCAACAATAGATTAACTGAGGTTTCTGAGAATCTCCTGAGGAGTTTTAGGAGCTTAAACGAATTGGATATCTCTGAAAACGATCTGGACTTCGTGCCAAAGGCTTTGGGGATCCTCACTTCGTTAGAAGTGTTGAGAATCGACAATAATCCCATGATTGTGATGGATGATGAGACATTCCTAGGTATGTATGTACATCTTTAAAAGGTACTGCGAGCTTCTTCTAGATTCCTCACCATAAACTGCACTAAACTGGACATACGTTTCAATAGCAAAGCTATCACCATTAGCAGAAACATTGAACTGAATAATTACACTAAAACTACCCTAATTTATACGTGAAAAAACACGGTTTTAGGTATAAATTAAATTATATACAGAGTGATTCTCAATATATGCGACAAACCTTAAAAGCTGATTCCTGAGGTTATTTTGATCATAAAAGTTCATATGAGTATATGTCCAAAACGGTTTGGTTTTAAAGTTATTTAATGTTTAATAATAAATTATGAACTATCACTAACACGATACAATATCACAGTTGGTTCTTCAAAAACTATTGTGTTGAGAGGGAATTGTTTATTTATCTATCAATAGTTGTCAGAGTATTCATTCAGTTTATTGCCAGTTTCTGTTTTCTAAAATGAATTACACGAATGCTGAGATGTGTGATATGCATTTCGTTTACGGTTTTGCCAATGGAAATTCGCGTGCTGCTAGACGTCTTTATGAAGAACGATACCCGAACCGTATCATCCCGCATCATTCAATATTTGCCCGTCTTCACCAACGTCTTAGTGAAACGGGAAATTTTAAAAAACGGACGACTGATAACGGGCACCCATCTCCAGTGAGAACTCCACAAGTTGAAGAAATGGTACTAAATGAAATTGAGGAACATCCTACTACAAGCACCAGAAAAATTGCGTTTGCTTTAAACATTAGTCAGGCCACAGTTTGGAGAATATTGAAAGATCAACTGTTGTATCCATATCACATACAACGGGTGCAGGCACTTTTGCCGGCAGATTTTCCGCAAAGAGTGGCTTTTTGTCAATGGATGCAACACAAAATCCTGAGTATTTGGCTCAAATATTCTTCACCGACGAGGCTACTTTCTCTAGAAACGCGATTATTAATTTTCATAATAATCACATATGGGCCGAAGAAAATCCGCACGAACTAGTGAATGCCCGTCATCAACAACAATTCTCTGTCAATGTGTGGTCGGAATAGTTGGAGATCACTTGATAGGTCCACATTTTTTACCGATGCGGTTAAATGGCGAGGTATACCGCAATTTTCTTGAAGAGGAGCTACCACTACTGCTGGAAGAAGTTCCGTTGCAATTAAGATTACAAATGTATTTTATGCATGACGGTGCTTCAGCGCATTTTAGTTTAGTTGCTCGCGAGTTTTTGGACAATACGTATCCAGATCGGTGGATAGGACGGGGAGGTCCACAACCGTGGCCTCCTCGGTCTCCAGACTTAAATTCTTTGGACTTTTTCTCTGGGGTCACCTTAAATCATTAGTTTATACGACTCCCATTGAAAATGTCGATGAACTGAGAAATCGTATTATCGCAGCTTTTCAAACAATTCGAAATACCCTGGTATTTTAGAACGGACTCGCCAGTCAATACGACGGAGGATAGAAGCTTGTATTGCAGTTGGGGGCGGTCATTTTCAACAGTTAGTACAAGTTAATTTTGTTTTACTAATTATTTTGTTAATTTATAATAAAAACATTAATTATGTTAACTTACGATTAAACATTGTCCAACTTTAGAACTAAGCGATTTTGGACATATGTTCTTATGAACTTTTATGATCAAAATAACCCCAGGAATCAGGGCTTAAAGTTTGTCGCATATATTGAGAATCACCTTGTATATGTATATTATAAATTATACCTAAAAAAGGTCACGTTTTTTAGGGTAGTTTTAGTGTAATTATTCATTTCCGTGTTTCTGCTAATGATGATAGATTTGCTATTGAAACGTACGTCCAGAGTGTGGTGAGAAGTTTTCAGTATTACCAATGCCACAATTTGGAATTTTTATCATCTTTAAAAGGTAATCGTTTTGGGTGTTTGAGCATTTCGTTTTATAGGAATGGACGACATCCTAGAGATATCTGCTAGGAATTTGACCAGATTGGAAAGAATCAAGACGAACACTTTTGCCCAAGCTAAGAAGTTGAAGAAATTAGATCTATCGCAAAATTTTATGTTGACCACGATCGATGACCAAGCGTTTTTGAATAGTGAGACGCTAAAAGAAGTAATACAGGCTCGGATTTAATAGACAAAATTGATTTAATACTTATAATTTTCAGCTAAATTTGAGCAATACAAAACTATCAACTCTCAGCCCGACCATTCTAAACTGGTCTGAATTAGAGGTGCTGGATTTGTCCAATAATGAATTCTACTGCGACTGTAACCTATACAACGTCTCCAAACTATTATCAGAAAGAATCACCATGAGCAGAGACGGGCCTTTCTGCAAAGACATTAGAACGACTCTGCATTTAGAGATATTTACTCTAACCAATGATATTTGCAGTAATCAGGTTAGCTCCTTTCATTTTGTTAAAAACCGTATGAAGAGTGCCAATAGCAAATGTATATTATTTTTCTAGGTATACGTGCCGGATTATATGACCAAACCCTACTCTGGTTCAAAATTCATGAGGATATCTCTGGTTTTACTAACCGTAGTGCTTTTCATCATGATTTTCTTGGCCGCGATTTTGGGATTCGCGAAATGGAGGGCGTGGAGAAGGAACCAAGGCTACCCGTTCGCTAGTAACATCGTTTATAATCCAATCACGACGAACGTGCATTTTTAGATTTAAATTTTTGGGGTGCGAAAAATAACTTTCTAGTCTAATATTACTTTTAAGTGATTATCAAACATTTTTTTTAGAGGCGTTCTAAGTTAAGACCTATTATTTGTTTCATTTTTATAATATATTCTCTCTGTTAAGGTCTATTCACACTATAGATCAACGAACATGCAAGGCACGTGCTCGTCACAGTCCAGTCAATTTTCAATGAATTCACACTGGCGATCTACCGGCAGTCAGTTTGGTGTTTGCTATTGTATAAAAATGCTCTCCACTTCAACTTTAATAAAAATTGCGCATATTTTGGATGAAGAAGATTAGTCTTGTAAATATTCGTAATATGATTTCAATAATCGGTATACCCGAATCGGAAGGTTATGATATTCAAAATAATATTCCGATTCCATATTCCACCAGACATACTCGTATAAGTTGTACATATTCGGATGATTTTAATAATTGAAATAATTCACACGGAGCACGGTGGAATATGGGATCATATTTGGTGTAAATCTCTATTAAACTTATTTATAACAAAAGTTTATTATTTTTTCTTAATAAAATATTTTGCAGATTACTGATACTGAGTGAATGTGACTGTGTGATTTAAGTGCGCACAGCGCCTATGAACAACAAACACAGCCCGTCAGCCCAAATAATAAATTTCGAATGATCGAGTCAAAAGCGGAAAGTTGAGAATTTCCAAAATCACACAAACTATACGAATACGTATACCTACCAAACGTTTCGCTGGATGCATTCAGTATAAAATCGTTGTACAAATTTTACGGAATTGAAATCATCCGATTCGGGATCATCAGATTCCGAATCGGATTCTAAGAATCGGAATCATCCGAGTATTTCAATAATCGAAATCAAGAAATATTTTAATTCCGAAACTCACAACACTAAAGCAGAGAAAGAAAATAGGAAGGTCCGGAAGAGAAAATGTTTCTAGGGTAATCAACTATTAAAACGCAGAAACATAGAAGGAGAATATGTCACATTATGCAATCAACTCTTAGACAACGAAAGTAAATATTTTAAACATTTCAGAAAGTCACTCAAAAAATTTACGAACAATTAACGATGGTATTAAAAATGAAAATACAACATTTCGAAGTAAATTTTCTGTGTCGCTTCATTTTAGCCATAATTTTTAGCGTGAATTGACTGGCGATTGCCTACAGTATAATTCACACTGGCAGGCATTCGTCGGAAAGCGACGGGTTTGTGCCGGTCTTATATTCTTTCAAATGATCGCCGCAGGCACTTGCCTGTCGCACGATCGCCGGGAGACTGCAAGTGTGAATATACTACCGTGAAATGCATATGTTTAATAGAAAAGAAATTTTGCTTTGACGGTGACGGGCACGTGCCTTGCAGGTTCGTTGCTCTATAGTGTGAATAGACCTTTAAGTGAATAAAAATGCGTTTTTGTATCTTTCTTTTTTTTCTAATTTTCTTACCTGCGTTGACCCGTCTAATTCTTTCGTGTATACTAGGAAGCGGTGAAGGAATATTTCTGTTCTTTTCGCTATCTCCCTGAAGCCGTACAGGGCATCCAACTGTTCGGAACATCGTATGCATATGACCTGTGGTAATTGGTCGTCATCTTTGACCTGGAAAGAAAAAGAAATTAATGTTATTATAGGGGTATTTAGATCGTCTTGATGACTTTGGGAGGTACGTGATGTGATTGTAGTTGTAACTTCGGTGCTTATATAATAATAAAAAAAAAAACATTATTTTCATGTGATTATTAAATTGAAGAATTTGGCAAGCTTTTGTCAAATAGATTTGAATAGCTTCTCTTATTATTAAAATCACATTGATATTATTATAATAATTGGCACTAAACTATTGCAATATATATGTTGGTTGTATTTTATTCTAGTAGTAAACTATGGTGGTAACTTATAACTGAAATAAAATAAATAATTTGTTATTGGTGTTGTTATTTATATGAATTTTGGTGGTGATAATAATACAAGGAACAAAAATAAATACATAAACACTATATTTATTTGATATTATAAATTCAGGAAACATTTTATTGTAAGAAACAGTTCATGTTTCAGTAATAAATAAATAAAACGGCTTATTTGAGCAAATTGTATTGGGCACTTGATTATAACATTTTACTTCAAGCGACGTTTCCACAAGCATATGTCTTTTTCAAGCTTTGTAAAAATTTATAAGTGAACGTCATTAAAAATTAATATTGCAACTATGATTATTGTTTTTAACTTTAAATTCAACATTTAAACCAAAATTATACACTCAACGAATGTAGTTGAAAGGATAGATAAAATTGTGTGTGTTTTTATTTATTACTGAATTAAGTACAGAACGATCTATAGTTACAGTGCATGTTTATTTTGTGGCACTATATATACAGAGGGTGCATCAAATAAAAAAGTAAATTTTGTTTGGGTGTTAACTACACGACATATAAAGCACAAACCCACCGAAACCGGATTTCATCATTAAAGAATAAAAAAAAGTAAAATTTAGAGCCAAAAATTCTTTAGTCCGGGCCTGATGCAAGGAAACGTCATGTTAAGCACCCGCTAAACGTGGTATTATGTATAAATACATTGCACTCATTTAGTATTATTCTTAATGGTATGCCGTAAGTTCACTTAACGTCATTCTGAATAAATAAAGGCCCTTGTAAAAATAGCAAAACTGAGGCATTTTAAATTTCTTCTTTTTATAAAATAAACATTCCTTTTTTGTTAAGAGCATTCTACGTAAGTCTACAAAGTATTATTTTTAATATCCTGATAAGACATTCGAGTTTCACCGGATATGCGACTTCAGTAGTTACAAAAAACGTAAATATTTTTCTTTTGCTTTGTCGAATCGAGAGTTAGTTGTTAATAAACGGTACCACATGAATCTGAGTTATTTCTTTTGGGTTTATTTAATCATATAACGCAAGATGAATTGAATCGAATTACACAGAAATAAATGTAGATACAGAAAATTTTCAAACACGCCTTTTTACTATGATATCGCGCGAAAATGAGTCTATATATTCCCACGCTTTTGCCGATGAATCAAGCTTCGATTTTCTTTGTATGAAATCATGATGGTCCTGAAAAGGATCGTTTTTTCGAGACGGGAAGAATTTAAATAAAATGTTCGAAGTGGCTTGCACTCCAAGCGGCGGTCCACACAAAACTAACAGCGGTAATGGCTGAATGATAGTGGTATGTGGGGGTATACTCGGGACAGCATTTAGGTTGGGCACAGGTGCGGCTCTAGCCCACGGCATTTATAAAATATTTTTTTTTCTCGTTAATGCTTACAGATAGACCCCCTGTGCATTAAGACTTTTTGATTGTATATGATTACAGCTGCTACATATTATTATATTTACCTTTATATCTGATACACCCTGTATATCATATATGTATGTTTTTTACCGTAAAAAAAAATGTAAAAGTCGACTGACAAACTTAATAAAGATGGTAGTTTTAAAAATACTCATATTTTAGTGGTGTGTTAAATAAATTACAAGCGTACGCTGTAAAAAAAAAACTAGAAATAACGAATACACGAACATCGCATCCGCTTAAGTAAATAAGGGAATAATATACATAGAAATATTATTTTTGTCAAGCCCAGGTGGAGACAATTTTATTCCAATAAGTTATTTTGTGTAACAACCCCATACAATGTAAGTTTCGCTGGTTAGCAGGTTGTAGCTGCTAACGTAGAGAAGCAGTTTTATACATCGCTAATATATTTTGATAATTGAATTTTTATGAAAACAACATTTAAATTTCCCGCAAATTTGTATAGTAATCAAAACCTACAAACGAATATAAAAGTACATGATAATTAGTTGTCATCTGTAATCTAAAAAGGAAAAACTATACTTAAAGTTTTTTTTTTGTTGAATAGATTCAAAATTTGAGCAATTAGAAATGAGAGGTTATGTTCTAAATCAAAGATGAAAGTGTCATTTTTTTTTGAATCACCCTGTGTGTGGCAAACTGATAGTTTTAGATAAATTCTTTAAACTTTAGTGGTACTATAATTACAAAGAAAAAATAATTTCTCACTTAATATCACTTTAAGAAGAATCTGTATATTTTAATATTACCTAACCTAAATTTGCAAACATTTATGGGATAATTCTCAACCACTAAATAGTATTTTAGAGTATTGTTCATCAAAAACCACAGTACAATTTATTGTTCTTTCATGAATATTTAAGACTAATGACTCACACGGTACATGAGTTCACTTACTAATAATATCAATAATAGTGTTTAGATATTTATCCTGTCCATTTGGATAACTTCATTGTTATGAAGATAAAATTTAAATTTCCCGCGAAAATGTACAGTATTCAAAACATAAAAATGAATATAAAGCTATATTTATGGAGTCTACGGTAATTAGTTGTCATCTCTAATCTGAAAAGGAAAATATATTGTTTCTTTTTTTTGTTGTTGAATAGATTCAAAGTTTGAGCAATTAGAAATGAGAGGTAATGTTGTAAATCAAAGATGAAAGTGTCATATTATTTTTAAATCACTCTGTGTGTCGCAAACTGATAGTTTTCGATAAATTCTAATTTTAGTGGTAAGTACTATAATTAGAAAGAAAAAATAATTTCTCGTTAATATCACTTTAACAAGAATCTGTATATTTTAATATTACCTAACCTAAATTTGCAAATATTTACGCAATAATTCTCAACCACTAAATAATATTTTAAAGCATTGTCCATCAAAAACCACAGCATAATTTATTGTTCTTTGATAAATATTTAACACTAATGACTCACACGGTACATGAGTTCACTTACTAATAATATCAACAATAGTGTTTAGATATTTATCCTGTCAATTTTGATAGCTTCATTTTTATGAAGGCAAAAATTAAATTTTCCGCGAATATGTATAGCATTCAAAACACAAAAATGAATATAAAGCTAGTTGTCATCTCTAATCTGAAAAGAAAAACATATAATGTTTTTTTGTTGATTGGATCTAAAAATTTTGTAATTGATAAATTTTAACTTTAGTGGTAATGAATTCCCCTCAAATTTTGTTTAAAGAAAAAAATTGTACATTTAAAATTACATAACCTAAATTTCCAGATATTTATGAAATGATTCTCAACAATTAAACAGTATTTTAAAGTGTTGTTCACCGACAACAAGTATAATTTATTGTTCTTTGTAAATATTTAACAGCAATGACTAATACTATATCCCACAGGTACTAAGTTCACTTACTAACAATATTGACAATACTATTTATATATATTTTGATAATTTAATTTTTATGAAAACAAAAAAATTTCATTTTCTAGAAAGCTAATAATCAAACATATAATTGCATAACCTAAAATACCATTATCTCTATGGAATAATTCTGTATGTATTAAATAGTATTTGTATCGTTCGCTATCGACTTACAATGAACGCTAATAAATAGCACTTTTTTTTATATACATATGGACATAAATGTATATAAATAACTGGAGATATCACACGAAAAGCAATTATTAGAATTGTACAAAAAAAATAAACACACAGTTATACAAACAGCTTGTAAGGGGAACGATTCAGGTTGGTTTTCGTGCGTCAATAGGAAATTCCCAAATGATGATTTATCAATAATTTGCATGCATATTTTTGATCTGGAGATAATAAATGAAAGTGGGGATATATTAAACCTTAGATACATAATGTATATTACATAAAATAACAATAACAGTTGTTATACACACAGAGATTCAAAATGATTGTCAAATTCCGCTCAATAGATAGTAACAGGGTGTAGGTATATTGCCGCGTGTTGTAATGAAGGTTTGAACTAATCAGTGTTGGAACATAAGAAGTAAACGGATCTGTCATAAATAAGGAAACGTAACCTATATTTGAACTCGCATTATATAAACGACTATGGATTGGTGTTTCTGCTTGTAATAATGAAATGTAATTAATTTAACTTCACTAAATACATGAATTTTACAATTCAGTACTAATGGTGTTTAACTAAATTTATTTAATTACTTTAAATTAAAACATACAATTAGTATAATTATTAAAGTGACAAAACTGCATCTCCAGTTCTTCTATGGTAGCATGCGGTTTCTATAGATGCCTATTTTTTAGATAGCCGAACATGAAGTAATCTAATGGGGTTAGATCAGGGCATCTTGGTGGCCATCTTTTGTGCCTCTAACGAACCTGTCAGCAAAAAACTGTTGAAGATATTGGCAGGTTTGTCGAGCAGTATGTGCTGGAGGCATTCATGTGCCGAAAATAACCTGCTTCCAAGCTCTTTTCTTGTAAACTGCAATCAACAATTCCAACATCTGTTGGTAACGTTGGGCTGTTACAGTTTCCTCGTAGAAAATCGCCCTATTTTCGTTGCCTGGACATAGCTTAACCAAACTCCAATTTTTACGGGATGCAATTGCGTTTCTTCGAAATTCGTGCTGGATTTCCTGCAGACCAGACACAACAGTTTGTAAAATTGATATAGTCTTTAATAAAACCAGACTTCATCCGAGAAAATGATTTTGTTTAGCAAGTCACGTCCCTTAAATTGTTATTAAACCAATGCAATATTCCAATCGCCTATCGTGATCTATGGGTAATAATTCCTGTAGCGTAGAAACTTTATAGGATGAAAAAGTAAATTTCTTTTGATAGCTCATTGCGCTGAAGTGTATGATAAGCCTATAAAATTATAAATGAATAACTTTTCACTTAATGTTCATATGATTTTTTACCGTTTGTTGAGCTATTCCACAGATAATTCCCTTATTTTCTTACAGTAATTCAGAAATACTATTGTTGGTGATATAGATGTAAACTATAACGATTTGAAAAAATTATAAGATACATAATCGAGATACTACACAACGCACGCCCAATGTCGCTAATGTCAAGAAATTCATTTAATGTATGAAATTTGTATGTAGCTAACTTCGCTCATTAAATTAGTAATAAGTATAGATAATTTTTTCCGGAAAACAGTTTTTTTCTTACGACAATCATTTTGAATCACATGGTATATTGCATTTATTAAAGTTTATACAGGGTGTTCCATGATGAACTGCAGAGATAGATATACGGAAAACCATTCACCATAATTCATATTAACAAACGATTTCGTCTAATCGAAGTAAAACACACATAAGTACTTTCGCTTATACCTGGTATTCACGTGTATTTTTCTATTTTAAATAGAACAGGCTTTTGAATTATCATTAAAAATCTGCATTTGGTCAATTCAAAATCCTGAATTTTTCACTAATGCAATTCACAGCTGTATTCCTACAGTCTATGGATTGTAGTTAATAAGATTAATCTAGGAACTGTGTTTATATTAACTGCGGACACTCTCAGTTAATCACGATGTATATTATACAATGTGTCCCAAAAAATTTTATATAGTTGTAGCAAAAGTTTATCTTACATTTCACAAAACAAAATATTCTTGATGAAAAGCTCTGCATGACTTGTAGATCCATAATCAAGTATATAAAAATTTTTTAAAACATTGGCTGGAATACAGGGAAAATTAAAATTATGATTTTCACAGATAAAAATTATACAAGATATTATTAATTGGATTATTAATGAACATGGCATATTAGGAACATGTAAATTTTACATATTCCCAATAAAATTTATTAGTTGCATATTATTCTTTGTTGCTGAATTCATAAGGAAGTTATCAATACTTTTATCATGTCTTCTTATTCAATAAATAATCTAATTAATAACATTTGGTTTTTTTTTTATCTGGGAAAATCACTATTGTTTGTACGTAGTCTACTCTCATTCCAAATCATTTTGATTTTCTCTGTATTTCAGCCATGTTTTAGAAATTTGGTACTTGATTAAAAACCTACACTGTTGAAAATTTTAAAACTTTTTTGACTAATTTAATAGTCGGAGAGGTCCACACTCTTTTCCGTGTTATATTTTGTCGAGAACATATGAAGTTTAAATTTGACGAGCAAGATAGTCAAGTATTGTCTATTGCTAAGGGTTATTTTGTCCCAACTGACACGTGGGAATTATAAAATACTTCTAGTCACATTTTATTTGATCTAGAACTTAGAACAAATTTACTAGCTGTTTAAACTAAATGAATGCGATCTATGGGTGTTTTAACACCATTTTTCTAAACACAACGTCTTTTTAATATGCAACCCCATTTCTTAGTGCTATAATATCTCTCTTAAGACGTTTTCTCAATTATAAATATTGCAAAACCACTCATTCACAAGTTTTGGTTTCAACTAAACGTACCAATTTTAAAATGATTTTTGAGAAACCATTATAAAAATTAAGTGAATGTTTATGCTATTTGATTTCAAGTCTAAACTAATTGCGTAATAGATGTTCCCAATACATCTTTAAAGATGTTGAAATTTTTATGCCCACTGGACTTAACGTTTAATAACACGAGGTTACACTTTGCAAGTCAGTCAACATTTGGTGGTTTGTTTGGATATTAAATACGGAGAATCAAACACGAAAAAAGATACACGTGCAATGCAGGTGGTGGTATAATGCAATACTGTATTAGATTAGGTGGGGTTTCTATATTTCTATCCGAGGAAAAAATTCTGATGGTTGACGCTATCTAATGTCTAGAAAAATAGGTCAATCCTCATATCTGAACAAAAGAATTCACACGACATTCTAGTAATTTTGCTCTATCTAAATAACGCGTAGTCAACTCGTCTGGCAAAAGTTGGAAAAATCACACTAAAATTATTGACTAGCGCAAAAATTAACGCCCAAACACCGTTAATATTTCAACAGTGTACAAGTCATGCAGAGGTTTTCATCAATAATATTTTTTTGTGAAATGTAAGATCATTCTTGTCCACATGTGTATAAAACTGACACACTGTGTATATTTATCTTGATAAGCCAGCACGCCCAGTATTTTTTGCAAATACTACCTATACAAGAATAACAATCATGCTGTGTTACTCAGCACTTATCTGTTAATATATGCTAATGAACTTGTTATATACATAATGTAATTCCCATAGGCTTCCTATTAAGGCATATATATAGAGGTATACAATTAAAGTGGTTTCGAGTTCTTAAAATACTTCTTTATCTCATGTACGCACCCACAGAGATATATTGGACAGTAAAAACGATATTTAATAATGGAATCCTTCTTTAATTCGTTTAGCTTTGCTGCAGAAGTATGTATGTTACATATGACAGTGCGTATACAGAATGTTTCGTTGCAAACTTTAAAGATTTTTTTTTAAATATTACGCTAATTTAAGAAAGCAATGAAATGCTTTCATCATCTTTTTGTACTTATGAAAGAATGAATTAATATTTCAAGATGTTATTTGCGTTCTACCACTTTTATTACAGCGTTTTGGTTGGATTTATTTATATATTATATACAGGGTGATTCTTAATATATGCGACAAACTTTAAGAGCTGATTCCTGAGGTTATTTTGATCATAAAAGTTCATATGAGTATAGTCAAACGGTTTGGTTTTAAAATTTATTGAACGTTTAATAATAAATTATGAACTATGACTAACAGGATATAATATCACAGTTGGTTCTTCAAAAACTATTGTGTTGAGAGTTGTCAGTTCAATATTTGTCAATAGTTGTCAGAGTATTCATTCATTTTATTGTCAATTTCTGTTTTCTAAAATGAATTACACGAATGCTGAGATGTGTGATATGTATTTGTTTAACGTTTGCAATGGAAATTCGCGTGCTGCAGACGTCTTAATGCAGAACGATACCCAACCGTATCACCGTATCATTCAATATTTGCCCGTCTTCACCAACGTCTTAGTGAAACGGGAAATTTAAAAAAAACGACAGACTGATACAGGGCACCCATCTACAGAGAACTCCACAAGTTGAAGAAATGGTACTAAATGAAATTGAGGAACATCCTACTACAAGCACCAGAAAAATTGCGTTTGCTTTAAACATTAGCCAGGCCACTGTTTGGAGAATATTGAAAGATCAACTGTTCTATCCATATCACATTCAACGGGTGCAAGCACTTTTGCCGGTAGATTTTCCGCAAATAGTGGCTTTTTGTCAATGGATGCTGGAATCCTGACTATTTGGCTCAAATATCTCTTCACCGACAGGCTACTTCTCTAGAAACGCGATTTTATTAATTTTCGTAATAATCACATATGGGCTGAAGAAAATCCGCACCGAACTAGTGAATGCCCGTCATCAACATCAATTCTCAATGTCAATGTGTTGGGCCAGGAATTGTTGGAGATCACTTGAATAGGTCCACATTTTTACTATGCGGTTAATGCGAGCCCTATACACGCAATTTTCTTGAAGAGGAGCTACCACTACTGCTGGACAGAAGTTCCGTTGCAATTAAAGATTACAAATGCATTTTATGCATGACGGTGCTCCAGCGCATTTTAGTTTTAGTTGCTCGCGGAGTTTTTTGGACAATACGTATCCAGAATCGGTGGATAGGACGGTTAGGTTCCACAACCGTGGCCTCCTCGGTCTCCAGACTTAAATTCTTTGGACTTTTTTCTCTGGGGTCCACTTAAATCATTGTTTATACGACTCCCATTGAAAATGTCGATGAACTGTGCAATCGTAATCATCGCAGCCTTTTCAAACAATTCGAAATACCCCTGGTATTTTAGAACGGAAGCTCGCCAGTCAATACGACGAAGGATAGAAGCCTTGTATTGCAGTTTGGGGGCGGTCATTTTTCAACCAGTTAGTATAAGTTAATTTTGTTTTACTAATTATTTTGTTAATGTATAATAAAAACGTTAATTATGTTTACTTACTATTGAACATAGTACAACTTCAGAACTAAGCGATTTTGGACATATGTTCTTATGAACTTTTATGATCAAAATAACCCTAGGAATCAGCTCTTAAAGTTTGTCGCATATATTGAGAATCACCCTGTATACTCTAAAACGTGTTATGTGTGTGTTAGAATTACTGGTGTAAAATACAATCCAAGAGATGAAGTATAGCTTTGGATGTTAGAAGCACGAATAAATAGCCTTTAGGCAATGACTACTAGCCTGCAAGTTTAAAAATTGAATCAATACCACATAGAAATTCGAAAATTGACTGATTCGATTGGGCGGAATTTGAACGGCAATAAAATCCTTTCTATTTAATCTTATATAAACCAAACCATAATATACAAAATCCGCTTATCGTAAAGATACTTATTTAAACACCGTGGCCGTTTCCGAAAACAATAAAGGTGACTGTTGTAAAAGGAAAATAAAAATAGGGCGATGAAGTGAAAACGATTTGCAAAATAATTACGTATCTACTTATCTATCAATGGCGACTCGCACTAGTTCTGTATCTGTGTATGTATGTACAGCACAGCGTTGCGTTTGGCAAAAATACGTTAGTGAATGTCCGAGGATCGCTTTGTAGAGTAGGCTCCCAGGTTTTTACGGACAGACAGATAGATGTTGCGTTTTTGTTGCGCAACGGACATAAACAGTCCGTGTCACGGCTTGCTGCTGTCTCTCTTATATGTATTAAGTATAAGCGGCGAGGTTTCATTTCTGCGGATCGGATTGTAGTAGCCGCGCCATACTCATGTCATATAACTGCGTATAATATAAACATAAATAGAGATACACACAGATTTTTCACAGACTGCTCAATAAAGACCGCTTTGGCTTGCTGCATCTTTATCTTGCACGTCTATATGCGTGGGAATCCTTGTCCAACGAAAATCAAGTATCTGGTGCAGTGTGTAACTGAATCTGCAGTGGTAACAGACACATTTGTTATCACTAGAGACCGGATTATATGCAAATTGCATATATTTTACTTTTTGCATATCTTTAGCTATAGTATACATGTAGACGTATAACACTAATTGAAGTTAATTAGCGCTAATTAATGATTGCAAATATTGCATATTTAGGCATTTTTATGCATATTTTTACAACAGTTGCATATATTGCATATTTAAGCTTTTTCTTATCCTTTCTATTAGTAAAATTCCTAGTAATTCCTAATGTTAGATCGACAACCGACAATTTCAGAACGATAAATCTTTTACATTGGCTTTCTCTAATACTTTTTTTCCAAGAACTGCACGTGTTAAATTGCGCCTAGCAGAAGGAATGTGTTAAATACGTTATTATTATTAATTCCCAAATAAACTATTCAACTCATTGAATACCTTTGAGCGAAAACAGCATGTAATTGTGTGTATGTTTTAAAATACTGTGCGTAACATACATGAGTATAGCACTATACAACTGGTAAAGGATGGCGACAAAATATTTTGTCGAGTCTGCAGTAAATTGCTAAGTTTAATTTTTACTAAAAGCTTTAACATATTGTTTTTAATTCTTTAACTTTTGATATAAAATGACATTGTTGTTGTAGGTGTCTTTTGAGAGAAATACTCTGATTAATCAACACGCTAAAACTCCATACATATTGGAAAATGTGAAAAAACTAAAGCGATCCGCATCGTGTGCAGCAATCATACGTCAATGTGTAGGCATCAACTTCACGAAATTCAGTACAAGAAGAATACAATAAGGATTGTGTACGCTATTTATTTTCGTCTACATACATATAGCAAGATTAAACAATGTTATTTGAAATCATTTCTGCAAAAATATTCACACATAATATACCTGACGAAAGTACCTTACGAAAAAATTATGTCACATCTTTGTTACCACAAACAATAGCAGAATTCACCAATTCGTAGGGAATAATTTTATTTATATCATGGTAGATGAAAGTACGGATAAGTTGTGGTTGTTATATTGCCCATTTGTTAATAGAATTCTTCATGAAGATATTGTAAGGTAAATCATATTTAATTTATTGTAAAGAACTTAAAAAAAAACAATGTGAACAATTACCCAATTCGTAAAGAAGGTTTATCAATTTCTTTTTACCTGGAAGTATAACCTTGTGAAAAAATTTTACTAATGTTGTCCGACACTGCACCATACATGATAAAAGCCGCGCAAAAAGTTTAATTTTTTTTATAGTACATTATTAACCACTTGTTTAGCTCATGGGTTCAATCGTATAGCCAAAGACATAGGAAATCAATTCCCTTTGATTAATGATTTAAATTAGCAATGTCAAAAAAGTATTTTTAAAAGCACCTTTACGAATCCATTTTATAGGAGCGACTTCCCGTGTTAAGTTGCCTCCTGAACCGATTATTACAGATGAGGTATGTTGACTAGAGGCTGCAATTTTTTTCGCCGATAATGTTGAAGGAATAAAAAATTGTAATTCTTGAAATCACTGCTGACTGCATTGCTCTCAGAAAACTGTAAAAAGATAGTAATATCAACAGAATTGCTACACAAACCTTTTTGTATATTAAGGTCAAATTATAGCTTTGTTTCAAGTTCCATCCGTAAAACTAGAAACGCAAGGGATGTCGCTCTCGAATCAGTCGAAATAATAGACGAATTTGATATGCTATGTAAGAAGGGTTAAGGGTAGCAATGGTATTCTATATACGATAAATTAAAAAAAGTGATAATAAAAATGTGGGGTATTTGAAATAAAGAAAGTTAACAAAATTTGGTGAAAAAGGTAAAACAGTAAACGATTTTCGACTTTAATTTTAGTTTAGAACTGTATTTGCACAAGTTAAAAATGCACCAATTACACTGTGCATGTTGGAAAGAAGCTTTCTATTTCGAAACATATGTAATTCTGATAGAGAGACAAAACTTTCTTTTACACAAATTTGAAAAACATTTAATTATAAATTGTTTTAGAAATATGTTGTGAAAAAATTTTGTGCAATAAAGTTAATATTTAAATTTCCGCTCTTATTTATTTTATGTTAAAAATTTGCATATTGTCGCAATTTTTTTTGCATATATGCCCCAGGTTTATGCATATTTTCTCAAAAATCGACGCATATATTCCAGTTTTTCTTTGCATATAATCCGGTCTCTAGTTATCACATATCGACATGCGCATTACATTCGAATCATCAAGACACAAACGTTAATTACACTTTACTGCACTCTGGTTAGACCAAAACTAAAATACGCCGCTTGCATAATATGATATCCCTACTACCTTTATCAACAACTCTCGCTTGAGAGGGTACAAAAGAAAGAAAAACGCTTCTTTCTTTCTTTTTAAATTTCTTTTTAAACGCAAGTAATGCGTGCACTTCTTTAACTATCACAATATCTTTCACCTCGTTTTTGCATTTTCATTTACTATGCTAGACTTATTGATTTTCTTTTCTTTCTCTATGTTTGTTAATGGTATTAGTTCTTAATTAGGTTTCCTTATTCATGTTAGACTTAGATTTATGTCAAGTGAATTTATTTCTATTTAATTTGTTATTTATATACAATGTACATTTGTTTTGGTATTGTTCTGTTAATGGTTTTTTTCTGTTGGACAATAAACGGTATTATTATTATTATTATTAAAGCACGCTATTGCGTTTTAGAAAATAAGACAACACAAACATTTCCAAGGCAGGCTTGATCTTCAAATTTTGTGCACTTACATAATTTTATTTTTTATCGAATCTCCTATAGAGACAAAGCACTTTATTTGTGGGAAAAATAACTTTTTTTTATTTGTAAACTTCCAAAGGATGCTTGATCTTGTCTAAATTTTGCGTACTTGCTTAATTTATTAATTTGAACAATTTCTCTTAATAAAATTTTGTCGTATATCCTACAAAAACTACAGGGTATTCCACGTAAGTGGTTCATTAAAAGTTTATGATGTTCTATTATTTACTTATATTTGAGATTTGGGCACCAGTATCTGTTCGATTAGAACTATAAATGCAAAATACTTTAACCAAAATATCACTTCCGGTTGACCGGAAATGGATGCCAACTTTGTTATTTTAAACAGAATGATATAATTTTTTATTCATTTTTGGATTCTACAACTATAAATACGTCAGTTTTCATTAGCTATTCCTATAGCTACATGTTGCCGTTTTTGAGTTATTTAAGTTTTTTCTTTTTTTTAGTCATAATCATTCCATCATTGAGAAATTAATATCTCGGTTAATACTGCAAGTAGAGACTCCAAATTTGCCATGTTATGAATGCAGATATTACTCTAAAAAACGGTAAGCACACTTTACATTCTAACATACAGGGTGTTCAAAACTGAGGAACAAACTGACATATTTTCAAATGCAGAAAACTCATTTTTTTTAAATAGAACACCCTGTATTTTAATTCGGAATTAGGAAGTAAATATCATCCCCTATCGCTTTATATGAGCATTCCCTATACCTATCTTTAATAGATTTTGAGATATGAGCGACTTTTTGTTAAACAGACTAAGTAGCCCTATCTTTAAATGTTTGTAGCTGGCTCTGAAATGGATTCACGTCAAATTCATGTATTATTTTTGAATAACCATACAAGAATGTCTGTTCGAATAGTCATTTCAATGAATATTGCGTTGTACAAAAGTGTAATTACGATGATATACATAAACAATGGTTAGTCAATGAATTTGACATTAATCCCATTCAGAGCCAGCTACAAACACGCAAAGATAGGGCTACTTAATCTGTTTAACAAAAAGTCGCTCATATCTCAAAATCTATTAAAGATAGGTATAGGGAATGCTGATATAAAGTGATAGGGGATGATATTTACTTCTTAATTCCGAATTAAAATACAGGATGTTCTATTTAAAAAAAAGAATACTTAGTCTGTTTAACAAAAAGTCGCTTATATCTCAAAATCTATTAAAGATAGGTATAGGGAATGCTCATATAAAGCGATAGGAGATGATATTTACTTCCTAATTCCGAATTAAAATACAGGGTGTTCTATTTAAAAAAACTGAGTTTTCTGCATTTGAAAATATGTCACTTTGTTCCTCAGTTTTGAACACCCTGTATGTTAGAATGTAAAGTGTGCTTACCGTTTCTTAGAGTAATATCTACATTCACAATAGCAAATTTGGAGTCTCTACTTCCAGTATTAACCCGAGATATTAATTTCTCAATGATGCAATGATTATGACTAAAAAAAAAAAGAAAAACTTAAATAACTCAAAAACGGCAACATGTAGCTATAGGAATAGGTAATGAAAACTGACGTACTTATAGTTGTAGAATCTAAAAATGAATAAAAAATTATATCATTCTATTTAAAATAAGAAAGTTAACATCAATTTCCGGTCAACCGGAAGTGATATTTTGGTTAAGGTATTTTACATTTATAGTTCCAATCGAACAGATACTGGTGCCAAAATCTCAAATATAAGGAAATAATAGAACATCATAAATTTTTAATGAACCAGTTACGTGGAATACCCTGTATATATCAGTAACAAAAATTACCTTTTTGTAAATTTACGTTTTAATCGATAATGAATTACTGATACGTGCATACGTTTTCGTCCAACAAAAACCTGTGAGAAAAAAAAGAGATAGATATTGCTATACCAGTCCAAATATTATTATGAAGTCGGATTTCTTGCGTAAGCTTTGAAACGAACATGCTGTCTATGTCCATTTCACTTGATTCGGCGATTCGTGACTTCCTTCGCTAATTTTGCCTAATTCTCTTTAGGTATATATTAAGAGGTAATTTTAAACGCGGAAGTTTGGAAATAATTCGACAGTTCATATATTATACTTATCTAATAAGAGGAAACGCTTTAATTTTAAAACTTAATGCTAATTTATATACAAACCAAGTACCAAGTACCTAGAATAGATTTTTCTCGATCGTAAATAACAATACTATATTACGTGGAAGATGCATATTAGTTACGTAAACATAGTTTTGGCACGATTACAATTATATTTAGAATGTTACAGTTAGGTCAATATACATACAATATACAGGGAAAAGTACGTTGATCTCATATCCACATAGAATAGATATAAACGATATAATTTAAAGTTTTATTCAACATCATGTTCTTCTATCGGAAATGGTTAATACACGTTTTGGCTTTTTCTTTTATACAACATTGACAATTTAGCCGTAATAAAATTGTTTTTATATCATATCGGCCATGGCTAACTTGATACTTTTTTTTCTAACGCAAGAAAATACTTATCTGTTAACGTTGGCGTTGGGTGTAGAATCGTAAACTTTTTAAGTATCGAATACTCACTAATACTGGGCGGCAGGATTCGCCAAAGTGACTACTTTTTTTTTTGGTTATATGGGACTGAAATTTTATTTCGGCGATTGGTGGAAACATGTAGCGATATTTAAATTCGTTTATCAAAAATATGGCTATATTCCGAAATTCATTCAAAAATAAAACTTACAATTTTGCCATAAACCTATTTTTGTCAATATCATCAATAACATCTCTAATGAATTGGCATTGTAGATTATTGGCAAGATTATGTGCATATCTGTAGCGTTAGCTTAGATAAGGTTTTCTGTATAAATCTGTAAGCATCATTACAGTCTAACAGACGTTACAGATATGCATAAAATCCTACCATAAGTATTATTATACAGGGTGTATCAGATATAGAGGTAAATATAATAATATGTAGCAGCTGTAATCATATACAATCAAAAAAATCTTAATGCACATGGGGTCTATCTGTAAGCATTAACGAGAAAAAAATATTTTATAAATGCCGTGGGCTAGAGCCGCACCTGTGCCCAACCTAAATGCTGTCCGAAGTATACCCCCACATATCACTATCATTCAGCCATTACCGCTGTTAGTTTTGTGTGGATCGCCGCTTGGAGTGCAAGCCTCTTCGAACATTTTATTTAAATTCTTCCCGTTTCGAAAAAACGATCTTATTCAGGACCATCATGATTTCATATAAAGAAAATCGAAGCTTGATGCATCCGCAAAAGCGCGGGAATGTATAGATTCATTTTCGCACGATATCATAGTAAAAAGGCGTGTTTGCAAAATTTTCTGTATCTACATTTATTTCTGTGTAATTCGATTCAATTCATTTTGCGTTATATGATTAAATAAATCCAAAAGAAATAACTCAGATTCATGTGGTACCGTTTATTAACAACTAACTCTCGATTCGACAAAGCAAAAGAAAAATATTTACGTTTTTTTGTAACTACTGAAGTCGCATATCCGGTGAAACTCGAACGTCTTATCAGGATATTAAAATAATACTTTGTAGACTTACGTAGAATGCTCTTAACAAAAAAGGAATGTTTATTTTATAAAAAGAAGAAATTTAAAATGCCTCAGTTTTGCTATTTTTACAAGGGCCTTTATTTATTCAGAATGACGTTAAATGAACTTACGGCATACCATTAAGAATAATAGTAAATGAGTGCAATGTATTTATACATAATACCACGTTTAGCGGGTGCTTAACATGACGTTTCCTTGCATCAGGCCCGGACTAAAAATTGTTGGCTCTAAATTTTAACTTTTTTTTATTCTTTAATGATGAAATCCGGTTTCGGTGGGTTTGTGCTTATATGTCGTGTAGTTAATACCCAAGCAAAATTTACTTTTTTATTTGATACACCCTGTATATATTTTAATTAACGATATCAATGTACATATGTATTTTGTCCAACAATTGATTCATCGATAGAAGCTGCCAAAATGAACAATTTTAAAAATTTGAAAACATTTTCTCCCGCAGAAATGAATTTGGTGATCTGTCATACCTCTTAAGGTTGTCTATAAGACTGTGAGCTTGCACTTTGGGGTTGATCGGTTGTACGAACCCAGAGTCGGTAAGTTAACTCTCAGCCAGATTGCGAACTTTTTGATAGGGTGCAACCTGATTGAGAGGGCTAAAATGGACATGGGGGCACAATAAATCTTTCTGGTCGAGAAAAAAAAAAAGACTGCGAGCTTATATTGTGATTGTTTACAGACTTATAGGCACTCTTGCAGACGCTAACGTTATCCATAGAATACACTCTTCTGATTTCCGTCAATTGGGACAATTTTTTGCGCAAAAGATTTATTTATCAGTACATATACTTTCTGAATCACATTTCTTTATCAACAAAATGCTGGTGAAAGCAGGCTTTCTGAAAATGTACCTAGTTTTACTATTATATTACACTGCACTATCCTATTGGACGTGTCGCAGTAGTAGAAAAAGTATTTAACGTAATGAATGCCGCAAAGACCAAATTCAGAAAAAATGCATTTAAGTATGTTCAATTCATTGTTTCTGTTGAAATTAAAACCATATTCAGGAAGTAAGCGCTGTGTTAACCTTTTAATAATGAAAGACATTTATACACATTTCCATCAAAGCATGCGTACGATTCTGAAACTATTCCACAATCAAAGGAATCGAAATTGACCCAGGTATGCAGTTATTAGTAGAGTGGTCGGACGTGTCTGCTAACGCGAGCCGCACTCGTCACGCGCTATGCAGAACGTTTAGCCATGTGCGTGTCTAGTGTCAGTGTTAGTCGAGTCTTGATGCGAGATAGTACAATTGTCCGTTTACGTTTTACGCATCGTAAATATAACACATGTCGGGCGTAGAAGATCCCAGAAAACGACCATTGTTTCATAATGTAGAAAAGTATTGAACTCTGAATATTCCGCCCCATTACCAATCACTCATGGTGTGCCACAGGGAGCTATATTAAGCCCATTACTCTTTTGTATTTACACCTCAGCGTTGTCTGCTGCCATCTAGGATTGTCAGTATCACTTATATGCTGACGATACTCAAATATATCTCTCCTTTGATTCTGATAACTATTTAGAAGCTCAGTTCATCCTTAATTCCGATATAAGAGTTTGCAATTTTGCAGGTAACTATCAGTTGAAAATTAACCCCGAAAAAAACTCAACTAATTGTTTTTGATGAATGACCTTTTACCCAATTTCGATATTTATGAAGTCCCTATCTATGTTATTAAAACCTGGCTAAGACAAAAACTTCTTAGTATACAATAACACTATATGTATTACCTTTCCCAATATCAGTGTTGCGTGTTTTCATTCTAGAGATTTGTTACACTTTCGCATTTGCCCAGTCCATCCACATAAATGGCATTATTATTTCTTGTTTTTTTTTTATCTTCAGTTTATTTTCTTAAATCAAGGCTACTGGAAGAACGTTAAAGCTCAAACTCTGAATTTGAACCACGGCGATGTAGCCTTTTTGGTTATATGTAAATCATAATATTAGTTATGGATTATTTTATATTTTACATTTTATATGTTATCATAGATAAGAACATTATTATTATGTATATTATCTGCTATTGTACCATATATAACCAATAAATCTCTATTACTATTATTATTATTATTATTATTATTATATCGGTGAATTCTCTTGACTTTAACAATAGAAAACATCTCCTACACTATTGGGTGTATCTAGTGCCTCTTATTTATTTGGCAATTAATCTAAGTATATCCGTTAGGTTTTCAAACTCTTGGACAAACAAAAAGTCCCTAGAATCGATATTATCATACATTCGGCAACACTGCATGACGCTTCCATAACCTCAATACTATTTTTTAAGGTGCGAATGAACTATAGATCAGATTTTATCTAATTCCTTCCGAAATATAAGTTCCCCCTATTAAAAGCATCGAATTTACCCACTCTCTAAACACATCGCCAGCTCGTGTGCGATCACTCGGTACATACAATATCTAACGGTGCGTTCAACCCGTAGTTGCGCGCTCTTGGATTTCCGCTGCCGGCCGTAGCCTCTCTCTCACTCTCTTCTCCTCACCTGGTGCCCTCCGCTCCCTCCCCCGACAGCCAGTCGTAACGCGCCGAGAGGTTCCGCCCCCACCCGTATCGGCCGTCGGCTCTTGCGACGGATGCACGGGGCAGGCAGGCAGGCAACGCTAGCGGATAGATTTCGTGTGGTTTGAATTCAAGGCCGACCTGATAAAAAAAAGGTTCTTTGTTTGTTGTCCGCCGGTTTTACGGTCGGAGTTGAATTTCGTCCGGCCTCTTATTCTATATGTTGTACACCTCAAGTATAAAGAACGGATCTCTAGTCTAAATATGTATTTGGCAGAATGTCTACGTATACAGAAGATCTACAAAGAGTTAGTAAAAAGTTTTAAATCCGCTGATAAGACTGACCCTACGTATGATTTTGTTGTTATAGAAATACTTACATAGGATTATTACGGGAAAAAATATACCCTAATCTCGAAAATGTTGCTGGTTTTGATGTAAGACGTAAAGATTCTTATGTAACTCAACCTACATCACTCTTTATGGGAAAATTGAAAACGATTCGAGTAACTTTGGGCATATTTTCCACGGTTTGGGTTAGATACGTCGATGACCATTTTTTGGTGTTGTTGGATACTGACTAATTGCTTCAATGAGATTTCTTGAACAGCTTAAACTCAAAATTTCTTCATTAAGTTTACCTTTATAAGAGGAAACAAACTATAGGATTGCTTTTCCGATATGTTTAGTAATAAGAAATAAAATAAATTAGAAATAGACATATATAGAAACCCACTACCAAATAACAGATTTCAGAAGATCAAATCTTTCATGGAAAAATAAACTAGCAGCTATAACTTTTTGGTACTCGCTTACTTATTTCCTCTATCTACAGAGCGATATAATAATGTATATTAAAAGACCAGTTTCATTTTGACGTTTCAAAGTATCGAATTCAGAGTTTAAGGAAACGAGTGGCGTAGCACGGAGTTTCTTAACTGAATGAGTGCTTTAATGTCAAATGAAACGTGTCTTTTATGCTATTTTTTGCAATTTAGTTTTAAAATTTTCTCTTTTTGTAAAAGCAAAACGAGAAAAATTTGATAATCTGGAAATATTGTGGCGGTTGTCACCAGTTGTCACCTGGTTTGGCACAAAGATTTAAATTGACAGGTTAATTTAAAATTGACACATTTTTGAAATTTGTTTTATAATTATATTACTAAGTAACTATATTATAATATTTAATATGGAGTTCTACAACTTTTTCATGCCACTCCGCCTGAAATACGGCAAATTGCTGAAAAAACCATTAATAATTTACTTCCGGAGAAATCGTACACTATGTATACAAAGCGATACAAAAATTTTGAAAAAATGGTGCAAAGAAAAGGAAATTCTTCATATTTCTGAGAACGTCTTACTTGCTTATATTTGAAATGCTACGTAAAGATTATTAAATCGTCATCATTATGGTCGATTTATTCGATGTTAAGATCGTGTTTAAATGTACATAGAAATGTGATATATATCAAAATATATGAAACTTCAAGCATTATTAAAACGGCTACCTAAAGGTTATCAAACAAAAAAATCTAAAATTTTAGAAAGAAGATATATCATAGATTTTTGAAACAAGCCGATGATTAAAATATACTTATGCTATAAAGGTTATGGTTGATTTTATTTCGTTACTTTTTTGTAAGATTCTTTATATTCTAGGTTTATTTTGATAAATAGGATATAATGGAGCCTGTAGGCGAGAAGAATTAATTAATATTGTGTGGAAGATCTTCAATACAATTCCGATTCCATTATAGTCAACATACCTAAAACAAAAACCAATGTACCCAGAATGTTCGCAGTGACTGATGTTAACTGCATCGAACTCATAAAAAATATAATAATCTGCGGCCTAAAACAGTTTACTCACAAACGTTTTTTTTCTAACTTATCGTCATGGCTGCTTATTAATAGCCCTATCGTATTAACACCATGGGAAATTGTTCCTAAACAATATTGCCAGTTTTTCTTCATTTACCAGATCCTCATCTTTATACAGGACATTGTTTTAGAAGATCCAGTGCGACACATATAGCAAATACTGGGGTGATATTTTAACTATAAAACGATTAGGTGGCTGGAAAAGCACGGCTGTTGCTGAAGTTACGTTGCCTCTTCTATGAAAAATAAAATTTGATGTTGGAAAATGTTTGCACAGGAAAATAATGTGAATCTACCTGGAACTTCTGGGAAGGTTCACAGTTTGAGTACTCCAACAGAAGCAATATCACTATCGCCAGAGAACGATAATTTTCCAGAGAATGTTTCTACTGCACAAGGTATCACTATCACTTCGAAAGATAATTCAAACGTTAATATAAATGTTTGTAATAGTTGTACTATTTCAAAATTATTAAAAATATCAATCTTACAATGAATTTTATATATAATAACCTCAAACTTGCTTACAAATGTCATATTGACATCTCATTTCTGTTGCAATGTGACCAATTAAAATAATCTGCTTAAATGTTCCATTTCTATTACGCACTAGTGCTGTAATAGACCCTACTTACGCGGACTAGTGGAATAAATGGTATGGTTACGGCACTAATTTGCAAAAAGAACTTAAAGAAATTATTAAATCGCTGCAATTTAATGGAGTTCTCAGAAGACGTTGTACATAATACCATTAAGAAATATATAAAACAAAAATAAGAATTAGAAATGTGAGTCTTTAGAAATTAGTGACAGGAAGAATAAGAAATATGTTAAATTACCTTTTTATCCAAGTTACACGAAAGGTCTACAAAAAATTTCTCTAAAGTTCCAATCTTTGAACATAGCAACTACTGCAAATAATAGTCCTTAAAAAATATTTTTTAGGTAACCCTAAAGGATCAAGTAGATAATTTGACAAAATCAGGATTTATAAAATATCTTGTAAAGATTGTGATCATCTATATTTTGGGCAAACTAAAAGATCAATTAAAACGCGTTACAAGGAGCATTTGGCTCATCTTAAATTTAGAAGGTTTGACAAATCTAGTGTAGCCCTACATATGCTTGAAGAAAACCATAAAGTTGACAATGTAAAGTTAATTATAAACGTAAGCAACTATGTGCAATTAAATTGTAATGAGGGTAAGGAAATATATAAAAACAAACATATTTTAATGAATTCAGATTTAGGACCATTAAATTCTTGTCTTTATTGTTTATTAAGTAGAAGTAGTAGATCAGACGGAGTTAAGATTAGTGACTAGTTAAGCATGACGACAGCCATAACCGTGATCCCATGACCTTTTTTAGGTATAAATTAGGGTAGTTTTAATGTAGTTACTCAGTTCAGAGTTTCTGCTGATGATGATAACTTTGCTATCCAAACGTACGTCCAGTTTAGTGCAGTTTGTGGTGAGGGGTCTAGGAGAAGTTTGCAGCATTACCAGTACCACAGTTTGGAGTATTTTTGTCTTCGATATCCAAGTCAATGTTTATATACTTCAAATTAGAAGAATTTCCTAATTTTCAAAGTTGAACATGATATGATAGCAAAATCAATTAATTATTGAAGACTTTTAAATTACTTTATAATGATCGTAAATACAGACGCATTAATTTCTATTAATATGAACATAGGTGTCACACCTATTTAAGGAAAAAATAAATAAAACTCAAATGCAATAAAATTATAGGTACTATTAATTATTGAAATGAATTTTTATTTAGTTTGAATATTATAACACAAAAAAAAAATTAATTAAAATATCTATTTACGTTTCCATCTTGTCCACTGTCAAAAGAAGTAAATGCCATTTTTGACATATTACGGTGAAAAGCTTAATACACTACCGGCTATTGAAGTTAGCACAAACTAGTATAATTTAAAAAAAAAATCAATTCTTTTATTCAATATTTAATATGTATTTAATAGTTTTAACATTATTTTAAAAATGTCTCCAATAAAGTAAGCATAACAACAAAGTATTTAAGAAAGAAATCATAATTAGAATAAACCTATCAAAGAGAAAATTTAATTTTAATAATAAATATAAGAGATATACAGGGTGTTAGGTAAACATGCGGCAAAAATTCAAGGAGTTATTCCTTAGCCTATTCTAAAAATATTTCGTCCTGTGATGATTTCTGAAAAATCCCTTTGTTTCGAAGATACAACGCGAAAAAGATTTGCTAAAGTAACAACATTTTATTATCAAAAAGTACATGTAAAGTTGCCCAATCTACAATAAATGTTCGAAATGGCTTCCTGTATTATTTAAACCACACCGCTTATATGGCATCTCGTCTGTCACAATTGTGTCAAAATCTTGTTGTTTCAATTTTAACGATTGACAAATCGACGCGCAAAAGTCATACAATACAGCCTACTTACTTCACGTTCGCTAATCAACAGCTGTAAAAGGTTAATTAACCTGACTATTATAATTAGAATAATATAAAAGGAAACGCTAACTCGGTTTGCCAGGGGAAAAGCAATAATAATATCGCGCTTAACATATGCCTTCGAATTCATGGGAAAAAAATCCGAACACCGCGATTTATTGCCAACATTACGCGACCTATATTACCTACACTCTACACAACATAATAATATACTCTTTGGCATGGCAGTCTAGATTTTCTATACGTTTTATGTATGCATTTAATAGTAAAATATATCGCAATACGGACGAGAATCACCTTCGTTTAGTTTTTATTGGTTTTATGCAACACATCTCGGCTACTAACTGCAATAATGATAAAGCCCCCCCCCACTCCACTTTTACAGAAAGCGACAGAATTTGCGCGATAAGTTTCCATCCTTTCTGTATTCTGTATGTATGTACATATCCCATTCCCCCACTCCCCTCTATATGCAACCTCCTTTTCTTTCTGATAATGAGCGTTTCTGTCGCACATATTGAATCTCGTTTTGCGATTTAATGTGGGAAAATTTAAAGTAGATATATAGTTTTATGTATGTAACAGCGTAAAGACTAGACTGGGAGTGGAACGATCTTCTGCTGTTCGGTAGATACGTGAGTTTCGCGATTAACACAATTATTGTTGGTAGTACGCCCGTTCGATTTCCTGTCTCTATGTTGCTCGTCCATTGACCACATGTTGTTGAGTTTCTTCGCTTACGTCAATTAAATGGACGAATTCGATTAAAAATACAGGTTGTCTCAGATCTCTTTTCCATTGATATTGTTGTTAGATTGATCCCAGAAAACGAAATATTAATAAAATTTGCGAAAATGTTTGGTTAGGTATCTTCTATACTATACAGGGTGATCCAAATCAGCGGTTGCAGAACAAAATCTTATTTCCGTAGAAGTTACATCAATATTTATTTCATTGGAAACTCCCACCAGTGGCGTACCGAAGATACATATTTTATATTAACTTTAATACAATTACAAGTGGTACATACACAGAGATTCAAAATGATTGTCAATTCCGCTTCGTATAGATAGTATAGGGTTGTAGGTATGCGTGTTTGTATGAAGGTTTGAACTACGTCAGTATTGAACATAAGAAAGTAATGGATCTGTTCATAAATAAGGAAAGCGTAACCTTATTTGGAACTCGCATTCTATGAACGACTATGGATTGGCTGTTTCTGCTTGTAAAAAATGAAATGTAATTAATTTAACTTTACTAAATTATGATTTTACAATTCAGTACTAACTGTTTTAACTAAATTATTTATTACTTTAAATTTATAGACATACAATTAGTATATTATTAAGTGACAAAACTGCATCTCTCAGTTCTTCTATGGTATGCATGCGTTTCTATTGATCCTATTTTTTAGAAGCCAAACATGAAGTAATCTAATGGGTTAGATCAGGCGATCTTGTGGCCATTTTTGTGCTCTAACGAACCTGTAAGCAAAAAACTGTTGAAGATATTGGCAGGTTTGTCGAGCTTATGTGCTTGAGCATTTCGTGCTGGAAATATAACCTCTCAAGCTCATTTTTCTTGTAACCTCTGCCAATAAACAATTCCAACATCTGTTGTAAGCGTTTGGCGCTGTTACAGTTTTCTCGAAGAAATTGGTCCTATTATTCGTTGCCTGGACATAGCTAACCAAACTCCAACTTTTACAGGATGCAATTGCGTTTCTCGAAATTCGTGTGGATTTCTGCAGACCAGATACAATATTTTTTGTAATTGATATAGCCTGTTAGATAAAACCAGGCTTCATCCGATAAAATGATTTGTTTAGCAAGTCATCGTCCCTTAAATTGTTATTAAACCGATGACAATTATTCCAATCGCCTATCTGATCTAATTTAATAATTCCTGTACCTTTAGAACTTTATAGGGATGAAAATGTAACTTTCGTTTGACAGCTCATTGCGCTGAAGTGTATGATAGAGCCTATAAAATTATAAAATGTAATAAACTATTTCACTTATGTTAATATTGATTTTTTACCTGTTTGTTGAGCTAATTATCACAGATAAATTCCCTTATTTTTCTTACAGTATTCAGTAATACTATTGTTGGTGATATTAGATGTAAATATAAACGGTTGAAATAAATTATAAGAATAAATATCGAAAGATACTACAGCCGCACACCAATGTCGCTAAATGTCAAGAAAATTTATTTAATGTATGAAATTTGTATGTAGCTAACTTCGCTCATTAATTTGTAATAAGTATAGATAAATTTTTCCGGAAAACAGTTTTTTCTTACGACAATCATTTTGAATCACATGGTATATCCGCATCTTCATCTATTATATTACAAGAGGAAAACCAACAACAAAATATTTTAAAAGCTTGACATAACCAAAAGAGATTTGGCAGCAAAACACGATTTATTATTTTTTCCATAAAACAGAATTTCGGAGAGTTTATTCATTCCACCATGGAGTGTTCCTAATTTTAAATGCATACAATAAAGTCTGATCTACTTTATAGCAACCAAGCAAGGGATATATTGTGTATATTATACGGATATATTGTTTCATGCACGCAGGAAATTATCCCCAACAGAAGTAGGTTAATCTAAAAATACGCCACACAACACGTCTGCATTAACTGCGATAATCATATTTCAGCTTGTATAGATGTGGCAGTGTTTGTATCTGATATCGTTAACGGTTTTTATGTGATACAATATGTAACGAATTTCAAGAAATCGTTAAAAGCAATAGGGTAGACAAATCTGCATAACGAAAAAAACATGCTTAAGATGAATACATAATTTTATATTGTACAAGTTTTGGGTAATCATTTTGAAATCTCATCTTTTTTGTAATTTTTTTGGCTGTACTTTATTCATCGAAAAAGGCTGAGTTGAGTTGTAAAAACGCAGTGGTACCAACCCGCACTTATTGATTGTTACATTGGTGTATTAAGTATGTATCAAATTAAAATCATTTTCTAAATACCGAGTGTTTCAAACAAATAAAAGTAATAAACCCATTGATATTGCTATTTATTGTATAATTAACATTTTGCCTTTAATTCCTAGTCATAATTCAAGTGTAAAATGAAAATGCCTTTTAAAACCATTTAATAAGATTACAGTTATTCTAAATACTGCAAACATCAAATAAACTTATTCCTACGCAAAGATAACAAATACATAATAGATACATTCAACTTCGCACATTAATAAATCCAGCCTAAGTTCTTTTAAAATGACAACAGAGACAGCACATCTGTGTTTACTTATTTCGAAGCAGCCAGTTAATGCATAGATCCGTCTACTATCCACGCTAAACATGTAGGCTCTATTTTACCCTGTAGGTCGTACAATTAGAATGTGTCCATGATGTACATTATTTAGTAGTTTAAAGTAGTATTAAGTTAAAAATGACAGGAAAATTATACGCTACTCACAAAATGACATTAGAAATATAATTACTTATCATAAAAGGTAAGCGGCTTATTATAATATGCAAGTACTAATAGTTACTCAGTACCTACTAACAATAAGATGTAATTAACTTTGAAATAGTTTGTATATTTGGGAGAATTTGTATATACATAACCTCAAAATTGCATTTTTAGTTTTTAACCTAACTTTTTTTTTTGGATATTATGCTATCTAACGTCACTTCTTACTGATTCATCAAAGTACTTTTTAAATTTAGCACCATACCTACTAGTGGTCACGTAATATTTGCCAAAATAGATTTTGGGGTACACAGCCATGCTTAGACATTTGAAATACATATGTAGATATTATTAATAGGAATTATAGAAAGAAAAGTTTCGCAGAAACACGAAAAAACCCATTTTTTTTTATCCACACCACCGTTTAAAAATCTTTTTGTGGTTTCTATTATAATATATTTATCAAATTACTTTTGAATATATTTTTATGCTAAAAGTTCCGTATATCGTTAGCTGATTTGGCAATTTATATGCAGATTAATGGATAGAGCATGTTTCCCGAGTGCAAAATGGGCATCCATTTTTTTTTGAGCAAACAAAAAGAAAATAGCAAACATTGTACATATTTGAAAAGTGCTATTTCCAGGTTATGTTCGACGCGATTTTGACGTTTATTGCATGTGGTCATTCTATAGCAGGGGTGAAAGTTACTAAATTGTAACCAAATAACGTTGATTTGATTTAAAGGAACACTATCGTCCTGTATAGTTACGTTTTATAGAAGAATAAAATCAGGACAGTAAAAAGAGTTTATACGAAAAATAACCTTATATCATTGGCAAGAAAATTCGTGAGAAATTATAGTAGGCTGTAACATCATTTTAGAGATAAGTTGTTTTATCTAATTAATTCGATTATCTAAAATTTATTATCATTATAACGAAAATAAACCTAAAATACTATTTCAGACATTCGATCAGCTGCATAATCATGAATTTATTTATAAAATTTGTACTTCACCCCTTTCATCAACATTATTTGGTTACATCTAGTAACTTTCACCATTACCACAGGATGACCATACGTAATAAACGTCAAAATCGCGTCGAACATAATCTGGAAACCGGAAATAGCACTTTTCAAACACAGTTTTTACTATTTTCTTTCCATTTGCTCATTTTGGACTCGGGGAGATATTCTCTACCCATTAATGTACATATAATTTGGCATTAGTAGCCATAAAGTGAAGTTCACACCTATGCATTTTAATGGGGCATTAGAAAATGCATAAATATAAAGCATTTTTTTTATTGATTCCGATCTTGAGATGATATCGCGTTTATATTAATGTAGTTTTACATGCGTGCTTCAATAATCCAATAGAGAGTTTATTGTTCGCCAACTTATTTACCGACATTACTATATATGGTTGACATACACAGAAATTCAAAATGATTGTCAATTCCGCTCCTATAGATAGTAACAGGGTGTAGGTATATGCCGCGTGTTTGTAATGAAGGTTTGAACTAAGTCAGTGTTGGAACTAAGAAAGTAAACGGATCTGTCATAATAAGGAAAACGTAACCTATATTTGAACTCGCATTATATAAACGACTATGGATTGGTGTTTCTGCTTGTAAAATAGAAATGTAAATAATTTAACTTTACTAAATTATGATTTTTACAATTCAGTACTAACTGATGTTTAACTAAATTTATTTATTACTTTAAATTATAACATACAATTAGTATAATTTTTAAGTGACAAAACTGCATCTCTCAGTTCTTCTATGGTATGCATGCGGTTTCTATAGATCCTATTTTTTTAGATAGCTGAACATGAAGTAATCTAATGGGGTTAGGAATAGGCGATCTGGTGGCCATCTTTGTGAAGATATTGGCAGGTTTGTCGAGCAGTATGTGCTGGAGCATTATCGTGCTGAAAATAACCTGCTTCAAGCTCATTTTCTTTGTAACTCTGCAATAAACAATTCCAACATCTGTTGGTAACGTTGGCTGTTTACAGTTTCCTCGAAGAAAATTGGCTCTATTATTCGTTGCCTGGACATAGCTAACCAAACTCCAACTTTTACGGGATGCAATTGCGTTTCTCGAAATTCGTGTGGATTTTCTGCAGACCAGATGCAATAGTTTTGTAAATTGATATAGTCTGTTAGATAAAACCAGGCTTCATCGAGAAAAATGATTTGATTAGCAAGTCATCGTCCCTTAAATTGTTATTAAACCAATGACAATATCCAATCGCCTGTCGTGATCTAATGGATAATATTATATATTATTATAGAGATGAAAATGTAACTTTTCTTTTGACAGCTCATTGCGCTGAAGTGTATGATAAGCCTATAAAATTATAAAATGTAATAAAACTATTCACTTAATGTTAATATTGATTTTTTACCTGTTTGTTGAGTTAATTACCACAGATAAATTCCCTTATTTTCTTACAGTATTCAGAAATACTATTGTTGGTGATATTAGATGTAAATATAAACGATTTGAAAAAAATTATAAGATAAATAATCGAAAGATACTACAACACGCACGCCAATGTCGCTAAATGTCAAGAGAATTCATTTAATGTATGAAATTTGTATGTAGCTAATTTCGCTCATTAAATTGGCAATAAGTATAGATAAATTTTTCCGGAAAACGTTTTTTTTTCTTACGAAATCATTTTGAATTCACATGGTATTTTTAAATGCGGCAGTAGAAGATGCATAAATATAAAGCATTTTTTTGATTTCCGACCTTGAGATGACCAAATCCAATAGAGTTTATTGTTCGCCAACTGATTTACCGATATTACTAAATGGTTGACAGAACCGTCTACCAGCAGTCACCCATTATTAATCTAATCTCACTTATTAAAAAGAAACTTGGCTAACTTAAGTAAACGATTCGTATCAAAATATTACAAGAAATGCAAAAAAAAATAATGTTCCAATGCTTGCATTTTCATGCCCCAACAAGAAATGCATCGTAACATTCATAGTGTGAACGCTTAAAATGCATAGGTGTGAATTCCACTTAAGTATTATACAAAAAAAATGGTTATTATTTTCATCCTGACACATTTAAATACAGATAAAACAGAAAAGAGAAATCCTCGGGTTTAAGAAACGGAAATAACTTTTGAACGGCGATGTATATTTTGACGTAAATTAGCGACAACTGTCAAATTCTCCTATCAATAAAATAAACACACGATATAACTAATAATATTAGGAAGTGAGTTGAACCCGATAAGCAAATAAAAACACTGCTCAAATCTTATCTTAAATGCAGTGTGATTGTTGTGATATATTATTTATGTGTGTGTCTATTAATAGCGCGTAGAGAATCACACGAAGGTAATACTTTTAAACTTTAACGTCCGTCTGAATAATCGTGAAGAACTGTGAATGCGGTAGGGGGAAAAATGCGAGTGAGAGACCGGATACCGAATTCAAACTCCGGCACACGGTGAACGAATGACGCTAGGCACAAAGAACCCGTCGCGTTTCTTATCAGCGATGCCTCATCTCTGTATTATCCGCCGCTCCCTTGCCAAACTTTCTAATAGCGCAGACACATACAGAGAGTGATGAAACACGCAACAGCGGCTAAGTTACCGAAATCCCAGGTGCGATGTTATACACACACCGCTTCTTTCAGGTGAACGCACCAATCGCGCAGAGGGCATACATTTATATAAAATGTCGTAACGATTCACACGTTTTTTTTTTCTTCTTCTCATTATTATCATTACTATTATTATTATTTCTCTCTTCCTTTCATTCCCGCACGATATGCAACGCACAAACATAGTCGTCCCACGCTATTATATTCAGCCCTACGTAGCGCGAGGAATCGGATCGGAGCAGATGTTGATGAAACGTCCCGAAAAGATTAAATTATTTTTTATCAGTGCAGACACAGACGAAAATAGCGCTCGCACAAGCCGAAATCCACTAATAGAAAATGGGTTGGTCGTCGATGATACGAGGAAGAATGCAACCGGACGAGATAAAATTACGCACGCAGAGAGAGGGTGATTTCGTTTCGACGGAAACGCTGCATCAATCTCGAAATATGTATATATCGACACATTTTGAGGTTAAGATCGCCGTATCCGCGAAATATCTGCTATTTTTATAATATATATAACCGAGAGTGTACAGGACGGAAGTAATAAAAGCTATGGAAAAATAAAATAGAATGTCGGCGGTGGAATAGAGAAAAACGTGTTTGTGTGGATCCGTTCGTATGATGAATACTACCATTATAGACAGACACGTCATTATCTTGTTCGGGATATTCCTCTCCGGGTCTTCGAAGATCTCCCTAGCGCTGTCCCCGCTATCGTCCGTCTCCTTCGGGCACGATAAACAAAGGCGACACAACTGGTAGAACTTCGGCGGTGCATTACACATATTTACTTAGGATTCGGTAACGCGCAGAAACACCGACATCAGCGGGCCCCCTTGTTGATGTACACCGCCGTCGCGCACCACCGAAAGAACACACACAACACCGAACAGCAACAATAATAATAATAACAACAACAAACAAACAACACACGAGCAGGCTATAGTTGCTAGTTCCTCTACTCAACGAACACCGCGAGATACTGATAAATCCCGAAGACGTATATATATGCGTCTCTCGTCGTTACGATAATCACGAATCGTATAACGGCGCGACTACTCTGATCTTCTCCTCCGTATATATATGTGTTTATTTTCTTTGCGAGATTCCACGACGTGAGACGGTTTCTCGTGGGACTGCTGTTCGACGTGGTGACTCGTACGTGAACGGTTATTATATATCACCGGTTGTTGCTGTTTTGGTCCTAGAAGCGCCTCGCCACTGCAACGGATCATTTCGGTCCGTGTCAGACACTTGAGGATATAAATTAAGGCACTGCCATGGCCACTTGATGATTAAAAAGAAGGTGCTTTGATTATTAGCACGGGATGGCTCTCGTTTATTAACGTGACGTTCCGGTAGGTGGCGGTATCGGCTACCATCTCAATAGATGGCGCGGTAAATTATATGTCAATTGACGAAAAATTTAATAAACAAATTATTTTATTATTTGGTTTTTATGATACATTAAGAAAGATGCGTTAATTAATTTAAAATTATACATAGAAGGAGTAAGAAGCGCAAAATAATAAAATGGAGAAATTCATACCACTTAAATAATTTGTATATTACTTAAATCTGCACATAAGCATATAAAAAAAGTAAAAATAGATTTGTACCTTTTGCTTCTTACCCCTTCAAATGTTATTGCAATCGTAAATTGAATGATAACAGCTCTAATTAATCATTTTATTATACATGCTGCATATCGACCTAGATCATCATCTGGAATCTAAAAAAAGAAAAATTTACAAAATGCGTTATCATTAAGTTATAAGTATATAAAAAAAATTATAAATTATATTTAAACTTGCAAATGTCAAATCTCAAATAATTTTCGAATTAATTGAAAACATTAAAATTGTATTGTACAATTTATAAATTCAAATTTTAAATTAAAACATATTGCATATATAATAAAATGATTGATTAGAACAGCTAGTTAGTGCTATTATTCAATTTTCAATCAAAATATTAACCAAGGATACAATGAATGAATATTATAACGAATAAAAAAAAAATAAGTAAATATTGCAAAAGCATTTATTTTGTTTTAACGACGTTTGTTACCAAACTGACCTTAAATAATTTCTCCTAGATGATATTCAAAATTCTCCTAAATTTAAGTTTAAAATTGAAGTTATGTTACATTACAAATTTCTAGAGTTATTAATTACGTATAGTCATTATTTCCGAGTCCCTATACCTCCCTAGTAGCAAAATTTAAATCTCCCGCAATTATTTTTAGTAACTTCAACAGAAAGACATCAAAGTAACTAATAATCTAATATAAAATTATTGGTAATTTCGTGTTTCAATGTTGAAGTTACTCAAAATAATTGCGGGAAATTTAAATTTTGCTACTAGTGCTTAAATCGAAATTAATACTGCTTTACACTGCAAAATTTTATTAACGTGAGAGACTTATAAATAAAAAGGATAGAAAATAGCGGCAAATTTAAATTTATAACTAACGTATAATTTTTTGACATGCCGTTTTGACGGAAACCAACCCAAGCAATAACGTTTTCTTGATGAGAAAAGCGTTGAAAAAGTACTTGCAGCTGTTTTCTTCACTTATTACGGCTCATTAGCTCTAACAATAACTTCTATTTTTATTTATAAACCCCTAAAATATGTAATAAATGATATAAAGATTTTTTTTTAAATACTTTTGACAGATCGTGTAAATAATGACATAATAGCGTTTTCCGGAATACTTTCTTTTCACGGGTACAACACATTTAGTAATAATTTTTTAAGTTAATTAAATCAAATTAAATTAAAAATTATTTATCTATAATAGACGACTCAATTTTAACAATATAGTAACTATTAAAAAATTTCTATAATCGCTGTTAATGGAATTCACTTTCTCTATCAGCCCATCGCTATTCATCTTAAAAAATTACTGCAAATTTAGGGGAAAATTTCTCAAGAGTTATTCCCAACTGGCATAACTTCTCTACTTTTTCTCGTGATATGATTTACTTATGAAAAATTGAGATTATATAGTACACTATTGATTGCATGCAATAGTATATATTAATTTTACAGGATTACAAAAATTATATTGTCAAAATTAAACATCCTCCTCTTATTTATAAAAAGGAAGTAGAGAGTAATAATTATATCAAAATATTTTAGTTATTCTATCAGTTAATGATTCTATTATTTGTAATTGTCAAAAGTAAACGGAGAAACTGGTCATTATTTCAAAATTTTTTGCCCCACTTTCTAATGAACGATTATTGTTATTACAGCTAACAACGCATTTTTGTTAGTTCATAAACTTACTCCTTTGCACGGTTTGTGAATACTAGAACGTGCGAAAGGTCGCTCTACAGCTCATATTAACGCGCAGATAAAAAATTGATAATTGCGCCGTGCATGACGTCACCCTACGAAGGTTTTTGCTTTCTACCATGCTGGGGATGGGTGTATGAGTCATACGTCGATTATATTGCGCACATATTTAATATTCCTGGAAGAAATCCTGTAAAATTCCCGATAAAACTGCGACCGTTACGAACCGCGACGTTTTCGTGTGCCGTGAATCATCGACGCTTCACAACAAGTGGCTCGGACAGCCGAATTTTGAGGTTAGTGCCGTTTTAATTACAAAATTCCATCGGCTGGGAGCCGAAACAAGGTGATAATAATCGACGGCACTTCCCAAACGCCTATTTATAGATTGTATGGAAATTGGCGATACTGTTTATTTATCTACTGCTCGCCCTGGTTTGTGGTGCAGTTAAATTAATTTTCGCATCTGTGGTCTTGCTGGGTTGGGAGTTGTTTATAAATAACTGAGGGAAAGATGGGCACGCCGTTTCCAGATAAAAACATAAACAACATCAAACAAAACCTCAAATTGGATTTCAATCAGAAGAAGAACAATGTGAACGTGTTACTGACACCTTCGGATTTGAGCATGCTGAAAGTGAATACACCCGATTTGGAGAAGATGATTTTATCGCACGGGATATCGACGTCTACTCCACACACCTCAGCTGGTGGACCGTTGCTGATTCCGAAAGTCGTGACAGAGGAGCAGGAGAATTTGCGACTGGATTTGTCGATGCCCTGAATAATCTACATAATAATATTCTAATAGCAAGTCAAGGTTAGTGATTAATCATTACAATAAACAAATTAAGTTTATGAGACTAAGGAAAATTGGCTTTATCAGATGTATTTAATGTTGTAGAGCATTGAATTAGAGAAAAACGTAGATGGTTGGTGTTAGATTTTGTTTTTCTTCTTGATTTCTAGGTTAAGAGAATAGGTGACATTTTGATACTTTTCCTTAATTTTGTTTTTGCACAGAGGTTACGTTCACTTTTCTTATACTTTTTTCCCTCATAATTTTGTTTCAATTTTAATAATGATTGTAAATAATATTTGCATATTTTAAAAGACTTTGAATGGGTAATATTTGCATTTTGAATTGGTGTTCGTTTAATGTTGGATTTATTATTTTGTAGGTTAGGGAACAGTTGAGAAATTATTAATTGCAATTTTGGGGGTTGGACTCATGTTGGCAGTTATAGTCTATTTGAAAATTGAGTAGAAATCAGCAGATTAGTAATGAATCCTGTATGCCCCGATAAAATTTCCCGCAATTATTTTTAGTAACTTCAAAGTTGAAACATAAAATTACCCACCATTTTGTACTCCATTAATAGTTATTTTAATGCGTTTACGTTGAATTCACTAAAAATGGTGGCGGGAAATTTAAATTTGGCTATTAGAGTTCTCGATTCATAGGTTTTGAAGTGGTTGACAAATTCATTATTTGTTGGTTTGGGGTGTGTGGTGTTTTTTTTTTACTTTGTTTTTGGGTGTGTTCTGTATGTTGGTGATGTTTGCCTAAAATTCGGTAAAATTGATAGTTTTTTTTTTATTTTGTACAAAATCCGAATGTAGTTTTTGCCAAAAGCTGGGTCAAGTTGCGTCTTTTAGGTTTTTGCTGAAACTAGATTAGGTTGGTAGTTTTTACCCAGATGTTAATCATATTGCTTAACGTTTTTGCTTAAATCTTAATAGGGTTAATGTTTTTTCTTTTTTTTTATCAAAATTAGAGTTAGCGTTAGTTGATTTTATCCAAAATTTATGAGTTTGGTAGTTTTTCGTTTGCTCAAAAGTGGGCCAGATTAGTCGTTTTTATTTAAAATAATAAGTTCAGTAAAACGTGACTAATTTTGTAGTTTTTTACTCAAACTTCAATCAGATTGGTATTTTCGTGCCTAAAACCCTCTCAAACTAGTGGTGTTTTCCATAGAAAGTATAGTTTTGATTGAAATTACAATTGAAAATTTAGACACACATTTTAAATTTAAATTTTCAATTAGATGTTGTCCTTTCCCTTCAAAATATTTATAAATTCCAACAATATTTTTAAATTTGTTTTTTCACTGAGACATTTTAGTAAGTAAGCCTGAAGATGACCAATAGAGGGCGAAACATCTGGCTAATTAATGCTACTAAAGAAAACTACAATAAATTGAATGGAACAAACTGTTTTATATTTTCAAATTATATATCCGTTATTATTTAAATTGATATACTTTAAGATTATCTGTGGCTATGAGCAGAACACATAGAATAATATAGAATTAATTCTCACCCAAAATTTTCTCCATATAACTTCGGAGCATGCATTTTGTGCTTTATTATTATTATTTTCTATAAAAGGATCATTTTTGTTTTCTCTTTAATTGGTTGCAAAAGCTTTAATCATTTTTCTTCAATATTATGGAATTTTGGGCAAGTGGGTTATTTTTTTTTGACCAAGATATGACTAGGTTAGTAGTTTTTTTTTGCCAAAATACAGGCCAGATTAGTCGTTTTTATTTAAAATAATAAGTTCAGTATTTTTTTGTTTGCAAAACGTGACTAATTTTGTAGTTTTACTCAAACTTCAGTCAGATTGGTGTTTTTGTGCCTAAAACCCTATCAAACTAGTGGTGTTTTCCATAGAACGTATAGTTTTGATTAAAATTACAATTGAAAATTTAGATACACATTTTAAATTTAAATTTTCAATTAGATGTTGTCCTTTCCCCTTCAAAATATTTATAAATTCCAACAATTTTTAAATTTGTTTTTTCACTGAGACATTTTAGTAAGTAAGCCTGAAGATGACCAATAGAGGGCGAAACATCTGGCTAATTAATGCTACTAAAGAAAACTACAATAAATTGAATGGAACAAACTGTTTTATATTTTCAATTATATATCCGTTATTTATTAAATTGATATACCTTTAAGATTATCTGTGGCTATGAGCAGAACACATAGAATAATATAGAATTAATTCTTACCCAAAATTTTCTCCATATAACTTCGGAGCATGCATTTTGTGCTTTTATTATTATTATTTTCTATAAAAGGATCATTTTTTATTTTCTCTTTAATTGGTTGCAAAAGCTTTAATCATTTTTCTTCAATATTATGGAATTTTTGCGCAAGTGGGTTATTTTTTTTTGACCAAGATATGACTAGGTTAGTAGTTTTTTTTTGCCAAAATACAGGCCAGATTAGTCGTTTTTATTTAAAATAATAAGTTCAGTATTTTTTTGTTTGCAAAACGTGACTAATTTTGTAGTTTTTTACTCAAACTTCAGTCAGATTGGTATTTTGGTGCCTAAAACCCTATCAAACTAGTGGTGTTTTCCATAGAAAGTATAGTTTTGATTGAAATTACAATTGCAAATTTAGACACACATTTTAAATTTAAATTTTCAATTAGATGTTGTTGTCCTTTCCCTTCAAAATATTTATAAATTCCAACAATATTTTTAAATTTGTTTTTTTCACTGAGACATTTTAGTAAGTAAGCCTGAAGATGACCAATAGAGGGCGAAACATCTGGCTAATTAATGCTACTAAAGAAAACTACAATAAATTGAATGGAACAAACTGTTTTATATTTTCAATTATATATCCGTTTATTTATTAAATTGATATACCTTTAAGATTATCTGTGGCTATGAACAGACATCAGAGAATAATATCGAATTAATTATCACCAAAATTTTCTCCATATAACTTCGAAGCATGCATTTTGTTGCTTTTATTATATATATTTTCTATAAAAGGATCATTTTATTTTCTCTTTAATTGGTTGCCAAAGCTTTAATCATTTTTCTTCAATATTATGAATTTTTGCGCAAGTGGGTTATTTTTTTTTTGACCAGAGTATGACTAGGTTAGTAGTTCTTTTTGCCAAAATCACGGCCAGATTAGTGTTTTATATTAAAATACATAAGTTCAGTATTTTTTTGTTTGCAAAACGTGACTAATTTTAGTAGTTTTTACTCAAACTTCAGTCAGATTAGTGTTTTTGTACCTAAAACCTATCAAACTAGTGGTTGTTTCCATAGAAAGTATAGTTTTGATTGAAATTACAATTGCAAAATTTAGACACACATTGTTAAATTTAAATTTTCAATTAGATGTGCCTTTTCCCTTCAAAATATTTATAAATTCCAACAAATTTTTAAATTTGTTTTTTCACTGAAGACATTTTAGTAAGTAAGCCTGAAGATGACCAATAGAGGGCGAAACAATCTGGCTAATTATGCTACTAAAGAAAAACTACAATAATTGAAATGGAAAACTGTTTTATATTTTCAATTATATATTCCGTTATTATATAAATTGATATACCTTTAAGATTATCTGTGGCTATGAACAGAACACATAGAATAATATTGAAATAATTCTCACCCAAAATTTTCTCCATATAACTTCGGAGCATGCATTTTGTGCTTTATTATTATTATTTTCTATAAAAGGATCATTTTTATTTTCTCTTTAATTGGTTGCAAAACTTCTAATCGATTTTTCTTAATATTATGGAGTTTTGCGCCAGTGGGTTATTTTTTTTTTTTTGACCAGATGACTAGGTTAGTAGTTTTTTTTTTGCCAAAATATAGGCCAGATTGGTAATATTTTGCCCAAAACTGGTTGAAATGTGACTTGATTGCTTTGATTTTTTTTGATTCCAAGGTTATTTGTGGGTATTTTAATGGAACTGCATTTATTAAAGTATTAAAACACTGAAGTTAGGGATTGTCAAAATTTAGACTATTCAAAATTTTAACTATTCAATACTTCGAAGTAACCAATTTATTCCTATTTGTCAGTCACATAAACTTCATTCAAACATTACTCTTAAATAATATTGAATATTCCTAAATTGCATTTTTTTTTCTTCCTAAAAACGTTTAGCATCGGAAAATTCCTCAAGTACCGTCTATACCGATTTGGAACAACCGAATCTACCGTTCATACAAATCAAAGAAGAACCGCAAACAGTGCCTTGCGTCAGTTCCACTCCCCCACTCTCTCCGGTAGATATGGAGTATCAAGAACGAATGAAATTGGAACGAAAACGGCAGAGGAATCGTTTGGCGGCCTCAAAATGTCGTTCGCGAAAATTAGAACGTATTTCGAAGCTTGAGGATAAAGTGAAGAATCTGAAGGCGGAAAACAACGAATTGGGATCAGTTTTGAATCAATTGAAGGAGCACGTCGGGTTGCTGAAGGCGGAAGTAGTAAATCATTACAGAGCAGGATGTGATATTGTTATTAGGAATTAGAGGAGATTCCAGTTTTAATCGTAATATTTTGTGTTTAATTTTAAATTTAATATATAAAAAAAAAAAAAACGCTTTAAGTATTGTTAGTAAAAATATTGATTATATTGTGTGAAATATTGCATATTATTATATATTTTTATATAAAAGAATTATATTAACGTCTTTAATCTTAAAAATAAAAAAATAAAGAAAATGAAAACAATCTATTTATTTTTATTTAATTAATTAAATAACAAACAAAAATCTAAAAAAATTAAAATCACATCGCAGCAGGCACCCTGGCGCTCTTTTGTTTCTGCTGCGAAATGCCGGTTCTCCTAAATTCACTTCTCTCTTTCAAATAATCTTGAGTACATCGTTCCTTAAAGTCCTCGTCTTGATACCAACGCGTTAAACAATCCTTGAGCACTTGATTCTGTTCCCTGCACTTCAATACCATCAAAACGCCACTGTCCTTGCAGCATTCCGTGAATTTATTCACTTCCTCTAGGCATTTTTCTTGTTTCGCGACCTCACGCATTTTCTTAGGGATCATCACTTCGAGTTCGACTTTTCGCAAAGAGGTGTCGTCCGGATCGCCTTGAATTATGAGGTAAATAGAAAACTGCATTACCGTGCAAAACGTTTTGACATTATAATTAATTATGTGCCAAATTTCAACAGACATATACTGGGAATTGATTTAGTTATTTAAACTTATTTTAAAGGTTTAATTATTTAAAGTAATTATTATTTGTCAGTGATTACATTATATTTCAAATTAACCCCGTGAGATGCCGTTCGGATTAACTTCATTGACAGATAACTTGAAAACTTCATTACCGAGCAAAACAATGCTGTCAATTACGTCGCTTTCCCTATTAATTACACGCGGTTTTATCCCCGCAATTAGTATGATTATTTAATTTCGTTTAAGCACACTTCATATTTAAAATAACTTACCCAAACCCTTCGGTCCACCTCCTAATTTCGACGGCAAAACGCCGGTTGTTACGCTGGCTGACATCTTTTTTGTAAATAATGATCACATAATAATCTATTTTACCGACTGAGTATGACATGTCAAATGATGATGCAAATTTCTAAACCGTTTGACATCTTTGACATGAATTTCAACAAATAACATCGTGTTATTATAGTGTTCGTGTTCAGTAGTGGTGTTTTTAGTGTCGTTTTAGCTCCATAGGAGTGATAATCGTGCCTTTAACTTAAAATTTAAACGTTTATGATCTGCATCTACATAGAATTAGCGTAAAATGGATCGTTTGTTACGTTTAGGTGGCGGTATGCCTGGTTTATCTCAGGCCCACCGCCTTCTGATGCCCCCGTGGTTGATACTGGCCGAACAGGTGGTATATACTCTTCCTTGGCGTTGTTGAAAATGCTCAAACATGGTCTGCTGGAGTCCCCATGGAAGTTATGGGCCTGATGTTTAGGTAGGTTTTAGAGGTTATGAATTATGACGATGCAAGTTTCTTTGGATGATAGGAAAAAATGAATGAAAGATGGGTTTGTTTGAATATCTTACTGGATCTGTGCAGAATAAAATTGCGTCTTATTGATTGTTTGTTTGCTAGGATAAAAATATTTTGATTTTTATCTTAGTTTTTAATGCATACATGAAGTTAGGTTAGAATTGTCTTATGTTTAATGTTGTGTGTGAAAAAAAACAAAGATTATTTCAGAATTGATTAAATACACTTAATGTATTCATACTGCACTTATCTTTTCTTTATGTACGCAAATAGTTCACTACATTCAGATGCTTTTCTTCGTGCTTATAAAATTAATAATATAATGTCAAATATGTGCTTCTGATTGTCTCATTTTAAAAACATCTAATTTCTACTAGGTTGTTATTATTTAAATTAGATTATTTTAAGGTGTTTGTTTGTATAGATCTTAACTTATATACTCATATAAACAATTTATAAAAATATTTTGGAGTAACTCTAGGTAGGTAGCAACAAACAGAACCTATTATATGATATTTTTAGAGAATTTGTCGATGATTACACTGTTAGGGTAATCGACGTGTTTGCAATGCCCCAGACCGGAACGGGTGTCAGTGTAGAGGCCGTAGATCCAGTATTTCAAGCAAAAATGTTAGACATGTTACGGCAAACTGGCCGGCCCGAAATGGTCGTAGGGTGGTACCATTCTCACCCGGGTTTTGGGTGTTGGTTGTCAGGGGTTGATATAAATACCCAACAGTCATTTGAGGCACTTTCCGAAAGGGCAGTAGCTGTTGTAGTGGATCCAATACAATCTGTGAAAGGCAAAGTCGTTATCGATGCTTTTAGGTGAGTTTATTTTTTACATTAACCCCGAATTGCATTTATAATTTTGCCGTACTATCAGATTAATCAATCCAAACATGATGGTCCTCGGGCAGGAACCCAGACAAACTACATCTAACTTAGGACACTTACAAAAGCCTTCGGTGCAGGCTTTGATTCACGGTTTGAATCGGCATTATTACTCGATTAGCATAAACTATCGGAAAAACGACTTAGAGCAAAAGATGTTGCTCAATTTGCATAAAAAATCATGGATGGACGGTTTAACCTTAGCCGATTATGCTGATAATTGTTCGGTGAATGAGAAGACCGTCGCGGACATGTTAGAGCTTGCCAAAAATTATAACAAAGCTCTAGAAGAGGAGGAGAAAATGACACCAAGAACAGCTCGCTGATAAAAGAACGTTGGAAAGCAGGTACCGAAACCCACCCTTGAGGAAAAAGTCGATGTGTTGATGAACGAATATATTGTGCAGTGTTTGGGAGCGATGCTTGATACGGTCGTTTTCAAGTGAAAGAATGTTTTTTATAACCCCAAATAAATTATATTATTATGTATGTGAATAATTGTGTTTACATGAATTTTGATTATCTTAAGTTAATAAATGTCGCAATTTTTGATAGTTCTTGTGATTTTATTTATCAAGATTATTTATTTTTATCAATTTCGAGAAAAATCCTTAATCGAGTAAAGTATGGAACAATGTGTCAAGTGTCAAATGTCAACGGCAAAAACATGGCAAATGGCTTAATTCACTTATTTGGCAGTAACAATAATATTAACAAAAATGTAAATTGGCTTACAAAAATGAAAATCACTTTTATAGTTTTATTAACCCTTCGTTAGTGTGGTGGGGTATGCCATACCCCAGTATGTAGGCGAACAGGGTATGGCATACCCCACCACACTAACGAAGGGTTAATAAAAATAATTCTTTTTTTTTAATGAATTTTGAAGAAATCTACGGAATATTCTTAATTGCGAGAAGATTGGAACAACATTTATGTCAATAAGATGACAGATTGCGTACGTCATCTATTTGACAGCAATGAAGTCACCTACTATAGTCGTAATATAAATACCAAAATAAAAAATAACTGCTTTGATTTAGTTACATATATATATTTTTTTGTTATCAAAATAATTACTTTTCATGTATTTGGAAAAAATTCAAAAAAGATTCCTTTTTATTGAGAAAAATTTCCGGCTAATATATCAGTATCACCCAGTAAACTAATTTCAAATTTCCCGCAATTATTTTTAGTAACTTCAACATTCAAGCATTGAAAAATTACCTCGATTTGTATCTAGATTAATAGTTATTGAATACTTTAAGTTGAAGTTACTGAATATAATTGCGGGAAATTTGAATTTGGTTTACTGGGCAGCTACATGACAGATTGTGTGCATCATTTAAGTTGTCAGCAAAGTGAAATTAGTTAGTCATAAATAATTTACAAAGTAAAAGATCTTTTGTTTTGTAGTTTTCAAACAATATGTCTGTTGAACAATATAATAGATTGTATACGTCCAGTCAGGCAATCATATAAAACCTAGAAACGCAATAAATTCACTAAATTCTAAATTTAGTAATACTCGTGTTTATGGTTTTATTTTGTGATGTATGTATTATTTTTTCATACATTTTTAAGAAAAACATAAAAAATACGTTTGTCTTGTGAAATTTTTCAAAATATATGTAATTGTTCAACCAAATGACAGATTGTATATGTCACTTATTTGGCAGCGAAGTGAAGTTAGTCAATCATATTAACTTAGCCATTAATTTTGAATTTATTATGCCTTTATTGTTTTAGTTTGTGATTTTATATATTAAAATATTCTTTTTTATGCATATATAGCAAAGCCATAAAAAATCTGTTGTCATTTGTGAAATTTTCAAAACAATATGTAAAGTTGGAAGTTAGTCAATCACATATTCCCTAATAGCCACATTATGTTTGCGATAATATTTTTAGTAACTTCCACGTAAAACCATGAAAAAAAAAACTTGTTTTGTGAAGTTTCAAACAATATGGCAGTGTCAACAACATGACACTATAGTAATTTTTTCTCTCTCTAAGTTAATAGGATTGTCTAACTTAATTTTATTTGAACAGCAGTAAGTTAAGCAATCCATATTAATTGGAAAGTCAAAAGTATTTTGAATTTAGTTATATATAAATGTCTTTTGCGTTTTAAAATTATGGATTTATGTATCACAATATTCATTTGTTCGTGCTATTAACGAAACAGAAAGAACCTTTTGTTTCTTGAAGTTTTCAAACAATAGCTTTTGTTCTTTTTGTCTCTTTGTGTGTTGTACGACAAAAAAAATGTTCAACCAAAACAAAACAAAGCGTCGTGAACAAAATGATGAGTTTAAAACACACACAAACAATTTACGTTATGACTGCGACCGGTAATTCATGACTAACACTTACACATCTTCAATAAAAATCTACCGCCACTGATGATTTAAGATTTTCAACGCAGACAGCTGCTTGCGTCATGAACCCAACATCGCTCTAATCAAATAGAACAACAATTTTGCGTATTGTTTCCTACCGCAACAGAAATAGAACACAAAATCTCTTCGGCGCATGTGCAAATGTTTTGTGTTCCAACGCAAAGGGATACAAAAAAAAAACAAAACTGTTATGTCAATGTCACTAATATGACAGATTGTATACACGTCAACTATTTAAACAAAAAGTAAACGGATCTGTCATAAATAAGAAACGTTAACCTATATTTGAACTCGCATTATAATAAACGACTAGGGATTGGTGTTTCTGATTGTAAAAATGAAATGTTAATTAATTTAACTTTACTAAATTATGATTTTACAATTCAGTACTCACTGGTGTTTAACTAAATTTATTATTACTTTAAAATTATAACATACAATTAGTATAAATTATTAAGTGACAAAAACTGCATCTCTCAGTTTCTTCTATGGTATGCATGCGGTTTTCTATAGTCTATTTTTAGATTAGCCAAACATGAAGTAATCTAATGCGGTAGATCAGGCGATCTTGGTGGCCATCTTTGTGCTCAAACGAACCTGTCAGCAAAAAACTGTTGAAGATATTGCAGGTTTGTCGAGCAGTATGTGCTGGAGGCATTATCGTGCTGAAATAACCTGCTTCGAGCTCATTTTCTTGTAACTCTGCAATAAACAATTCCAACATCTGCTGGTAACGTGGCTGTTACAGTTCCTCGAAGAAAATTGGCCCTATTATTCGTGCCTGGACATAGCTAACCAAACTCCAACTTTTACGGGATGCAATTGCGTTTCTCGAAATTCGTGTGGATTTTACGCAGACCAGATACAATAGTTTTGTAAATTGATATAGTCTGTTAGATAAACCAGCTTCATCCGAGAAAAATGATTTGTTTAGCAGTCATCGTCCTTAAATTGTTATTAAACCAATGACAATATTCCAATCGCCTATTGTGATCTAAATGGTAATTAATTTCCTGTAACGTAGAAACTTTATAGGGATGAAAATGTAAACTTTCTTTTGACAGCCAGCTCGTTGCGCTGAAGGTGTATGATAAGCCTATAAAATTATAAAATGTAATAAACCTATTTCACTTAATGTAATATTGATTTTTTACCTGGTTTGTGTGAGTTAATTACCACAGATAAATTCCCTTATTTTCTCGTACAGTATTCAAAAATACTATTGTTGGTGATATTAGATGTAATATAAAGGATTTGAAAAAATTAAAGATAGATAATCGAAAGATATTAAACACGCAGCCAATGTCGACTAAATGTCAAAGAAAGTTTATGAAATTGTATGTAGCTAACTTCGGCTCATTAAATTGATAATAAGTATAGATAAATTTTTCCGGAAAACAGTTTTTTTCTTACGGCAATCATTTTGAATCACATGGTAATTATTAACACACAAGACAAAAAAAAATATTATTTGGAATTTGGCTGAATAATAACAATTATTAATTACAAAACCAGACATATAATGTACTAAAATAAACAAATCACTATTCATAACAACACGTTCATCTACTTTTACATCGTCTTACGTTTGATACCTGCCGCTAGTATGGCAGAAACTGTAAGTTTGCGCGTGCGCATTTTCTACACCGTACATATCGTCATCCGATTTAATATCCGAAGATTCTTCGGAGATCGTCCTGTGCAACGGTGTGACATTCTCTCCTTCGTAGCCGTGTCGCATTCTACCGCTTCTCTCTTCGATCTTTACGATCCTCTCCTCCGGATCTTCCTCTGTCTTTCTCGGCTCTCTGAACGGGCGATTTCTCTCGTCGTGAGCCCTGATCGATCTTGGCGTCCTTCATCAGCTGACTCCGTCTCCGGTGGCAACCGTCGCGCGCTTAGGCACGCCAAACCGTAGATGCTGAGAAGCACTTGAGATATCTGAACGTCGGGCCGCCTATGTTTTTACTGGATGTTCTCGAGAGCGACCCTGGAATTAAGAATGAAAAAAAAAAAAATGATTTACTTTCGAGATTCAGGTAGCGTACATCCCAAGTACCAGAGTGACGTGTGACGTTTAAGGGGATTATTACATAATTTGGGTCCAAAAAGTATTTTTTTTTTATATTTTGATTATCATAATAGAGGGCTTTGTAGTTACTTTCTAATCGTAATCAAACCCAGTACGTTATTCCTCACCATCGCATAAATCGCACGACACAACACACCAACTACACCGCTATAAAGTTATACAACTGTCTGCCCAGCTACCTCAAGAATATGGACTCGAAACGATTTAAAAAGAAGATGACTGGTTTTCTCAACTCCAAACCGATCTACACCATAGCTGAGTTCTTGAAAGCGGATTTTACACGACTTTGAGTAGACCTGCACCTTTTACTGACTTCATCTGATAATGTATTTGCCTAATGACGATGGTAATTTCATGCCGGTTTTGTTTTGCTTTTGCAATATTCTGTAGTTTCATCTTTTTGCATATACATATGTTATGTATTATCGTGCTCCCCTTTTATTACTTTACAATTACCCTATTAGTTCAAACTGTTTAACTTTCAACAAGCTCTGTATATTAAATTATGATGTAATTGTAAAGCAACTTTATCTGTGTTCCCACTTCACGTGAAAAAAGCAAAAGCTGATGCATGCGTTATATGCAGGTAACATAATACCCGTAAGAACTAACAATAAGTTACCGGGGGAAGATAAGGTCGCTTTATGAAAATAGGATTATTAACAACTTGTACTTCGATGTGAGAAACTTGTAATTCTTTCAATTGTCAAAAGAAAAGGAAAAAAACATTTGGAAATTCATCTCTATCAACAACAACGTTTCTTCCAACCAACCTACGTGCAAAAGTCATATACGTTTTTATATATATATTTACATATTTTTTATATTTGACGATTCATATACTGTATTTTCTGTTTTATGTACACTTGATCATCTTGATCTTGAATGATGATGAAAGTTTCCTTCCCAACACTAGTACCTAGTGTCAGTGGCTAAGTGTTTTTGTATAAAAATGTATATACTTAACGGAATAATTATATTAAAATTATTATATATTAACAGTGTTAGTAAGAATGTCTTTTACTACTAACCATGGTCACGAAAACTACTAATTGTGGCCTTTTTTTGTATTTTCGCTTCTCCTTGAAAATCATGTTTTTTCAACCTTTAGGTACATTTTTTCCATTCGTATTCAACTGAGTTAGTTAATTTTTTTTTTTTGAGTAGATTCAGATTCGTCTAAAGAGTATACTGAATGAGGGATTTTACTAAGACGTAGTGCTGTGGTATAGGCAACCCATTTTGGCTGAGTGTATTTCAAGTTGCATATTTTTGGTTATTTATTGGTTGTTTTCTTTGCTTAAAACAGCTGATTCGGTTTACCGAGAGTTTTTCACAAATTTTGATGTTTATTTTGTTTAAATTTAGTTAAAGAGTTTTTTGTTTCATTTTAATTAATTTAGTGTTGTTTTTTTTTTAAATTAATTCCATTCATTAATTTGTCTAGTGTTCGCTAGTGTAGATTTAATGCGGATTCTATTCAATTTTGGCGTATTGTTTATACGACTGCGTTGTACGATTTTGAGTGAGGGATTATTGTAAGAAAAAACGATTGTAGAGTTTTATCAAGGACTTCCTTGTTCGACTATTGACGTGAGTAAACTTTTTTTTGTATATCTTTGTTGCCATTTTGTAATTCATTTTGATTTTGTAAATTGTCTTTTATATAGCCAATCAAGGAATTCTTATCGTAATAATTGTTAATATATTGAAGTGTGCACATTAGGTGCTTTCTATTCACTCATAAAAGCAGTTCGGTAGTACTTCCGGTGTACTCTAACTGCAATTTAAGCGTTCTTTGCTAAGGAGCACGAACTCCAATGTACATCAATTTTTACCTTCCCTTTTCCCCTTATGCACTAACTTATTTGCTAGTGTTTCGTGCTCTAAATGCCATTTATGACGAGGTTTGACAGCCACAGCAATTTTTTTAAAGTATTTGTGGAAAAATGTTTCTTTTTGCTTTGGTAAATTAAATATTACTATTATAATCGTTGTGAGATTTTTTTGACATTTTGAAGTAAGATTTCCTTGCGGTCACGATTTGTTGTTTACATCAAAATCTGATTTCTAGGTTAGGTTCCTTTCCCTCCTTTTTACAATTAAAAGCACAAAAAGCGTTCCATTGGTTCTAAATTTTGTAGGTCAAGAGTAAGTAGAGTAGCTAGCCAGAGTAGGAGTGATAGACGGTGAATGGAAAGCACCTATTATAGATATAAGATCAATTATTATTTTTGTTTCGGAAGATACATTTTAGTTTATTTTATCTCATTATAGTTTATAGAGTTAATTTTCCGTTATTCAATTCTGCTGTTTCATTTTTATTTATCAATCACCTCGATTGGGTGAGTAGAAAACTTTGTTCTTGAATTTAGTTTTTTTCTTTTTTGTAAATTTCTGGTAATTGTCCACGTTTAGTTTATTTTAATTTGTGAAACCACGTGGATTGAAATTGAAAGATATTGGAAAATCTTCCTGAACAAATAGTTTTACTTTTGCTTTACATAGGAAATAGCATTGTCCTATTTTAATTTAGAGTCAAGTACAGTTTTAATTTTAGGCCAGAACCTTCATTTCAAGGTTTTTTTTTTCTGCACAAGTTTGTAATTAACCATTTTGTAAAAAAATAAATTGATTTGTTGAATTAGCCGTCATTTGCCGTTAACAAATTCTGTTCTTTTATCTTTTGTTAAAACCCTTTCAATTTTTCGGGTAATTAAGAAAATCTGATTTCATTCACTCACTTTTTACTTTTCGTGGTTAGATTCAATTTTTAATTCGCGAGGTTATTAGTTCTTTTGCGTTGAGATAGCTGCTTTATTTTTCTTTTTGATTGTAAAATTCATTTTCTTTTGTCATTTAATTCAATCACTACACAGCAGTAGGTTGTGTAAATACTTATTGATTTTTCATTTTTTTTTTTTAATCCCTCATTCAGTGTGTTCAAACAACGTTATTTAACATGCTCAGAAATTTTGATATTTTCCCTTAGCGAGATCCCTATGAATGATTTTCCATTGAATTCAAATTATGTAATGACCCGTTTAATAGACGTCAATATCACGTCGTCATATCGACGTCTAATAAACGTCATTTTCACGTCACTCTGCTACCTGGATTAAAACAGATGGCACCTGCTTCATTCTTCTCGAAATGATCCTCTTCGATATCGGAATCGGTTTTTATCTCGTCAGAAAACCATGTTTATGTCGTAATCGACTTCCCCTTTGCCTAGACCGCCCTCCGGATTTCTTTCCTGTGGCGTGTGAAAAAATCGTTTCGGTTTATTCGTAATGCTGTACTGCACTTTCGCCGATGTGCTAAACTTATTCGTGGTGAAAGCAGACGGTCTGCAATGCATGCTCAACATCTCCGTGTTATCGCAAAGCAGATTCAACTGTTCCGGGGAACTGCAGTTATCATCTTCGAGATCTTCATTACTCTCTGCACCTTTGTTATTTATTTCTTCATCTTCTTGCGTTTCTTGCGTCGATTTACCTTTATCGGAATGCCCTCTGCAGTACACGTCGTTGCAGCACGTTTGATTATTCGCGTAAGTATAGTTGGCAACCTTGTTGCTACTCGCGTTTTGCGTCATATTATGGCTGATATTGCTGTACGAGTTATTCGTGCCACTCTTACGATAATTCTGCTTCTTTCCCGAGCTGCTGGTCTCCAATAACGATTGCTGCTGTTGGTACTGGGTGCTGTAACTCTTCCGTCCGCGTTTCGATTGTTGAACGGTCGGTGCCTCTTGCTTCTGGTGGATGTTGGTGCTGGAGGCGATGGTGCCTTTGGATGGGGGCGAGTTCAAGTTGCCGTGTTGTTGTTGTAGGTTTGTTAATTTGTCTTGGGATGAGCCGACGTATTTTTGTTCTGCGGCTTGAGATTTTCAAGGTGGGTAGTGGTAGGGTTTTTGGAATTTTTTATTTCTGTCTTGGTTTGTTCGGATTCGATTTGCTCTTTTCTGGGATACGCTGGTTCTAAATCCGGTCGAAACAGGTGACTCTGTAAATCAGGAATAGTAATATAATGGTTTTAACTTCATTTGTTTAATATATTTTTTTTATTATAAGAAAAATATTTCTATCTAATTTAAAAGATTCAAAATTTTGAATATACCGCCAAATTAGGTTATATACTATAGGTTTGTTCGTTGGTGCTACACTTTCTACACTAGCTTGTGATTAAAATAGGATAGAAGATCCACTCTTTACGTATCTGAGAGAGATAAAAATGCACCAGTGTAATTGGTGCAACACCAACGAACAAAACCTTATCGAGGATTCAAAAAGAATCTGTCAATTCCGCTCCTCATAGATGAGTAACAGGGTGTAGGTATATGCCGCGTGTTTGTAATGAAGGTTTGAACTAAGTCAGTGTTGGAACACAAGAAAGTAAACGGATCTGTCATAAATAAGGAAAACGTAACCTATATTTGAACTCGCATTATATAATACGACTATGGATTGGTGTTTCTGCTTGTAAAAATGAAATGTAATTAATTTAACTTTACTATGAATATGATTATTATAATATCAGTACTAAACTGGTGTTTAACTAAATTTATTTATTACTTTAAATTATAACATACAATTAGGTATAATTATTAAGTGACAAAACTGCATCTCTCAGTTCTTCTATGGTATGCATGCGGTTTCTATAGATCCTATTTTTTAGAAAGCGCCGAACATGAAGTAATCTAATGGGGTTAGATTCAGGCGATCTTGGTGGCCATCTTTGTGCTTCTAACTAACCTGTCAGCAAAAAACTGTTGAAGATATTGGCAGGTTTGTCGAGCAGTATGTGCTGGAGCATTATTATGCTTGAAAATAACCTGCCTTCAAGCTCATTTTCTTGTAACTCTACAATAAACAATTCAACATCTGTTGTAACGTTGGGCTGTTACAGTTTCCTCGAAGACAAATTGGCCCTATTATTAGTTGTCTGGACATAGCTAACCAAACTCCAACTTTATGGGATGCAATTTGCTTTCTCGAAATTCGTGTGGATTTTCTGCAGACCAGATACAATAGTTTTGTGAATTGATATAGCCTGTTAGATAAAACCAGGCTTCATCCGAGAAAAATGATTTTGTTTAGCAAGTCATCGCCCGTTAAATTGTTATTAAACCAATGACAATATTCCAATCGCCTATTGTGATCTAATGGTAATAATTCCTGTACCCTAGAAACTTTATAGGGATGACAATGTAACTTTCTTTTGACAGCTCATTGCGCTGAAGTATATGATAAGCCTATAAAATTATAAAATGTAATAAACTATTTCACTTAATGTTAATATTTTTACCTGTTTGTTGAGTTAATTACCACAGATAAATTCCCTTATTTTCTTACAGTATTCAGAAATACTATTGTTTGATGATATTAGATGTTAAATGTAAACAGTTTGAAAAAAATTATAAGCATAAATAATCGAAAGATACATACAACACGCACGCCATATGTCGCTAAATGTCAAGAAAATTCATTTAATGTATGAAATTTGTATGTAGCTAACTTCGCTCATTAAATTGGTAATAAGTATAGATAAATTTTTCTGGAAAACAGTTTTTTTCTTACGACAATCATTTTAAATCACATGGTATGTGCAGCAACAATATAATGCGGGTTCAATTATGAAGTATAACTGAAAACGAGAATTCTTAAGTGAATCACTTAATGAATTCTAATTATTAATATTAACTAATTAAAAACTGTACATAGGTATATGGATGTCTTTTCTTTGTAGAAGAACATCTGAGATCAGCTTGAATGCATCTCAGGAGATCACCATAGCGAACAAAAAATAGGCCACCTTTACCACAGCAACTTGAAAACGTAAATTTTCAACGTTTTCAAGGTTGCTGGTGTAAAGTGATAATAATAATAATAAAATATATTCATATTTATTCATTTTACTTTTTATTTCTTAACCCCTAACTAGTAAATTTTTCAAAACTTCAATTGCTTATTTTTTATAAGCCTAAATGCTTAAAACGATAAACTAATGACGATACTTTTTTGTTTGATTTTGCTACATTACAATTTCTTATTTGATATATTTTTTATATGTAGAGTAGTCACAATTTAAGAAATACATATTACGTCATATCCGTTTTGGGCGCTGGAGTCGTCGGATGAGTCCATTATGCCAGCTATAGGGGTGTTTGAATTCAGCGGCGTCGTCAGTCGACAATTCGCATCTGTCAAAAATTCAAATTAGTGTCTGTCTCTGAATTTGTGGGAGTTGATCGCTTTTTTACCTGTGTGTTATTGATTATATCTAGTGTTACCCTACTATCATATAAATAAGTGTCTTTTTCAAGACATCTCATACTTCGTTTATCCATAGTGGTGAAGGATTTATGAAGGAAGAAGCTGCAAATAATGCTAATTCTTTGTTCATTGAAAATTACGATGTATTATAATTATTATGTAATTTCTATTAACCCAAATATTTTTACGAACGGTTTCCAAAATATTGACGTACCCAATAACTAATTTAATAATAATATTAATTATTCAACATTATTATTACATATTAATTTGATTTGCTATTTTTCTGTAGTAACTTCTGTTACTGGCGTGCATTTTCTCTCAAGCACCTCTGTCAATTAAATCACCTCCGCCACTGATAGCTTCAGTTCGCGTATTCTACTTTACATTATGATGACCGTAATATGTATTTCTTATATTGAGACTACTCTTAATAGCATTCGCTCTTATGTTACACCACTTTACATTACGAATAAACGTTTTATAATTTTCTTACACTTAGTTTTTATTAATCTTGCGATAAATTAATATCGAAGGCAATCTTACAATCTTTTCTAGATTATGTTTGTTTTATATTTTTTTTTTTTAAATTACTTCCTATAGTTCTGTAATTGATATCATTGCCAACATTAAATTCATAACATAAACAAAATGAAATACCCTAATAGCCAAATTTTAATTTTCCCGCCCTATTTTAGTGAATTCAACGTAAAGGCATTAAAATAACTGTTAATTGCAATACAAAATGGTAGGTAAATTTTTATGTTTCAAAGTTGAAGTTACTAGGAATAATTGCGGGCAATTTAAATTTGGCTATTGTGGTACACATTGAACTTTAATTTTGTTCAATTATATTAGATCCGTTCCTGACATTTTTATTAATCCGGGCCTGTCGAAATGCGCGTGGTAGTCTGCGCGAAGTACCGGTTCGTGGCACGAACATCAAAGGTGCCGACTGCAAGTAACTATTCTGGATAATCTGTGTTAAAAACTGCGTATAACCTCATTAAATTTGACAATTGTCATTTCGTACAGTTCATTGCCAACATGGTTGGTGTGCCTGAATTTGTTTTAGACGCTGCATACGCCATAAGCAAATATGACGTAACTACAAACATTCATGATTTGGTCTGTAGGTCGTGAATTCCCTTATCTATTACTATATTAACCAATTCTTTTAACTACTTACTAGACCTATGTGACCTTGGCGACGCAGATCCCGAACCCAACAGCTCTTTAGCGTATTTATCCAACTCTTGCTGCGACAATTCGTTATTCCTCATATCCATCTGCGTGCATAGACTCTTCGCCCCGTATTTCTTACCCTGCCCCACGGAGCTACCAGTCGTTATCACCGTATCGGAAAAATTACCCGCCACTTCAGACATAACACCTTTCCTAAATCCGAACTTCTGTCTCTCTCTCGGCGTCACAGTGGAAGAAGATCTCTGCTTCGTCTTTCTGCTATTATCGGTAACCATACCCGTGTTACAAACCATCGGAGGCGAAGAGCTCGTGTTAACCCTACTTTTCGAAGTCGTAATCGCTTTGGAACGTTCGACCGGTAATTTAGATTTGGCAACGGTGGTCTTCTGGGTGATTTTTTCAGCGCGTTCCTTCTTGAAGGTGTCGTCTTCGACGCTGTCCTCCTCGTAGATGACTTTCTCGTGGGATACTTTGATCTTGGACTTAAATTTACTGGTGAGTGCGCCACGCGCGTTTTTGTGCATGCTTAGATTCAATTCCAAGTCTGATTCTTCGCTCTCCGTGGTGCCAGGGGAGAAAGTGTCGGATTTTTTCAATTTCGCGCCTAAATTCTTAACTTCCGGTAGTAATTCGATGTACTTGCCTTTCGTGGTCGGTTTTAGAGACTGCGGATTCTCGCCGCTTTGAGTCTTTGACTGATACAATTTCGGACTGGGCGATCGATTAGTTCTATCTAACGAGTTATTTCTGCTTCGATCTCCCGAGTGTTGTAGGTTATAACGAGACGAGTGCGTGCCCTTTTTATTATCTGACGACGATTCGTTGCTGATTTGACTGTTACTAGTGAATGACGTGAACAGATCCATGAAGTTCGGTAGATCCGGCATGCGTAGAAACTTCGTTTCCATCCTTCGTGTGACTCATCATCTCTGATTTATGATCGTGTGACAGGAGTTTATTGTAATTCAACGCTTTGGATAACTAGTCGGCTATATTCTGAGGCAATCGCCCGTACCTGGACTGATGGGTAGATCTTTCTTCGCGACCTTGTCTTTGCATCGCGAACACAGCATAAAATCGCCCGGTGTGTTGGTTGTGCTTGTTGACCGACGTTATCATCTTAGTCGATTGGCCCGTTTTCGCGTGTCTGGGAACGTAATTTTCCTCCTGGTACTTGGGTGATTGGGGTATCGAATTCATCGTGACGGCTGGAATTTTTGGCGAAATCCTCTGAAAATTTCCCGTATCGCTCGAACATCGGACATATGAGAAAACTGTCAAAATTCTGGACAGACTTCGAAAGCTGTCTGCTGAGCTGATGTTTTTTTAACGGTTTCTGGAGCAACGGTACAAAAAAAAATAGAAAATAAGTAAGTGCCCATAATATACAACAGAATATGAGTATATTATACTCATATTCTGTTGTATGTAACAGATTTTGTGTAAACTTATTAGCTTTGTTTGTTTATGTGCTTGGAGCAGTATCTACTGACGTCATCAGAGTAACTTGAGAGCGTCTCAGAGTTGAATTTAAAGATGGTACAAACAAACGGGTTCGATTGCAATATAACCTTAATTTTATTATTTACTATTATTGTGATATTGCCACAGCTATTATGAATAGGAAAAGTAAAAATAATTTTTCAAATTAATGAATCTAGACTACAATTAAATGCATCATATACTTGTATTTATGTACCTACCAAGTGAAGTTTTTTAAATATAATGATCGTCCTTTACATCAATCACATTGGTATCATTATTATTATCTATTTCGTGCATATTTGATCCAGTTTATAAATCGGATTACATTTACAAACGACAGTTTACAACACGGTGTTAGTGCGATTAGGTTATGTTGTACAAATTGCTCAGACACGGGATCGCGAACAGGAAGAGGAACCCCTTTGTGATCTGGATTTGCTTGCTCTAAATAAACAAACACGCACAAATCATGCTCTAAAATACAAACAAACGCGTAAAATTCCTTGGATCTGCTTAGATCAAACAAACCTATTGTAAATTGGGAAAATGATGGGAAATAACCACTCCACTCAGCGACAAAAGTGTGCCATTTATCTTTATTTACTTGTTATTCCGCTCGCCCAATCTTTATGCACGCACATAGAGAAGGATAAATATATTATATTGAGAGTTCAAGAATGCGCAGCATTCGGATCACATGAGGGATGAGGGCCGCCATTTTGATGTATGACAGGGCCATAATAAAAATAATTTAAACATAAAACAAGAACGTAATAGTAATATTTTTTAAATTAAAAAGAAATAGGTAAAATGTTCGTAGTTCACTTTGATACTACGGTTATATGCTGTATACAGCATATAAGAGATCATTTAATGGAGTGTAATAAACACACACTATGTTATATGACACTTCTTTATTGGTGGCTAAACAATGTAAGTTAATTCGTTTAATTTTTTTTTTCTTATCGATTCACCTTGTTTCCACAAAATTATAAAACTGTATTTTACAATAACACTTCTTCAACGATCTATCTCCGATGTAATGAAATATATATGAAATTACTAATATTCTTAACCTCTCGAATCAGCTGTTACTATTGATCCATCTGAAATAGATGGATGTTGTAATAATGCTGTATATGGCTTTATGGCATCTATATATTATATGCAGATATGACACACACCATTATTTACTTTTACAGTATTATATTCTACAAGTCACATATTATACCATACATTACAGTAACTTCTACTTGACGAATTTGCTAGTTCCCTCATGTCAGGTGTACTTTTATTACAGATTCATGTTTAGTTTTGCTAAACAGTGCAAAATACCTCTTTTTCTTTTTCGTAGCAACAGTTATATCTATTTCTTAGATCCTCTACAAGACGGTAACTGCAATAAGATTCTTTCAATGGAGATCGATAAAGTTAACCTGTTATACTACATAGCCATAACAATGGATATAGTTGCACTATATACTGATGTTACTACCAGCATGATTATATATAATCATTACCGGGTAACAATTCAGGTACACACAACAACATTCTAAATACAATTAATTCACATATATAGATTCACAATAATAACACCACAAACTTCACTAAACATTCAATAACAGTATACAATTACAAAAAAAAAATATCTAATAAACGGTAATATAAACTGTCGTAAACTACAGAACAGCATCAGTTTATCCTTGCATCAAAATTGCGAACTCCTATTACAACCTTAAAATTGCAACACGGTAGAATGATATTTGTCATGAGCCAAATTGCTAAAGAGTTATACAAGGTGTGTAAAAAAGTACATACCACGTGGGATATATGTTTGTTAATGACCTTAACAAAATTACCTGTAACAATATAAAAAGCTCGAGCACCTTAAAAAATAAACGTAAGACCCTTGAATCAACACAATTTATCTTCCATGGTGGGAAGATTTCAAAATGAGGAGATTCAAGAGAAACACCCTATCTTTTTCAAAAGAGCGGAACTTTATTAAGACAAGCTGTTAACTATTTAGGATCAACTACAAAAAAATTTTGAAATGAAACATACTTTTTTAAAACTAACGTGCAATGAGTTATCAAATTAGGATGTTTTAATTCATTTCAGATTTACGATACATAAACAAAAGCATCAAAAAAAATTTCAGGTAAATCAATAACACTTGGCATTCTAACAACTAAAATGAAGGAGAGAATCATGAACCATAATTTTAATTTTATGGTCAATACAATTAAATTAATATAATATTAATATAAATAAAAGTATTACTGAGAACATATAGAATTTAATAAATAGGCTACCATGTATATATCTGCGTTTTTGAAAGGATATATCTATTTACAAACGCCAAATCAGTATTTTGAGTAAATGATGTTATAAAGTTTTATAATTCAATAGTAAAATAGTAATATTTAGTGCTTTGGTATTTTTCTACCAAAATCGCTACGAGATTCCTGAATTTACATCTTTACAGTATTTTTTATCTGAACTTTGTGTGTCTTTTATCCGAAAAAACGTCGCTTAATCTAATAATCTATTAAAATTTTTTAGCTACCAGAGGCATCTATAATTGTAAGTATACAAGTAGTCCAGACCAGTCCAGACAACGATATAGTACAATTAAAAGTCGATTCCAAACCAACACATAATTCCTTTTGTTGTGTTGTTGTGCGTGAGTATCAACTATGTCGTGTCATCATATTGATTAATAAAAAGAAATTAATCCTGTATAAGCTGTGGCATAATAATCTAGTTTGCGGAAAAACCGCTGTTAAACAACAACAATGGAACAATTCTGCATTATATTGAAATGCTAATTCCTCTCGCATCGACAAGAGAAAAATACAGCGTTTAAGATGATTAACGTAGGAATATGGACAATGGAATTGTTGACGAAACGATCACAACAGAAAACGTTGTGCCAAAATCTCATGCGTTCTAATTGTGGTTATAATTATTATTTGATTCTTGTATAAAGAATCTAGGAGCGGACGAAGATGAATTATTTTAATTAATGCATAATAGAGTATTAACAATGAGAACATTGAACTACCTATTAGGAGGTAAAAACTGCGGGCCCAGGTATCTTAAGGAATTGTGGCAATCCGAATCAATTGAATACATGTCCTTATACACATATGGCAGACCGAAACAGGCGAATGAAGAATATAACATCGTTCCATATATGAAGAAGATATGAAAGAAAATCTTGAAGATTTATTGGAAAGAAGGTCTTTTTATAAGGTGAGTGAGAAGCATATATGGGCCCTCGAGAGTGATTGTGAAGGAGTGGGTAGTTATATTGAAGCATTTAATGTATTTTTTTACTTTTTAACTTTTTTTCTCAAGAAAAGTGTATATTTTGTATAAATTCTTATTACAATTAAATATTAATTTTTTTTAAATTATCTGTTTATTCTTATTTTAATATTGAATTATTTTCATTAAGAGTTCCATAACAGCTGTTACATATTCACTAGATTTGCTGGTAAATTGGACATATTCTACTTTAAGGATTTAAACTTTCTGGAAGCTTTGTAGTTAGATTCTCTTTTTCTTTGATATTTGAAAATACTGATCCAATAGATTTAAAATTTCTATACTTTGTCTTATCAATTGTTTTTTGAATAATATTTATATAGATAAAATATATTACTTTACCAACAATTTAATTTGTTAAGAAAAATGGCTTGCACCTACACGTATACTTTTTTTGCATCTATACAATCTGCAATACTTTGTACAATCACAAAAATTCAAGCAGTTACAATATCGAATTAATGTGTGTCCACAATCTGCTTGATGCTTTGACAGTTTGTCATTACCATATTGATAAGTCTGATTAGTCAACATTCAAAATTATCTATACATCTTTTCCTTCGTTAAAAAATATTAGTTTTTTTTATGCTGTGTTTAACTTTTTATTGATATTTGAAAATTATCTCATCACTGTGCCCGCCATTTACTATTTTCATTATTTTACATACAAATACAGAAGTACATAATACGCCTTTAGCGCTATTTCATCACCAGGTAGCAGAGTAACGTAAAATGACCGTCGAATGGACGTAATATACGGTCATAATTGACCTCGATATTACTCATATTGAGTCGATATTACGTCATATTGATTCTACTATCTGGAGTTATTGGTCTAGCCGTTCTCTACATTAAAATTTTTAGACTATTCATCCTTCCAAATCTACACATGTGCAGCATAGAGACACTTCATCGTAAGGAAGATCGCCGTTCCAAGCTTCGGATAAGCGTCCAACGCAATTTTTACTCGACAGTATCGCCAGATACCAAGACGTGATGCGATCTTACATAAGAAAGAATTAGTGGGTAAGTATGTTTGAAGGGAACGTTTAAAGTACTGAAATTTGTCGGGGGAAATAAAATAATACAATTCAAACAAAGTTACGTCGTTATTAGAGGAATTGGACAGATAAGATGGAAAAAGGGTTTGGCGATAATATACACTTTTTGGGATGCATATCGTGGTGGCATTTTCCTCATCGCAGGTAATCATGGAATAAATTTAAGTATATTAAGTTGGTGAAAAAGATAATGATTACTACTTACACGATTTATTTTTAAAATTTATTTCTTGTACATTTCTTTATTTTTTTCTTTCTTACGAATTCTTAAATGGTAATACTTTTATGTATTAATTGCTAAGTTAATTTCCTTCTTGCTTTGTATTTGTTTTTGTTGTATTTCATTGACGCGTTAGAATGCTAATCTCATATAGCCTTAATGTGTGTCATTTCTTTACTACTCTATTGTTAATGTGTGATTTCCTCTTCATCAATGGCAGTTGTAGATAATAACAAATTTAACATACAAATTACAAATAATGTTTGCGATAAATCACATTTAATACTTTATTTTTGAATTCATAATAAATGTTCTTCATAACTCTGTCTATTCTTGTTTCTTCAGAATTTTCTTGTGAGATTTTTGAGTAGCAAATGCAGTTTCTTAAAATCCATTCCTTCATTATTCTTGTTACTTTCTCAATCAATTCAATAAACTTCTATTCGAGTTAAACTAGCATTTTGCTGGTATTTTGATTTTATATTAAAATCTCTTACAATTTCAATATAATAACGTATGCAATCATTTAAATGACAGCTGTCAATTAATTTTTCATCAAAATTCTTTTATAAATCTATTAAACTTAAATATTTTTACCTTCTGAATAAAGATTTGTTATAAATAATTTCACTGCATGTGTTTAATTTATTAAAAAATGAACACTTAAAATGACAGCTGTCAATATCAATCTGTTTTAATTTCGATATGCCCTTTCAAATTTAAACATTTAACACACTCCGAATTAGAAAAAAAAGAATAAAAAATGCTTATGATGTCAATATTTTTATTGCAATTATTTAGAATGACAGTGTCAATTTAATTTCCATTAAAAATTCTTTATAAATCAATTAACTTAAATTATTTTTACCTTGTCTGATAAAAGGATTTGGTTATAAATAATTTCACTGCATGTGTTTAATTTATGAAAAATGAACACTTAAAATGACAGCTTCAATATCACTTGTTTGATTTCGTATGCCGTTTCAATTTATAACATTTGGCACTCTGATATTAGAAAGAAAAGCAATAAAAATGCTTATGATGTCAATATTTATGCAATTATTTAGAATGACAGCTGTCAATTTAATTTTCCATTAAAAATTCTTTTATAAATCAATTAACTTAAATTATTTTTACCTTGTCTGAATAAAGGATTTGGTTTAATATATTCACTGCATGTGTTTATTATTAAAATATGAACACTTAAAAGACAGCTGTCATATCAACTGTTTATTTTCGATATGCCTTTCAAATTTATAACATTTACACACTTGACATTAGAAAAAAAGCAATATAAATGGCTTATGATGTCAATTTTTATGCAATTATTTAGAATGACAGCTGTCAATTTAATTTTCCATTAAAAATTCTTTTATAAATCAATTAACTTAAATTATTTTTACCTTGTCTGAATAAAGGATTTGGTTATAAATAATTTCACTGCATGTGTTTAATTTATTAAAAAATGAACCTTAAATGACAGCTGTCATATCAACTGTTTATTTTCGATATGCCCTTTCAAATTTCATAACATTACACACTCTGACATCAGAAAAAAAGCAATTAAAATGTTTATGATGTCAGATATTATGCAATTATTTGAATGCACAGCTGTCAATTTAATTTTCCATAAAAATTCTTTATATATTAATTAACTTAATTATTTTTCCTTTCTGAATAAAGGATTTGGTTATAAATAATTTCACTGCATGTGTTTAATTTATTAAAATATGAACACTTAAAATGACAGCTGTCAATATCAACTGTTTGATTTTCGATATGCCCTTTCAAATTTATAACATTTACACACTCTGACATTAGAAAAAAAAGCAATAAAAATGCTTATGATGTCAATATTTATGCAATTATTTAGAATGACAGCTGTCAATTTAATTTTCCATTAAAAATTCTTTTATAAATCAATTAACTTAAATTATTTTTACCTTGTCTGAATAAAGGATTTGGTTATAAATAATTTCACTGCATGTGTTTAATTTATTAAAAAATGAACACTTAAAATGACAGCTGTCAATATCAACTGTTTGATTTTCGATATGCCCTTTCAAATTATAAACCTTGACACACTCTGACATTCAAAAAACGCCAATAAAAATGCTTATGATGTCAACTTATGCAATTTATTAGAATGGAACATTTTTTTTCATGTCATTTTCGATCTAATAAGTGGTTCAATTAAAGAAAGTCTTTGTTGCTGTGTTTCGTTCACTTTTTTTAATTTCATTAACCATTAATTTTTTACAAATCTAGTACATAATATGCTATTTCAGGGTCTATCTAACAAAAAAGGAACATTAAAAAGAATATAAAAATACAATGTATTTAACAATGACAGTGTCAATTTAATCTTTAAGATTTTTTGACCATATTTTTTAACACATAACTTATGTATGCTTCCTACTTTAGATAAATTAATTCGAGACTCTAGAGTGCTTTCAAAGTCATTTAAATATTAATTCGTTTAGAAATGTATTAAAGAAATATCTTTACTGTGTCTAAATTAAGATGTTGATTACAAATGCTGACACTAAATATTTATTTATTAAAAAAGAAACAAACATAGGGATGACAGCTGTCAAGTGTTCTTTCTGTATTAATTTGTTTTGCAACACAAAAATTCTTTTTTTGCAGTGTTGAAACAGTTATCAATTATTTTTGTGGATATCTGTTACGGAAATATGTTTTAACCTGTTGTCTCAATAAAGATTCGATTAAATATTTTTCCATATATATAATTTTATTGATATAGTACTAGAGATTCAAAATGATTGTCGCTAAAAAAAAACTTTTCCGAAAATTTATCTATACTTATACCAATTTTAATGAGCGAAGTTAGCTACATACAAATTTCATACATTAAATGAATTTTCTTCACATTTAGCGACTTTGGCGTGCGTGTTTGTAGTATCTTTCGATTATTTATCTTATAATTTTTTTCAAACCGTTTATATTTACATCTAATATCACCAACATAGTATTGCTGAATACTGTAAGAAAATAAGGGAATTTATCTGTGTAATTAGCTTAACAACAGGTAAAAAATCAATATTAACTTAAGTGAAATAGTTTATTACATTTTATAATTTTATAGGGTTATCATACACTTCAGCGCAATGAGTTGTCAGAAGAAAGTTACATTTTCATCCCTATAAAGTTTTCTACGGTACAGGAATTATTACCATTAGATCACGATAGCGATTGGAATATTGTATTGGTTTAATAACAATTTAAGGGACGATGACTTGCTAAACGAATCATTTTTCTCGGGTGAAGCCTGGTTTTATCTAACAGACTAATCAATTTACAAACTATTGTATCTGTCTGCAGAAAATCCACACGAATTTCGAGAAACGCAATTGCATCCCTAAAAGTTGGAGTTTGGTTAGCTATGTCCAGGCAAAGAATAATAGGGCCAATTTTCTTCGAGGAAACTGTAACAGCCCAACATTACCAATAGATGTTGGAATTGTTTTTTGCAGAGTTACAAGAAAATGAGCTTGAAGCAGGTTATTTTCAGCATGATAATGCTCCAGCACATACTGCTCGACAAACCTGTCAATATCTTCAACAGCTTTTTGCTGACAGGGTCGTTAGAGCACAAAGATGGCCACCAAGATCGCCTGATCTAACCCCATTAGATTACTTCATGTTTGGCTATCTAAAAAATAGAATCTATAGAAACCACATACATACCATAGAAGAACTGAGAGATACAGTTTTGTCTCTTAATAATTATACTAATTGTATGTCATAATTTAAAGTAATAAATAAATTTAGTGAAACACCAGTTAGTACTGAATTATAAAATCATAATTTAGTAAAGTTAAATTAATTACATTTCATTTTTACAAGCAGAAACACCAAGCCATAGTCGTTTATATAATGCGAGTTCAAATATAGGTTACGTTTTCCTTATTTATGACAGGTCCATCTACTTTCTTGTGTTCCAACACTGACTTAGTTCAAACCTTCATTACAAACACGCGGCATATACCTACACCCTGTTACTATCTATGGGAGCGGAATTGACAATCTTTTTTGAATCTCATAGTATGGTTTCATGTCAATTTTGACAACAAAATTTGTGAAAACCCTGTATTACTAATTTCATTACAATGATTGGATGAAAATATTGATTTGCGTATCTCGGAAAGTAGTGTAGGATCAAGACAATCATTCTCGATCTTTTAGTGTATTTAAACTCACATTTTTACAGATTTTTTCCTTTTACAAATATTGCATTTACAAATTATTTTTAATTTACATTAAAGTTACATGCAGATGTGTGTTACAGAATAAATAAATTCAAAGTTCAATTTTGTTCAAGCTTTAAACCACCAATTACAATAATGTTGTTGTTATCCATTTGATCATTCTGAAGCACTTTTACTAATTCGCCATTGAAACTCTCATTTATACATTTCTGATTTGAAACATCTCAAAACTAAATCCATTTGTCCTGTATTCTTCCATTGTTTGTCATCGTTCTGCTTTTTTTTGTTTATGGAAACTGCATATACACATGTAAGAAACGGTTACATTTTTAGGGTCCACCGAATTATAGTTATTACATAGCCGCTATGAACCACTTCAAAGCGAAATACAACAACACGATATTCATTTTAATATCGATCGATCAGACGTGGTTGTCGGCCAATCAAGAAAAGATACTAGAACACGGAACTGTCGTCCTCAACCCGTTCAAAAACGATCGCAACAGGGATTTCACTCTGTTATCCTACTGTAATCACACTATTATTAATTACGGTACTTTCGGCGTCACGGCCGCTTTATTTTCCGAAGGGGAAACCGTTTTCTACGACCTAGAATTACCAATCGACCATCGAGGGGAGACTATAGCCATCGGAATAAGTCAAATCTGTCATAATTGGATCGGAATGAAAAATGCGAACGAAAAAGATCCGAGTAAAGTGGATGCATAAATGATAAAATATATGTTTCCTGTGAGATTGAGATAATTTACGTAATATGCCTTGCAATGATCTCTGTGAGAATGTGTTTTGAATGCTTGCAGCTGTCTATTTTATGCATAAACAAGGATAAATATATAGATAGAGCTTAGAGATGCGTAGTGTTCAGATCACATGGAGGCCGCCATTTTGATGTATGACAGAGTCGTGCAAAAACAATTTAAAGATAAAACAAGGACGTAATGGTAATATTTTAAAATAAAAAAATAAATAAAATGCTCATACTTCCTTTTGACACTAGTATTATACTATATACATACAGGAAATTGTATTTTTTACTGCTGGAACATTACATTGATATTTAATTCATTTTTATTTATTCAATTGTATAAGCTAATACACTAATACTTGGAAGTTTTTAGGTTATTTCATATTTCTGGGGTATAGTAAATACACATTATGTCAAATGACATTTCTTTATTGGTGGGTAAACAATATAAGTTTGTTTAATTTTTTTCTACTAATTCGACTTACAGTTCTTGCATTAATTTCACCAAACTATGAAGCCGTATTTTACAATAACACTCAATGATCACTTTTGTCAATAAGATCGGATGTTCTTCAAGGAACTGTCTGCGATATGCTGAAATTACCAATACATATTCTTAATCTCTCAGATCAGCTGATTATTAATCCATCTGAAATAGAATACATGTCATGTCTATGTTTTGTGTCAACAGTGCAGAAATACCTTTATTCTTTCATTGCGACAGTGTATATTTATTTTCTCTCAGATTCTTTGCAGCAGACGTTAACTGCAACAAGCACTCTTCACAAAGGAGAATGCAATAAAGTTATACCACATACCCATAACAAGTAGATTATAGTTGGCTCTTACTGATGGAAACTGATGTTGTCATCAGGGGATACCAATCTATGGATGCTTTTACATCCCGGTACACAGCAAGACATTCTACAACATAAACGCTAATTCACATCTAATTATTCACAGTAATAATACCACACACTTCACTAAATGTTCTTGGTTCTCTTAACACTTAAACTCTCTTAAAATATTTTAAAAAATGGTCCAACGAAATAAATTATTTACTAACAACGTATTATTCATTAATTCAACTACACTTTAATAAACTACTAATTACTAAACAACTTTAATCGAAATAATAGCATAAATATGCTTAAATGCTTAAATAATACGAAAATATAAACACGAATAATATTAAAAACAATGCGTTTTATAAACCTCCCAAACAAAACTGCTACAACAACAGCTGATCTATACATCAAAATGGCGGTTTCTACACAATCTGAAAGTTCGCGAATGCGCAATGGTCTAAACTCTTTCTAATAGTTATATTCTTGTCTATGATTTTATGTCTATATTATGATTTTCTCATGATGAATTAATTGTTGACGATTTAATGTTATACGAAAAGTGTTTTTAAAAGGTATTTGGAAAAATCTACCATGTAGCTATGTAGTAATTAAAAACAAAATATCTCCGACTTTGGTAGGAATGTATAATAACACCGAAAAATATTTGACACGTAGTTTTTTATCGTCCCATATTTCTGTAATGGGATCTCAAAGTTTCCCCTAAAAACACATTTTTTATCATATTTCAGAACCGAGAAGAGATATCGAAATAGTATTAAAATATAAAAATGTGAAGTGATACGTACAAAAAGTTTGTGCGTTGTTGCTTATCTCATAAATATAAATTACTTTTCCGCGTCTTGGCAAATCAATGTGTTTATGGTTGCCAATATATGCAACTGATTATAAACCAGTAAACAAAATTCAAATTTCTCGCAATTATATTTAGTAACATCAACTTAAAAGTATTAAAATAACTATTAATATAATAAAAAAAATCATCATTTCATGCTTTAATGTTGAAATTACTTGAAAATAATTGCGGGAAATTTGAATTTGGTTTACTGGGAAATAAAACTTTAAAAATAAAATTATCACTGTTTCTACGTGTGGTCAACTCGCTGAAGAGTATTATCATAAAGTGTGTGATTCCACTTATTACACAGTTAGTTATCAATAGTGGTCACTTTCGTCTACGTCAAGTCAGTACTAAGGTTTCATATATGTGACATTAACCACCCCCACCACCAATGTGTAGTCCGATTTGTGCCATCACACTAACCGTTTATCACACATTGTGCAAACTATTTTGATACCACCATAATGTAAATCCTGGAATTCACCGATATATTTTTCTACATTATGAAACAATGGTCGGTTTCTGGGATTTTCTACGCCCGACATTGTATTACATTTACAATGCGTAACACAGAGATGTGTACTATCTCGCATCAAGACTCGACTAACACTGATACGATACTAGATACCATGGTAGAAGTATTATTATTAGGTATGCTCACAAGAGGTACGAAAATAAGACTTTTTGCGCATCACCATCGCGCGTCATCAGACAGCAATTTTATATTTTTCGAAGCGTTTACAGTGTATGTTTTGATTAAGTGTGTAATATTATAAACGTTTATTTTTCATTATTTTGATTTTATTGTTTTACCTATCCAGAATGGCCTTTTTTTGTGTTAAATATATTATACATTGGCATACATAAACACATTGATTTGCCAAGACGTGAAAAAGTAATTTATATTTACGAGATGAACAACAACGCCCCATGGCAATCTATATGTCGTTTAGTTCGATTACAGAATATTCATTCTGTACCTTGTTATAGAATAAAAATGGATACAAAACACCTAAGAAGTATTTTAGAATAAATATTCTAACCCAAAAATGACAAGTTTTACATTCTATTATTAAGAATCATATATTAACTCATTTCAGTCTAAGAGACATGTAGTAGATTTTTTTGAAGGCTTTTTTACAAACATCTTGTGTAACAAAAATGCTTATAGTGTCTAATTTTTAATAGAAATAATTAATATGAGCTTTATATATTATATTAGTAAATTTATATTCTAATTATTTATAAGTACGTACGCTATGAGAGTTCGGAGCCAAATTCTCATCACATTTTATCCCCACCATTCATACCTTTCGCCTTAGCCACGCCCACTTAGCGTCTTCTGATTGGTTGATGAAAGTGCCAACTTTGAAACGTGCGAAATTTGAATATTCAACTTTCGGAACAGATTAAACAGCTTCTGGGACAGTCTAAGTTGTTTAAACGGTTCCAAGAGCTGTTCCAGACGCCGTTTAAGCTGCTTCAGGAGTTGTTGAAATAGAAATAGCTGTTCCTCTTCGTGGAGCACCGCGAATATTCAAATTTGGCGCGCTTCGAAGTCGGCATTCTCATCAACCAATCAGAAGACGCCAAGTGGGCGTGGCTAAGGCGAAAGGTGGGGATAAGATGTGCGTTAAATCTTATGGGAATTTTGCCACGAACTCTCATAGCTTATCTACTTTTATATTAATTACACTTCAGTATAAAATGTGTTGAACTGGAATATTGTTACGGTGAAATGATTCTCGTCGATAGTATTTAGGATTGGTTTCGGTGAAAATTTATCTAGATAATTCTTCGAATAATTAAATTTACCTTAAAAAATTTATTCGCAAATAAAATTCGTTGTGAGTGATTCTATTTGCAATTAAATAATAGCTTGCGAAATATATATTTAAGTATTTATATTTTAAGAATGATATTGTCTTCGTGAATAACAGCAAATTAATTATTATTCGTAAAAATACGAAAATAGATTTAATTTTTGTGATTATCAATGAATAATTTTATGTATTTCCACCAGATTCGTGATTACCTGTGATCTTTGTACTTTTTGGATCTTTATTGATTGGTATTGTTTTTATGACATTATTTATGGTTTCTTTTGATTCTCCTCAAAAATATTTCTCATAAAATATATAATAATGTTCGATATATATATACAACTATGTAATAATTCGTTGTAAACGAAATAACAAAATAAATAATATATATTTTTGCTTGAATCTTTCTTTATTTTTAAACCATGTAAAATAGAATAATACCTTATCGTGTGTTTTTAAATAATTAATTAATCATCATCTTAATTCCATTACAATGATGGTATAATCATTTTGGTTTTTTTTGATATTAATCTTTGTTAACGGCAGTTAAGTCTTATTTCTTCGGTGACTTACCCTTTAAGTGCATTGAGACTACTTTAGATTTATGGCCAGTATTTTGTTGTTTGTGGTTCTACTGTCTAAGATAATTGCCACGTATTTCAAGTTTTCTGATGTTAATATGTACTCTTCATTGATAATTTTTGTCTTCATGATTTCTCGTCAACTAGTCAATTATCGTGTCATATTATTTTAGGTATTTCTTGTTATTGTCTTTTCCAGTTCGATGTTATTATTTTATTTTTATTTTTTTGAGAAACAGGTCTATCCCACAAAAAGATCTTTCACTATTATACGTTTTGATTTTCTCAGTCCTAAGCTAGCTCCTTTCATGTACCTTCTGCGCTAATCGAAATATGTCATCCATTACTGAAATGAAAGGCATTGGATCCAGAATATCCTCTTGTGCAGTCAAAAAATTGTGTTTTTCATTCCTAGTACTCTTTATGTTATCGTAAACATATTAGATTGCTTGTACTTATACAGAGCATATGGTTAGAAATGAAACCCACCTAATCTCTGGCGCAATGTATTAAATATTTCTAACTAGAAGGCCTCGAAGCCAATATTGGACAGTTTATATACGCTCGGAGTCATATTGTATATTGTTATTTTCTATAACATATAAATGCAGTTTAATCATTACTATAAGAATAAATTTTTGCGAAAAAAAAAAAACATTTCAAACCTAAATGTAAGTTTTTTTTTAGCGCCCAACGTGGGGCCATTAATATTAAATATTCCATTCTCTTAATTTCTTAATATTTTATACCTCTAAACGGGTTTTTAAGGGAAAATGCTTTAAATATTCGCAGATACCTTTCATAGCTTGTGGATTTTACTATCGTAAATTTTTTCAGATTTGTCCAAAATGTTAGTAAGTGACGTTTTGTAGGAATGTCAAGATCTTTTCGTTACTTGCTAGGTTCTCTGTTCGTAAGTTGTTTCTAAAACCTTTTATTTGTTTACAAGCTTTTTCATTACTATTTTGTTTGTAGGCGACAAAAATATCAATCACACAATTTACTTGTACATATGCATAAAAAGCGTACCTTAATATTATAACTTATAAATGCACCACTGCTATAGAAATCAATATCGCAAAAAAAAAACATTTAAAATTTAAATGTAACATTTTTTTTTGGCGCCCAATGCGGGCTATTAATATTTTATTCTCTTGCACTAGTATGTAATTTGTGGGTAATTTTTTAGGATTTCCAATTGATTTATTTATACCTCTAAATACGTTTTTAAATATTCGCCGATACCTTTAGCCAGGGCATAGAAACTTGACATTGCGCGCCCTCTCTTGCCGCCGCATTCGAAATAATCAGTATGTGTCATAGTAGAAATCTATATCTTATCTTGGTGTGGATCTGGGACCATTTGACATGACGAGTGGTAACGTATAGTTATTAAGGATTGTTGCAAGTTACTTATTCTGTTTTCCTGTGAATTCCCGAACTTTGTTTATGGTGTATTTAGCCTATTTAACGTTTAACATGTGTTTGGTGTTTTATGTAAGCGTTCTCTCAACAATTTCATACCGTTATTCATTTTATATAAGTTTTGTGTACATAGGTTACAGACCATAGTGGACACTTTTGTGCTATTTTGTTCAGTTAAATATCGTTTATATGTTTTGTTTATATTATGTATATAGTGTTAGCTTTTAGTTTATTTCTGTGTATTTTAAATGTGCGCAATTAAAACAGCCATTAAAAAATGAAGTTACTTTATTTAAAACAGAATTTCAATTATTTTAATCGAATTTCCCGCTATGAGTGATTAGGTAATGCTGGTTTTATGCGTCGGCAGTAGATGGCGCAATCCAGATCGTATGGTTTGTCAAGTTTCCTATCTTTCTTATAGTTAATCGTTGCCTTTGGCAGCTTGTGGATTTTACTATAGAAATATATCATAAATCAAGGGTAGTTACTTCAGATTTGTCCAAAATGTTAATTGGTGACGTTTTGCAGGAATATAAAGATTTTTTCGTTATTTCCTAGCACTCTGTTCGTTAAGATGTTTCTACTAACTTTCATCTGCTTACAACATTTTGCATTACTATATTGTTTATAGACGACAACTTAAATATTGAAGATCATACAATTTTAAAATATACACTTGTGTATGTTTATATAAAAAAAAACACTCTTTAGTATTTGTTGTTACAACTTACAAATGCAGTTTTACTATTACTATCAAAATTTTTATTCACAAACAAAAAAAAAACATTCGAAACTTAAATGCAACGTTTTTTTTTGCGCCCAACGTGGCCCACCAATATTTCATTTTCCATTTTTTTTTTTTAAATTTTCAATTGATTTATTCATACCTCTAAATGCGCTTTCTAAAGGTAAGTACTTGGCTTAAAAAGATGATATAAAAACGACAGTTATTTTTCTTCTTATTAATTTATGCAAAGGTTTAGTCAGAAATAAAACAGGATTACTGAATTATCCAATTATAAATTTGATAGGATAATAGTATATTTTTCCTTATGATAGTAAAAACAATTATATATATATTATTTTTATACATATAAATATGAATAATTACAATAATTGCTATATTAATGAACGATATTAATATACAAGAATAAATAGGATATAATATAACAGAAGATGCATAATAATAAAGTCCTAAATATAGTCGAATGAATAATAATGGATAGATCATGATATATATATATATTTTTTTCATATATAAATCTATTCAAAAGTTATCCTTAATGTCCGAATTAATTAATTTCTGGTACCGTTTCCATTTATACTGCATGACACACATCTATAGTAAAAAAAGGAGGGGGGAGAGGAGGGGATTAATGTAAGTACACCACATCCGTTAGAGTTGAGACGACATTCATTTTACATCTGACAATTATTTTCGACATAGTAATCGGGATATTCTCATTTTTCCGTCAACGATAACGCTAAAATCCGTTCCAGCATTTGCTGTTCTTGTTTCTGTTGCTCCTCCAGCTCTTTCTGTTCCTCTTCGGACAGTCTTAACGCCATGTCGAGGTCGGAATCTATGTCGGGGCTGGTATTTTCCGATTCTTGACTCGTATTGTGGTTGTATATCGCTAAACTGGCTTGGATCGCTCTGAAAATAGATGGATAATACGCATAATTATAATAAATTGGTTCTAATTTCTTTTTATTTTATTTTTTTTTCATTGTTTGCCCAACGATATTAAGAATCATTATTTGATTAAAGTTCAGTCTTGTATATTTAATCATTGAAGACGAAAAGTGCTTATTATGATCTGGTTCCTTCATTATTCGTATAGTAGATACAATCCTTGGAATTACGTTTCGACGTTAACTTGATCTTCTTCAGGCTAATACACGAAATTTATCAATACAAGCACGAACACGACTTAAAAGCTGTGTGTAAATAACTGCCCATTAATTGAATAAACCCATTCTTCACTATTTAATTTTCGACCAGTTCTAAAATAACTTTCGATAATCAATGTTCTGTTATTGTAATTCTGAAATGTTGTAATATACTCGAATGCAACCGTTTCTAATTTTGGTTTGTCACTGACAGTTATCACAATTTAAAGCATGATTACTTGAAAGTAGCCCAGTGTCGCCAATCTCACAAAAGGATTTGCTTAGAAAATAGCCTACCATAATCGGGCAAGTATTTGAAAGCGTGGCACTAGTTCTGTTAAAGATTTATTTATCTAAAAATCAAATGTTAATCAAGTAGTTGTGGTATTAGAAGCTTTAGAACGAGTGAATGTCGTTTATTTGTGTATCAGGTGATCAAGTCAAGTGTTCCTCTTGGTGACAACATCGGCCCCTTCATTTTATCGCCTAGCTTTTCGAGAATATCTATCATTTTTTTTTTTTACAAAACAATTCATGAGCTTCTAAAAGATATTCCGCTTGTCAATTTGCCGAGGCTTTGGCTTATGCATGATGGTGCTACAGCTCACCATTCTAGGAGAGTAAGGGAATTTCTGCAAAGAAAATTTGAAAATAGGTGGATTGGTCGTAGGGGACCTATACCATGGCCAGCTCGTAGTCCCGACCTTAATCCCCTCCATTTTTCATTTTGGGGATTTATGAAAAGTGAAGTATATGCCGCAGAACTAAATAGTGAAGAACAATTATGGAACAGAATTGTGGAGTCTGCTGATAGATTTCGTAATAATGCTAACATATTTCAAACATGCCATCAGTCATTAACATGAAGATTGGAAATGTGTATTCAGGAACAAGGTCACCAATTCGAACACTTAATGCAGAACTAATAGTATCTTATATTTTTAAATGTTGTTTTGTTTAATAAAAGCCTTTTAACTTCAACAGTTTGTAACTTGAAAACAAAAAGCAATCGGACATAAGTGTACAGGAACTTTTTTTTATTATTTCTTGGTCCTCTATCACATGTTGCTATGCATTGTAGTTTTGTCTATGTCATCCTGTATATTCTATAATGACAATAGCATGGAAAAATATAAGTTTTGGACCATCTTAGAGATAGGCAATGCATTTTGGAAAGAAGGAATGTTGTATATTGGGTGAATTGCTAAGGGTGTGTGATATTGCTTACACTGGCTAAAGTGCACATCTTAAATAGCTTACAACAATATAACTGTATGATATTTCTACAGGTAACAAAATCGTACTAGCGTCTCTCACCATTCCATAGCTGTTGGTCATTGTTTTGATTCTCTTAAACCCCTCATCATGGATAGCGAAGGCAATATCCATAAACGGCTATTGTCTGAAGTTATTATCCGTATTAAAACTACAAAAAATTGCGATTTTAAAATTGATCTAAATATAATTTTAATAAAATTCCTAGGTATAAACATTATTTTGACACATAATATTGTGTGATTTGAGAAAAATATATTTTAATATGACATTCCTGTTTTCATTCGTAATATTTAGTATCAGTTTTAATACAGGCTATTTGAAATAGAAGCATCCGTGTATCACATTAAGATAAAACCACTTTTTTTGAACAAACAGTGGGTCAAAAAGTCTATTTCCACAAAAAATTCAAAAGTTCATTTAAAATTGCAAGGCATATTATGATTATTTTTTGAGTTTGGAACAAGGAAATTGTGTTTAATGATCTGCTTGCTAAAGATATGACTAAACCATTAAATTCAAATGAAGTTAACCCAAAATTTCAACAAAAATATTGCACCTTTGACAAAGTTAATGGGTTTCATGTTTCTTGCATTTTTTTTTTGTGACAGTCATTTCAACGTTTATATAATCGTCTTTATAGTTACAATAGTCTTTATAGATAAAAATTTGTAAATGTATTATTTTTTTTTATATATTTTCAAGTCTTCGAGATGTCACTTTCCCCCTCCCATCTAAAAAGTATTATAGCTGTACTAAACTGTACTCTAATATGCAACAAATTAATAAGATCCCTTAAAATACTACATATTCATAATGTATTACCTACAAGTTTTTATTTTCTCATTTTTTACTGTGATATTCGCCCAAAATTTAGGGTGCCTATAACATTTGCTCGCGACTGTATGTTTATTAATAAAAAAAAAGTTGAGGAAGAATCCCTTTCAAAAGTTCATACAAGTTTATTATTTCATAAATCCTCTTCTTACGATATTGTAATGTTTTCGGATTTAAAATAATCGACACATGCGATATATTTAATAGAAAGTATTTGTGTTTCTGCACTTAAAGTCTAATTAAGATAGAATGACACTATTAAAAACACTAAATTAATTTAAATAATACTTTGTTCGTGCCAAAGATGTCGATTGCGAATCGATACGACATACAATAGCGTCCCCTATGAGCAGTCTCATTATTTATCTGATCTCCGCTCTGAAGAGGTAACGCCATCTGCTAGCGCAGTTGAGAATTCAAATTCAAAATTTAAAAACCGGCTACAATATCTAATACTTATTTTGTTGACCTAAAAAAGACCAAGTTTAAGTTGAAACATAGCTTCAAGAATTGTGCTATATACGAAAAAAAATAACAATCTAGTTCAAAATAGCTACTGTTTTGTCTTTTATAATTAGATATTAATTAACAAGGCGGTGGATTCTGAAGCATGTTTTAAGAATTCTCTAACATCCAGCGCTTCTTATAATATGACTGCAACAGTTTTCTAAATGACGAAAATTATATCGAACCATTTTGATCTAGAATTGTTTAAAATTTGCTAAAAAAAAAAAATCTAAATTTAAAAGGAATGTCCATACCTTTGCAGCTGCCGCTCTTCCTCAGCTATGTTGGGCGTGGCCGGTCTGGATGGTCTCTGGGCTTTCAACGCTTCCCAAATGTCGACCTCTTCCTTTTCGGTACCGGCCTCGATTAGACTTTGTTGAATGGCGAACTGTAAGAGTTCGTCTTCTTCTTCCATACTAAACTGTCTACGACTGTCGCTTCCGACTGTAAAGATCGAGTAAAAAGTTTTGTCAATCTTTTTGAGTATAGAATCAGAAGTGGGCGTTGGCTTAACTTTAAGATGGGAGTGGCTTGATTTAAGAATGGGCGTGGCTAATTCACAAACAAAGGCGTGCATGCAAATGATTTAGAATGAATGGAAACAGAAAAATGAAATGAATTAACTTTACTTGCGATGATGATATTGACTTTAACCTTAAGATGGGAGTGGCTTGATTTAAGAATGGGCGTGGCTAATTCACAAACAAGCCGTGCATGCAAATGATTTAGAATGAATGGAAACAGAAAAATGAATGAATTAACTTTACATGCAATGATGATATTGACTTTAATCTTCATCTCAATTTTTAAGACAATTTTAAGATCGAATTACAGATAAGTGTGTTTACGCAGTGATGGCAACAAGAGAAAAATTTCCCTGTAGGTATGTAGGGAGGGAGACCTTTTGTTTTGATTTCATATAAGAGTAAAACGTATTTTATAAAGGAAATCTATAATTTTAGTTGTTTCATCTTTTTATCTCTCACCAATACATTTTTTCTTTACGGCTTAAAAAGACAATTATCAAACCTATACGAGTCTAAAATTAACATCCAATATATTAAATAAAATGTCAATATGGGAGTGCCACGAGGATCTGCTTTTGGGCCTACGTTCTTCCTAATTTATTGTTTAAAGTTTTAACGCATTTTTTTTGTTATTGAAGTAAATCATGCCTCTTTAAATCATCTTTATTTTGCTGTCTCGCAAAGATACGTGTCTAAATAGAATCCAAGGTTAAAAATAAGAGTTACAGTTAAAAAAAACATAAATGTATCTTCCAATGCCTTTAAATAAATATAATTTTAACAAAATTACATTTAAATTTTTTTTCATCGCTTTAAAACACAGCAGGATGCCACTATAATTAATTATGCACCTGTTACAAATTACAATGCAATTTATATTAAATAAAATGTCAATATGGGAGTGCCACGAGGATCTGCCTTTGTGCCTACGTTCTTTCTAATTTACTATTGAAAGTTTAAGCATTTTTTTTGTATTGCATAAGTACATATCGTTGAATACATAATAAAGAAAATACATATCACAGGTTATTTTGACCCTCGTAATTTAAAAAAAAAAACGCAATTATATCTTCGAATGTCTTAGATTATTTTTCTTGAAACTTCAACACTAAAGAGTTACTAAAGTGGTATATTTAGAATATACCCGTTGCAAATTAACAATTCAAGTTACATTAAATATATTATCGATATGGGCGTGCCACAAGGATCTGCCTTTGGGCCTATGTTCTCCGTAATTTATTATTTAAACTTTCAGCGGATCTTTCTTTTGTGTTGCCGAAGTAAATATCGTTAAATATATAATAGAGAAAATACATATAACATTTTATTTTGATCCCTCTCGGAGATACGTATCTAAACGTCAAAAGATTCAAGATTAAAAATGACGATTTCCAGTTAAAAAAACATAATTGTATCTTGCAATGTCTTTGAATGTAATTTTAACAAAATCACAATTAAAACAACATTTTTTCTTGATCGTTTTAAATTATACATATAAATAAAATGTGATAATGAGTGTGCCACTAGGATCTACCTTTGGGCCGGTGTTTTTCGTAATTAGTTATATAAAGTTTTAAGTTTTTTTTTTTAGTAGTTACCAAAGTAAATATCGCTAAATGTCTCTTTTATACGATTAAAATGTACATATGCAATTTATTTTGATCCCCCATAAAGATAGGTGTCTGAACATAGAATCCTAGGTCAGAAATAAGAGTTTCCATTACAATGCAACTGCACCTTCGAATACCTTTGAAAATTGAGGTGCAAGTTAAAGGCAAGGTCGCGACAAACATTTTAAATCCCCAAAAACTTTTACTTATATTATTGTTCTCGAATCTTCAACACTGAAAAGTTATTAATGAAGGTAGTTTATTTAGAATATACTCGTTCTAAATTAAACTTCAATTCACGTTAAATATAATGTCGATACGGGCGTGCCACAAAGATCAGCCTTTGGACCGATATTCTCTGTAATCTATTATTTTTAATTTTTCCGTCAGCTGGTTTTTTTTTTTTGGTGTTATGGAAATAAGTATCCCTAGATAAGTATACTGTAGTCGACAAATTTTAATTTTTAGTACTTATAGGAATCTTATACTATGCATAAAATCTTGAAGAAAGATGTTGAAACGATATTGGGCGTGGCCCATGTGGTGAGAGACACGGTTATATGTGTGTTTCTATTTTAAAGCAGCGCGCTCTTTCCTATACTATAATTAAACTTTGACGATTACAGTATAAATAGCTTAACGTAGAATCCGAGGCGATTTACAATTAAAAAAGACGCAATCGTATTTTCGAATGTCTTTGAAAATTGCGGTGTAGGTTAAAGTCAAAGTCCAGGCAACCATTTTAAATCCGTAAAACTTTTACTTAGATTACTTTTCGGGAAACTGATGTAAGAGTTGTAAGAATATACACGTTGCAAATAAAAATATAATTTCTGTTAAATTTAATATCGACATGGGGTGTGCCGTGAGGGTCTATTTTCGGACCTACATTCTTGCTAATTTATTATTTAGATAATTAAAACATTTTTTTTGTACCATCGAAGTAAATATCGCTAATTGTATGTTTTTGACGTCATAAAAAAATTATATATAAAATAAAATAAAACAACAACATCGACTATTACCAGTACCAAGTTGTGTGTATCCCGGAGGCGATTGGAAAATGGCATCATCGAGCACGCAGGACAATCTATCCTCCTCTTCGATCCTTGTAACGAAAGGAATATCCCGATCCATGCCGAAGATGTTCCCGAAAGTGATTCTGGCATTCAATACGTGAAAAAGTGGAATTTCTGTAATAAATCGATAAAAGCAAATCGATTTAATCGAGTAATTTGAAGATATTACCAATTTTTACTGGAAACCCAGACGGTAGCTGCATCTGTATAAAATTCCTGAGCTTAGCGAAATGGGAACTGGAAATCGCCATGAGGTCTACGATAGGAAGGATCTGCTCCGGCAGACTTAACGGGTAACTTTCCGACAACCAGAGTGTCGCTTTGAATTTCTGCACCTTGGTATTCGATTCCCTAGGTCTGCCGATATCTGCAGTCGTCAACTGGTAATTGGGATCGAAATAATCTTCCGGAGACAAGCATTCGTACCCGTTCCGATGGTATTCGATCTAAAATTCAATTGAATCAATATTTCTATGTTTACAGCTCAAACGAATCCATTGATTATATATAATATAGATATACCAACAGCCACTTTATCAAAATAGTCAATTAAAGTATCACTAGATGTCGCTTATATCTGCATATTCAAATTAAATTTGTCGTCAGATTTATTTTAGCATTTATGAAAACCTAACTACAGTAGTAGTTTATCTATATTATATATAATCAATGAACGAGTCCTACCTTTGGACCATTGGAGGCAGTCGTCTGTTCTACTTCGGTCATGCCGAGGAAACTTTGCAACGGGGACTTGTTGTTTTTCAATTTCGTTTTATCCTTTTCAGACATGTGTTCCGTTCTGGTTTTCGTGACTAATTCTACGTTCGTGGCGCTGAATACTTTGCAATCGTATCCGTTTACGTTCTCCGTCTTGTCGGACCTCCAACCCCACATTCCGGCTTTGTTTCTACATTCGTTAGAATAGGGAATGAAATAAAATGGTGATGGGATATACAGGGTGATTCTCAATATATGCGACAAACTTTAAGAGCTTATTCCTGAGGTTATTTTGATCATAAAAGTTCATAAGAACATATGTCCAAAACGGTTTTGGTTTTAAAGTTATTGAATGTTTAATAATAAATTATGAAGTAAGTATGACTAACACGATATAATATCACAGTTGGTTGTTCAAATACTATTGTGTTGAGAGGGAATTGGTTATTTGTCATTTCAATATTTGTCAATAAATGTCTGAGTATTCATTCAGTTTATTGCCAGTTTCTGTTTTCTAAAATGAATTACACGAATGCTGAGATGTGTGATATGCATTTCGTTTACGGTCTTGCCAATGGAAATTCGCGTGCTGCTAGGCGTCTTTATGAAGAAGGATATCCGAACCGTATCATCCTGCATCATTCAATATTTGCCCGTCTTCACCAACGTCTTAGTGAAACGGGAAATTTTAAAAAAACGGACGACTGATAACGGGCACCCATCTACAGTGAGAACTCCACAAGTTGAAGAAATGGTACTAAATGAAATTGAGGAACATCCTACCACAAGCACCAGAAAAATTGCGTTTGCTTTAAACATTAGTCAGGCCACAGTTTGGAGAATATTGAAAGATCAACTGTTGTATCCATATCACATTTAACGGGTGCAGACACTTTTGCCGGTAGATTTTCCGCAAAGAGTGGCTTTTTGTCAATGGATGCAATACAAAAACCTGACTATTTGGCTCAAATATTCTTCACCGACGAGGCTACTTTCTCTAGAAACGCGATTATTAATTTTCATAATAATCACATATGGGCCGAAGAAAATCCGCACGAACTAGTGAATGCCTGTCATCAACATCAATTCTCTGTCAATGTGTGGGCCGGAATTGTTGGAGATCACTTGATAGGTCCACATTTTTTACCGATGCGGTTAAATGGCGAGGTATACCGCAATTTTCTTGAAGAGGAGCTACCCCTACTGCTGGAAGAAGTTCCGTTGCAATTAAGATTACAAATGTATTTTATGCATGACGGTGTTCCAGCGCATTTTAGTTTAGTTGCTCGCGAGTTTTGGACAATACGTATCCAGATGGTGGATAGGACGGGAGGTCACAACCGTGACCTCCTCGGTCTCCAGACTTAATTCTTTGGATTTTTTTCACTGGGGTCACCTTAAATCATTAGTTTATACGACTCCATTGAAAATGTCGATGAACTGAGAAATCATATTATCGCAGCTTTTCAAACAATTCGAAATACCCCTGGTATTTTAGAACGGACTCGCAATAGTCAATACGACGGAGGATAGAAGCTTGTATTGCAGTTGGGACGGTCATTTTCAACAGTTAGTATAAGTTAATTTTGTGTTACTAATTATTTTGTTAATTTATAATAAAAACATTAATTATGTTAACTTACTTAAATTAAACATTGTACAACTTTAGAACTAAGCGATTTTGGACATATCTTCTTATGAACTTTTATGATCAAAATAACTCCAGGAATCAGCGCTTAAAGTTTGTCGCATATATTGAAAATCACCCTGTATAGCAAAGACGTTACCTCTCGAAGCTAATTTTGTCTGTATCGACATACGTGGTAACTATTGGTGATGCGAAACGATGGGAGATGTTTTCCTTTGCCGGTATCGTCGACATGGAATCTGGAGGACTTTTCATTTGTTCGCAATAGACTTGTCTGGCTTCGTGGTCGATTTCCATCATCGTAGCACCATCGTCTAGTTTAATTACATTAGTTTAACATTACACTTTAATATTATTTGAATATTGACAGGCAGTTTATGATTCGCTGAATTCAAAAAGCCTATCCATTTTTTGGGGTAATCAATAAAGTGAAGTATTAAAAAGTGCTCTTTCTAGGTTAGGTACGAAGTGTTTTTGGCGTTTCTGATGATTGGTAATGGTGTTGTGCGGAAATAAAGTTTATCAAAAGATATTTTAGACAAAACAGGCTTGCGCATGAACTACATGAAATTCAGGTCAGAATCCTGACCTGAAGATGTCCCTTAGTGGATGAAATCGGTTGTTGTCATTAAAGAATTTGTTAGAAATCGGACCATTTACTTTCATTCATCTTGCTATAATTTACTCACACAGAATCAAAATCATGGATTATACAGGATGTCCCACCGAACTGGGTCATTCGATTTTTTTGAACCTCTAATAGGAATTTGATTTTGAAACTTGCAGTGCAGTCATGGCCCACTGTGGTCTATTTAAAGAAAATATTTTCAACTTTATAGCACTTTCGGTACAATGAATGTATCGAGTCATTTGCAATTAGTTTACATGAGGGTTCCCTATCCCTAAACTCAACCGTTTTTGAGATATTTGCAATTTTGTTGTATTTTGACGTTTGCACTGTTTCAAGTAAAATTAAATAGCTGATGAGGTATCAGATATTTAGTGGTTCTACTAATGTCGATGTAAGTACAAAGACGTAGGTAGAAAATGTTATAGTAATAATGACCGAAGCACATACAGGGTGTTCGAAAACGCATCTCCAATGTGGATACCTTTAAACCAACAAAACTTTTTTATTTCAAATGGAACATGGTATTTTTTACTACAGCATTGAATGCATCGTAAAATTCTACATCGATTGACATTAGGGTTTGGTATACCTTCTGGAGAAGAAACTCATGTTGAGCTTTGTTTCAAACTCGAACATTCCTTTGGAATTGTTGCAATTCTTTTCCTTATTGAATTTCCTTTCCAATTGATTTGTGATTAAAACGATGTGTGGTTGAATATAAATTTCATATTTATTATCTTTAAAAACTATAAGCTGTGGACTCATTTTAATAAAGGCTATATCATAGTCAGTTTAGGTATTTGAGCCGGTACAAATTTATTCTACTTTAATATTCATTTACCAGCGTGACTTTTAATGACTTTAAACGCAGAACTTGATGAAAATGAGGAATCTGAAGATGATTTTCCATTGCTTATGTGAAATGAGCACTAGTGATGACGCAACTTGGAAAGATTGATAATTTTTCTGAGAAAGAAACAATTTGGACCACTTTGAGCTCTGTTTCAAACCGGAACATTCCTTTAGAATTATTTAAGTTCTTTGCTATTGATGAAATTATAAATTACAACGCAGGTAGGTGAAATGTTGCAGTGTTGTACCACGATGAAATAGTAAAGAAAAAAATTAAAAAATAAAATTAATTACAAAATAGCACACCTAGATTTTTAATTAAGTACCTTATAGACCTTGCTGCTCACAAATCAATTTCAGACGCATTGTTAATGCAATATTAGAAGATCCGTTTCGATAAACATATAAAAGAAGTCGCTTGGAAAATGCTTATAGAAGTATATTCAGTAAAAGAATATTATGTACATTTTTTTATTGTTGTTTTGAGCATTTGTAGCGTCACTTAGCGGTGATTTAAAAAAAAAACTGACAGCCGTTACTTATTGCTCATGCGCACAATGTATTTAACCTAACCTAACCTAAAAATAACTTATTGTCACAAGAAAGTAACGACAAAATGTCAAAGATGCGATGTGACACTTCATATTGTTTTGTACTACATCACAGAATCTAAAAAAAAAAACACAAGAATATATAACTTTTCTTCCTTTAAGTAAACTTTTAAGATGTATCTATTTCAGCTATAAACAACATAAAATACCTCCAAAAACTGTTCTTGGATTGTGACTTAATTTTTCTGGAGCTTAAGAATTAATAGGCACGTTGAAGTCAGCGAAACATCATCTTTCCATTAATCTAGCATATAAACCAGCAAATTGGAACCCTCATCAATTTTTATTTTCTAAACTCAGCAACAATAATCAAAAAATATATCTAACTGTAGAACATGTTTTAATAATAAGCATCAACTCTAAAAACCCTAGCGATACAATTTTTTTTTTTTTTTTTTAATGTTTACCCTCACCAGTTGATGTCAACTTATAAACGTAACTCCGATTTCCCATTATAGGATTCATCATTTCGACATCTGAGCAAATTGATTAAATATTAAAATTAAAAGTTGCAATGCAATATATACATATATATAAAAAAAAAAATGTTTTAAATCTAGCAACTTACTGTGACCTTGAAACACGTAACTCCTATTCCCTCGTTGCCAACTCGTATGGTCGAAACCCAATAGCGTCGTATCGATACGCACATTCGAACCCTGCTTGTATACTTTGTAGGTATCGCTCGGACACATTCTTGAAACTAACGGAACTGCAAATTCAAAATAAATATAGTTTATTTATTATAACAGACGAGGTACTATGTGAGTCAGTTTGCTATGACGTCACGACCGTGTTGCAAAATTTCTGTTCGTCAAAACGTAAACAAACCCTTAGGTTATTTAACTGTCAAACACTTTTGACAGGTGAATAAACAAACTCTTAAAAATAACATTTACCGTTAATATTAGTGATGATTCTTTTTGAAAATCAGGATTTAAAGTATGCTAATCATGATAGCAGTGGAAAAAATAACAAAAAAGCTCAAGTGAGTACAATAAATTTAATCGGGACCATTATCGCTTAAAGTATTCACAGTAACGATTAGTATGCAAGTTTCTTCTCTATCCAAACCAGTCTCTCTGATTTACTACTTCTGAATTTCGTTTCCAATATGTTGTACACCAAGTACGTCAAATTTCCAGACTAATTTAATTCAATCCGCTTTGTACAATTGTATGCATCCTCCGATCTGCCATATTTCATCCATTGTTTCGTAACAAACTTCTTTTTCTTTGAGAACAAATAATATCTACCACAACAATGTGTTTCAACCATAGAAATGTCTTTTTCTTTAAGAGCACTGTTCAAAATGTTTAATGTATTATGTTAGTCTGAAAAACGTATGTGAAAGAACCACTTCTGTAAGCAATATTTGTATATACTCACTGTTTTCGTACATGTCATAAATTGTGTTTGCAATAGCACATTGACAATTAGTAGAATAATCAATTTTTACAACATTTATTTCGTATGCATTTTCGTTTTGAGTCAGTGGATGTAATTCCTTGTTTACTCATGGATGAAATTTTGCTTATGTTTGCAACATGAATGTTTAGAACACTCGTTACTCTCTAAAAACGAAATACTGTAAAGAATATGACATTAAAAATATATGGATTTTATACTTCTCGCACGAAAGTTAACGGGAATGGCCCGTTGTTCTCGCGTTCTACGTCGAAATACACGATTAACGAAACTATTAACTCCTTCGATTGTTTACACAATGGTTTCGATATGGTTTAGTTGTAATAACTACTTATTTTAAATAAATATATACCAAGTATAAACGCAAATTCCCACACTTTACTGCAAATGCAGAATATAAACCCTTTGACAGTTGACAGTTATAACTAAATTGGTGGGAATACATTGGGAAGATCTGACAAGCATGCAATTTAAAAAGCAGTAGGCACCAACATAGTATCTTTAATTGAACATGAATAAGTTATATGTTAATTGGTTATTTTAATAATATGGTATTGCATGGCCCGAATTTGCAAGTAATGACGTACCTCGTCTGTTATGGTAAATGAAGTATAAACACTAATGATGACCAATAAAGTTCATTTACTATAACAGACGAGGTACTACGTGAGTCAGTTTGCTATGACGTCACGACCGTGTTGCAAATTTTCTGTTCGTCAAAACGTAAACAAACCGTTAGGTTATTTAACTGTCAAACACTTTTGACAGGTGAATAAACAAACTCTTAAAAATAACATTTACCGTTAATATTAGTGGTGATTCTTTTTGAAAATCAGGATTTAAAGTATGCTAATCATGATAGCAGTGGAAAAAATAACAAAAAAGCACAAGCAAATAATGGCAAATTATATGTACATTAATGGATAGAGAAAATAAACAAATGGAAAGAAAATAGTAAAAACTATGTTTGAAAAGTGCTATTTCCGGTTTCCAGATTATGTTCGACGCGATTTTGACGTTTATTACGTATGGTCATCCTGTGGTAGTGGTGAAAGTTACTGAGACTACTACAGATGTAACCAAATAATGTGCATATGCATAATGCAGCTGATCGAATGTCTTAAATAGTATTTTAGGTTTATTTTTGTTAAAATGATAATAAAGCCATTATTAATTATTCAGTGATTAAAGCTCGTTGGAATAATTAAATTGAGTAAAAAAACAATGTTCATTCCAAACTATATTGTTCAACTATATTTTGCGACATGTTTCGCTCAATTAAGCATCTTCAGACACTACAAGATAGAATTTATTTTAAAAATTTAGTAATATTAATCTTAATTAATATTAAAATCATTTTTTTCTTCTTACGAATATACATATATGCATAAAATATTAAAAAAATTAAAGTTTAGTAACTCTACACAGGAATTTTAATAATAATAATAAAAAAAAACCAGTGCAGTAATGTGTTATTTCATTCAATCCTGCCAAAATACACCATGCTTAAGTTGGAAATACTTTTTTGAAGGTTGCCCATCTGTTTAAGTGTTTTTTTTAATAACGTACCTTCAATTTTGGTCCTTCACAATTTGCAGAATATAAATGAATTAACAATTTTGTAAATAATAAAAATAAAAAATAATTTAGATCTAACAAACTTTGATGATGACCATCATTTCAGTTTAGTATAAATTCTGCAGGAAGGAAAATTAGTGAAACAAACAAATTTCTTCAACTACTTCATAACAATCTCCTAACCTATAAATTAACAAAACCTTATTTCCCCAAAATCATCACCATCTGTTAGTCCAATAAACTTAAATTAATCAACAATATTATAAAGAGATAAAATAATGCAGATAACAATTATCACAAAAACAATCAAACAACACTCACCCCAGCTCGTAAATTCCCATTTCATTTCCACGTAAAAATCGGGCGCCTGCTTCAGACGTAACAACAATTCTGGAATCCCGGCCATCCTATGCGTATACCGTTGAAAATCCCGCTTCTCCACGACCATATTTAAAATATCCGGATCGCCGAAAGCCACTGCCTCTTGCACGACTTCCGATAATACCCGAAAAACTAATTAATTTCCATCCTACTTACCTTTTGAATCGACTTACCGGTCCAGCCGTCTGAATTTTCGCAATTCACATTGGCGTCGTACTTGAGGAGCATCTTCACCGAGTCGTAATGGCCTAAAGTGACCGCTAACATCAACGGGGTGCGTCCCCTATTGTCTTTCTTCTCGATATCGTGCTGAAATTGAAAGGTTTCTCATGTATCTATAATTTGATTTAGTTTGTTATTATGGCGGATATTTTGCCTGTAATTATATTATTGGGTTTGCGATTAATGTACGTACGAGTTTCTCCTTCAATAGCTCTTCTAATGGGCCGGCTTCGTTATGCCAGACGAGCCAATGCAACGGGTACTCCTCCTTGATTACTTCGGGAGCGACCATTTTTCTGCTATAACACACGCGCTAGGCGCACCGGACGTTCTTTTTATATACTAACTACGCGCTAACATGATTAACATTAATTAATTTATAGGGAAAACGTAATGTTATTTAGAATTTTGACACTGATGACAGATGTAAAGGGATATCATCTATGTCGGCCGTGCGCCATCTTTATCTGTCTTGGGTGAGTAATTTAGGGAGCGTTCAGTAATTATATTTTAAACGTCATTTATTTGAGAATAAAAAAAAAGTTATTTAATTCTTTAAGACTTCTTGTAAGTCTGTAAGTCGTCTCTTACAATCTCTTTATTAACACAACTAATAAATTATAAATTAACTCCTTATACACAAAATAACATAAAATCGTCATAAAATAAATGGGAAACATTCTTTAATAGATAAGTACACTTTGCTCACTCATAATTTATGCGATATTTGAATATAATATAGGCCATATTAATTCCGCTTTGCAAACAAAATTAAACTTTAACTATTATAAAAGGGCGTTTTTTTTTTTTTAATAATTAAACTACTTTTTTTCACAACACAATATTGAAATTATTTTCTTTTTCTTTTTTTGATACAGAGGCGCTAGAAGGGCTGTTTTTTTTTTTAAATGATTAAATTCATCAGGAAGAAAGTACTCATAATGTTTTTGTTCTTACAAGTGGCAAACAGAACAAAAGGAAATATATAAAATAAAAAAATAAAATCAGAAATTACAAAACTTTAGGTCAACATATGCTACTAACTGTCAAAATTATTCTAGTATACTGCTGCCACTACACTCCTATTTTTGTAACCAATACTTCTAGTGGTGTCAAGAAGATATACTGCTCTAATAGTTTTAAAATATGTATAAATCTCTCTCCGTGCCCGGAGTTGTGAAAAAAATATAATTTAATAGCTTAACACGTAAAATAAAAAAAAATATAATAAAAATTTGATGTTATCCAGAGGAAAACTGTTTATTACTAGTAATGTACAAAAATAATACATTTTGTTTTATATTCTTTTTTTTAGAGTGGATATTTAAAAACTTCTAATAGTTAGGGTTGCACCTAATATAATATGTCTATATGAAAAGTACTTGTGATGATTTGATATTACTTTACTAGTTGTATTGTAATGAGAATTTTATTTGTTTGTAACCTATGAGAATTTTTTATTTTCTTAAATGATCAATTCAGTACATAGTTTTTTTTACTGATTAAGGCGAGTTTTCTTTTTTACTTCAGGAAGTAAAAATTACGTAAGTGTCCATACTCTAGGAGTGACCTTGCTTTTTATGAAAAAAAATTGTTCGAAAATCATTTGAGCTGAAGCCGGTGATGTAAATAATATGCTTAAACACGCACGCAATCAGAATTTATTAGGTGCCTTAACGTCGAACTTATTCAAGTTGAAAGTGTTTACAGTTTACACCCATGGTTAAAGATAACCTAGAATCCTAATTACGAATGAACAGAGTGTACCTTCAATTGGAGAAATAGGAACTTTTTATTTTATTTTTTATAATTTAAACATTTATATTCATTCATTCTATTATAATAGTGAAAAAAAGGAAACAATTTTAAAATTAATCCTATTATAACAAAACATTAATGAGTAAAAAAATAAAATAAACAGAATACATTCTTTTAATACTCCAAATGACGTTGTAGAACGCACCCCATTTCATTACTTATTTGGCGGGTTTTTATAAATAACCTGTTTCTTTTAACCTAAAAGTTTTTAACATACATATTAAACGGTAAACACGAAAAATAGTGAAAATAACATGACTAAAACAGAAAAACGTGTAAATCTACCTTGGTGATTATTACATCTCATTAATTCTGTTCATATAAATAACAAAACCTCCCTCAATTTGCAGGGTAGAGAAGTACAGACCGAGCACCTTGGATGATTTGGTATCTCATGAAGACATAATAAAAACCGGTAAGCACCCCTTGAACGATTCATTTTTACCTTTTTATATAATTTGTAATTAATTCGTTTGTAAGTTGGTAAGTTCATAAAAGAAGATCAAGTACCACACTTGCTATTCTACGGCCCTCCTGGAACAGGTAAAACCAGCACAATACTAGCATGTGCACGTCAGTTATACGCTCCAGCGCAGTTTTCGAGTATGGTAGGTGAATTTTGATGATTGAAATTTCTGTTAAAGATGCGGTTTTTTTGCTTAATCAGGTGCTGGAGTTAAATGCTTCTGACGATAGGGGTATTGGGATTGTACGGGGGCAAATTCTAACATTCGCCAGTACGAGGACGATATTTAAATCTGGTTTCAAGCTGATTATATTAGATGAGGCTGACGCGATGACTATGGACGCTCAGAATGCACTGCGAAGAAGTAAGTACATTTTTTTCTTGTTTAATATCTAAAATTATGTAATTAAAGAAAAGAATTTACCACTTTGAGTATTTATAAAGCGCTGATAGTGTCAATTTTTGCGTGAAATTCTTTTTATTTAATGATATCTTAATAAATTTAGTGTTTGCCTGCTATTATTATAATTAATCCCGGTTGACTTATGTTAATCAAATGTTTGTATCGTCCATTGTCTTGACAACAACACGATTGACCACTCTTGTGTTTCCTGTTTATTCCTATGTGAATGTGAAATGATGTGAAAAATTGATTTCTTTCGAATTAGTCTTAGGGTGCATACAAAGTCGGGGTGTTTGGGATTGATTATAGGTGAAAAGACACAAAAGGTAAGTGAAAATTTTTATTTATTTAACTGTTTTTATACATTTTTATCGTTAATTTAATTCTGTACCATATTCAATACCGGGTTGATAGCTGAAAACATTGTAGACATCTAAAACTGGCGCTTCTCTTTGTTTTTCCACGAAAAAGCACGTTTTATCTGCGTGGCAGGAATCTGAAATAATAAAATTTCGCATTGAATACACTTTTTTTGGAAGGAAATTGTCCCCAAATCCATTAAAGACGAGTTATTATCGTATCATCGCAATTTCGCAGCAAAATCGTATGATTTCAATGGTAATTCGTGCGGAAGAATTACCCTGTACTTCCCCTGTCAACATTATGGCACAATCCAAGAAGAATTCACGCGGAAAATTTGCGATAATCATCGATTTCCTCGAAAAATTGATAAATATCGTCAAAACGCTATACAGGGTGTTTCCTAACTTCTCTGACAAAATAAGTGAGAATACTCTTCACTAAATTTTGAGACGAAAATGTCATATAAAATTTTTGCAAATGTCGCTTCGTTTTCGAGATACAGGGTGTTAAATTTTGTTTTGATTTTTTTTTTCATTTTATTAATGCCAAACGATATTCTATTGATATTTGTTAAACATGATAAGGGGTTAGAGGACTTTACTTAGGGTCAATGAACTAATTAGTAATTGGTAAAGTTTAAGATTGATCCAAAGAAAAGTGCTTTAACTTCTTATTATGTTTAACAAATATCGTTTGGCATTAATTAATGTTTTTTTCATTTTTTTAATTAATCAATTAAATGAAAAAAAAAAAATAAAAAAAAAAATTGAACACCCTGTATTTTGAAAACGAAGCGATATTCGAAAAAATATTATACCACAATTTCGTTTTAAAATTTGATGAGGAATATCCTCATTTATTTTGTCACAGAGATTAGGAAACATCCTGTATATATGTAGGTGTATTCTCGGCAATTTACCTTGCGAACAGCATAATCCATCTGCGGCACATCGCCCGGTATTTCGTCTGCAGGAACTATTTCCGGCGATGCATGGTTCCGTATCGTGAAATGAGCCTTCACGTTGACATTTTAAAGTTTCGGGGGTACCCAGGAGGCAGCCGAATGGGCCGCAACATATGGTAGGGCCGAAACATTGGCCTATGCGCCCCGGCCCGCAAGATATGCACTGAGAAAAAAAAACAAAAAAAATGAAAAAGATTAAATAAATTAAAACGATTTTTTTTTGGAAGTGAATTTTGGGTAATCCCCTGATTTGAGTGTTATTTAGAAGTTGTTTAAAGATTATTATCTCGATTTTGCTCCGCATTTATTTGTTTAAATTTAAATGAATGAATTTATAATAAATTTGATGTAATACTAATTGTATATTTAAATTTGGCGCTCATATTCATAGAGAAATTATGATGAACGTCCTCTATCGTAAGCTAGAAAAACTAAGTAATGGTAAAAAATTCAAATTTAGAATTTTTTTTAAGTTAAATTATTCTATACATTTTTAAATTTAGATTGTATTGTGAAAATTCTCAAAAAAAAACTATAGCCATTATTGGAAATATGCAATAGAAATTCTACTGTTAAAAAAAGCCGACGTAATTGAATTTCCCACTAATTGTAATGAATATCACAATTGACAGAAGCGCCATCTGTCATAAACAGAAGAAACTATACCATTTTTAGATATGTATTCAAATTGGGCATTTTTCTAGTTTGTATTTGTTCAGGTGTGTGTGTACTGAGATATTAATTTCTGAACGATACAATAATTATTACTTAAAAAAAAAAGAAAATCTTAAATAACTCAAAAACGGCAACACGTAGCTATAGGAACAGCTAATGAAGACTGGCGTATTTATGGTCGTAGAATCCAAAAATGTAAAAAAAATTATTAACCATTCTATTTAAAATAATAAAGTTGACGTTCATTTCCGGTCAACCGGAAGTGATATTTTGGTTTAAAATATTTCACATTTATAGTTCCAATCGAACAGTTAATGGTGCTAAAATTTCAAATAACATCATAAACTTTTAATAAACCACTTACGGGAAATATAGAAATATTATAGGTTATCGTACAGTGTATAATTGGTTGCCTATTTTTCGCAATTCCATTTTTTTCGGAATCCTTTCAAATAAATAGTTTATCGGTAAACCTTTTTTTATGTTAGGATAAGCATTTCTAATAAATAACAATCAAAATATGACATAAATAAACTCCCACTATTGGAAGTACAAAACAAGAATTGATGGTAACATTCGGCATTATCAAGGAATTTCGAAATGTTAGTCAATTGGCAACGTTGTAAAACTAATTATCGTGATTTTGATTTTCGCAGCTTGTACTAAATTAATACAAACAATTTTTACTATTCATCGAATCACTTCAAGTTTTTATACACTGTAAAAAAGTTGCAGTAAAATTACATGTAGAATCGTTGGTAACAAAGTTGCCTGCAATTTTACAGGTAAATTTGCTTCATAAGGTAAAATTTCTCCCATCTAGTAAATTTCACATGCTGATGTGTTTTTCAAAGATTGTATTGTAAAATTCGTTTGTAATATTTATATGAACTCTATATTTACCGAACACTGAAGTAATTTTCATATGTATTTTTATTTTTTAAGAGAGCAAGCAACTTACCTAATTCTTTTATAGCACCTAATAGGTCATACTGAATTACTCAACCAGGGATCAAGAATGAACACGTTTACGCGAAACCTACGATTGTTTGTGACGTACATGATATCATTGAGCCAACAAACGAATAGAATTACCTACGCGTACAGATAAATAATCCAATAACCAATCACATTGCGGCGTATGAATTTCGTATTTTCCATGATATCTATAGTTTTACCCGAAAATTCAAGTAAAAAACAAATAAATATAAAGATCCTCATATTTTACAGCAAAATTAATAGTTCACTAGTAAATTTATTTTAAAGTGCACTAAATACCCCAAAAAAAATGTCAATTTTACACTTTTAAGTAAATTTTGAGAGTAAATACAAAATTGTACATATTTTTTCCTGTATTTTCCTTTTGAATTTTTGTTACATCTTAAACTTACATGAAAAAGCTATAAATTTTACCGAAATTTCTTTTTCCATGTTAAATATCCTAGAAAAAAACATGTAAAACAAAATTTACATGATTTATTGTGGTAAATTCACAACATTATTATATGTAATATTCTTGATTTATCATGGCAAAACTACTGTAATTTTTTACAGTGTAGTTTTAAATAAACAATGTTATTTTACATTCAAATTTAAGAGTCCTCTAGTATAAGTGCAAGGAACTACGAAAAACACATACTTACCGGTTTTACGTTGCTCGTATCACCGTTATTCAATTTGACATTCCTTTTACCGCCTCTTGGGCAATTGGTAATCAAACAAGCGTCGACCAAATGTCCTCCGGCCAAGCAGAAAATCCCGATCAACAAAACGGAGTTCATTTCTGCAAATTTGACGATACCTCGCCGGAAGTTCACACAAACTTACCCTTCTCCTTCATCCCGGTACAGTTTATATACCCATCCGTAGGCGAAAGAGAAAAAAAAACACACATACACGAAATTCCCCCAACAAAGCAAGCATTAACGTTTCGAGACGTCCATTCATATGTATCGCCATAAGTACGTGCTTTTTCGTATGGAAAACATTCGACATGCCGGAATGAATGCGTTATTCGCGCCATCTATGTGTCTAAATCGCATTAACAACGTCCTTGTATGCAAATTTTTACTTTTTAGCCGGAGTGTATATTCGCGCCCGGAATGTCTGATTCCGAGGAGGAACAAACGTTGGGTGGTAGACAGTTGAAGGTGGCTTTCGTGGGCGAAGCCCACGTTGGTAAGGTAAGCGAATGGGAAACGTATGGGGGGACATTTATGGGGATTTATTCGAAATTACATTGTTATTTTATATAACGGGTCACTAAATGCATCGCATGGGCTACGTAATCGACGTTTTTCGTGTTCAAACCTCCGATGGATATCCTCCCGGATTGGCTTAGGAAGATACTGTGTTCGTCGATCAGTTTTTTCACCTAGAAATATTTTTAATGTACTACGTGTATCAACAAGTTACCCATAATTGGAAATCTTCTATTATTTACTTATTATACAAGGTGATTCTCAATATATGCGACAAACTTTAAGCGCTGATTCCTGGGGTTATTTTGATCATAAAAGTTCATAAGAACATATGTCCAAAATCGCTTAGTTCTAAAGTTGTACAATGTTTAATAATAAGTTAACATAATTAATGTTTTTATTATAAATTAACAAAATAATTAGTAAAACAAATTAACTTATACTAACTGTTGAAAATGACCGCCCCAACTGTAATACAAGCTTCTATCCTTCGTCGTATTGACTGGCGAGTCCGTTCTAAAATACCTGGGGTATTTCGAATTGTTTGAAAAGCTGCGATAATACGATTTCTCAGTTCATCGACATTTTCAATGGGAGTCGTATAAACTAATGATTTAAGGTGACCCCAGAGAAAAAAGTCCAAAGAATATAAGTCTGGAGACCGAGGAGGCTACGGTTGTGGACCTCCCCGTCCAATCCAACGATCTGGATACGTATTGTCCAAAAACTCGCGAGCAACTAAACTAAAATGCGCTGGAGCACCATCATGCATAAAATACATTTGTAATCTTAATTGCAACGGAACTTCTTCCAGCAGTAGGGGTAGCTCTTCTTCAAGAAAATTGTGGTATACCACGCCATTTAATCGCATCGGTAAAAAATGTGGACCTATCAAGTGATCTCTAACAATTCCAGCCCACACATTGACAGAGAATTGATGTTGATGACGGGCATTCACTAGTTCGTGCGGATTTTCTTCGGCCCATATGTGATTATTATGAAAATTAATAATCGCGTTTCTAGAGAAAGTAGCCTCGTCGGTGAAGAATGTTTGAGGCAAATAGTCAGGATTTTGTGCGATTTTGTGTTGCATCAAAAAGCCACTCTTTGCGGAAAATCTGCCGGCAAAAGTGCCTGCACCTGTTGAATGTGATATGGATACAACAGTTGATCTTTCAATATTCTCCAAACTGTGGCTTGATTAATGTTTAAAGCAAACGCAATTTTTCTGGTGCTTGTAGTAGGATGTTCCTCTACTTCATTTAGTACCATTTCTTCAACTTGTGGAGTTCTCACTGTAGATGGGTGCCCGTTGCCAGTCGTCCGTTTTTTTAAATTTCCTGTTTCACTAAGACGTTGGTGAAGACGGGCAAATATTCAATGATGCGGGATGATACGGTTCGGGCATCGTTCTTCATAAAGACGTCTAGCAGCACGCGAATTTCCATTGGCAAGACCGTAAACGAAATGCATATTACACATCTCAGCATTCGTGTAATTCATTTTAGAAAACAGAAACTAGCAATAAACTTAATGAATACTCTGACAACTATTGACAAATATTGAAATGACAAATAAACAATTCCGTCTCAACACAATAGTTTTTTAAAGTACCAACTGTGATATTATATCGTGTTAGTCATAGTTCATACTTTATTATTAAACATTCAATAACTTTAAAACCAAACCGTTTTGGACATATACTCATATGAACTTTTATGATCAAAATAATCTCAGGAATCAATTCTTAAAGTTTGTCGCATATGTTGAGAATCACCCCCGTATATGAAATTGCAGTAATGCAGAAGGTGTGAGCTGGAGCGAGTTAACAGAACCAGATTAAGTAGCAATCCAAATGTCCATCCAATCCAGAGGTGCTAGGCATCATCTGGATCTGGAAAACGACCTTAAAGGAGTGAACTAGACTGTACTCGAGTTGTTCTATTCAGCAGAGTAAAAAATGTAGGAACGCACCTTGGTGGAACAATCATCTGTCAAAATTAACATCCGATACGCGCAAGCTCTTTAACGAGGCCAAACCGTAGCCACTTTCTGTGATGTAAGCAAAGCTTTTGACTGTGCTGGCCATAGCATCTTGCTGGGAAAATTAAAATTTTATAATTTTGACGACTCAAGCTTGGCTTACATTAGTAAATAGTTACCTAGGCCACACCTTAGACAATAAACTTCTATAGAACAAACATGAATTTGAGTAACAACAAAGCCCGAACTGATGGTGTGCAAAAACTTTGCGGGGGAAAATTGGAGATGCAACCCAAAAATGCTGCTTTGGATGTATACAGCGATAGTAATAATAATAATAATAATAATAAGAGTTTATTGTCATCGTCCCAAAAACATAGACATTGTCATTACACGCAATACAGATAATGTAGGAGAACACATATAAAATTCAGAAGCAAAAACACGTATATCACAATAACAAACTGATAAGAGACAAAAGAACAGCTCTAGTTACTGAGGAATTCCTCGATACTATAAAAAAACATGATTCAGCAAATGATCAGCCAATGCTTTTCGAAACAATCCCAGAGAAGTAACATCTTTCAATTGCCTTAGACAATTTATTATAACATTTTACTGCCATGTAATAGGGGCCATTTTCAAATAATTTTGTATTATGCATAGGCACGCTCGGGTCCTGCTGTCACCTTGTACTGATAGTGCAGTAGTTGTCTTTATTTTTCCTAAAAGTATCTTCATGTTTTTTGTAAAACGTTAACAACTCGTATATATGTATACAAAGATGGAAGAGTGTATAGTATATTTGCAAATTCTTAAAAATATCACGATAAGACTCCCACACAATCCAGCTCCCCACCATATACCGAAAAATCCGTTTCTGCGATACAAACAATTGTTTCGCATGCGGAGAGCATCCCCAAAAGACGATGCAGTAATGACTTAAGAACATTAATGTCACAGTAGCGTCGAAGATTGCAGACATGCATGAGCATAGCCGAGCATTTAGGGCAATACAATGGGACTCCCACTTTAGGTCATTATCTAGGAGGATACCAAGAAATTTACAAGTAGAGTTTTCCTGTATAGACTTGCCATTACATTTAATGTATAAACTGGTAGGACCGTGGATTTGGCCATTTTTTAAAGTGAATCAACTCAGTTTTATCTTTGTTTAAGATAAGTCCATGATCATCGCACCACGCTACCATACTGTTGATTGTATTATTCGCTGAGTTAACTACATCATATATAGATCCAGCCACAATACAACTCGCGTCGTCAGTATATTACGACAATAAACACCTATCAAGATATCGAGACAGGTCATTAACATAAATATTAAAAAGTACGGGACCCAAGACTGACCCTTGAGGAACTCCACATGATACATTCCAACATTGAGAACAGAATGGCCGTGATATATTGTTCCGTTCACCCGTTATGCTAACCAAGGATTTGCGATTTATTAAATATGATTTAAACAAGCTGTAAGCAACCCCACGTACACCAATTTTCAACAGCTAGTGAGACCGATCATCACTTATGCATCAGTAGTTTGGAGCAAAAGAACTAATCTGGCCACCGCGAGAATTAATCTCTCGAAAGTGCAAAGATTAGCATGCGTATACATAATTGGGGGCTATGAGAACTTGCCCAACAGCAGTTATCGAGATAGTATTGGATCTTACCTCTCTTCAGATTGTGGTAGAGCGCGTGGCAAAAAAAAACACACACTCAGAATGGTCAAGAAAGGAATGATTAGGCATAGGCCTCAATCTCCTGACGGTGATCAAACCTGGGACATGCCCTCGGATGTAATGTCAAAAAAATTCAGCTTTCTGGAGGAATTCGCCACAAAACTTAGTAACAAGAGCGAGTGAGATCATAACACCATCTTGAAATTGAATAGAAATGCCATCAAATGGTACACTGATGGCTCCAAAACGGCAGAGGGAACTGGAATAGGAATATATGGGCCTAGAAAGCTTGGGAAAATATCCAAGTATCTTCCAGGCGGAAATACACGCTCTTGAAAGATGCATCCAGTTCAATATTGATAGAAATTATCGAAAGCAGGAGATTATCATCATGTCTGATAGTCAAGTCTCAGCCATCAAGGTACTGAGCTCATATGAAATCAGTTACAAGATTGTCTGGGAATGCTTAGGGAAATTAAACAAGCTAGACAAAAGCGATATAGTAACCTTCTGCATATCCTAGATCACACATTGTCTTCTATAGATGCCAAATTGATTTTAAACTTTCTGCATTACTACAATTTTTACAAAAGTTCAAAACGAATGGCGCGTAGTGTTTTAAACATCAACCTAATAACTTTTTTTATCAATACTAACTTGCGTCTTTGACAGTCCAGTCAAACAGAACATCCCCGTCTGTTTAATAATATGCTCCCAATTCCTTATGGATCCCTCCTTCTGCAATTTCGTCTTCAACGTCCTCCTTATGGAGATCAACCTGTCGATCATCAATTTGAACTCCAACTTCCATTCCGCCTTCAATCCCGTATCGATCAGAATCTTCTCGACTATCCTGGCGCCGTGGATGGGCGGACTCTTGTACAAAGTGGTGACGATCTTGGCAAGCTGCGATAGGACTTTATCCCTTTCTTCGGGGAATCTGTGGTGATTATCAGGGCGCCGGGGCGCTCACCGTACAGACCCATGTTTTTGGCGAAGCTTTGGATGATCATGCACTTGTTGCCGTCCTCGACAAATCTGCGCACCTTAAAAGTATTTTTTTGTTAAAAGGTGTAGGAGTTAGATAACTTGTTGTAGACGCAAGATATAAGATTAAGAATTTAGCAAAGAAGGTAGAAATTCTGAATTTTTAAACTCGAGGATTAGTCAAGATTCTCTTTTGTTTTTAAATATTTTTAAGGTCGTACCACTTCCGGTTATACTGGAAGTTGCCATTAACTTCCTTATTTTAAATGGAACACTCGATATACCAAACTCATTTTTGGATTACTGAGAAAATGTCATGTGTGTTCCATCTGGTTTCCCTATATCTATTTTCGTTTGTTTCTTAGATGTTGTTATAAAACCGATCACTGTCTTATTTAATAAACACACTTGCTTAAGTACGTTTATTAAAATGAAGGTTTAATGAAAAAGTCAGACAACAGAATGATTCTGCCTTTAACTTCTCTCGGAAGGTATATTTATAACATCGAAAAGCCGGGATCGGCAAAGATAAGCTATGTTCGACTGAGTCGTGGGTGGTTTTTATCGTTAATAAAGAATGATAAACCGGAAATTATACAACTGGTGCAATAAACGTAGAGAAATAAGCTAAAGACAATTGATTTATCACGTACAGGTGTCCAAAATTTAATAATCAATTACATCATTTTCAAAGTTGAAAAAGTTCGGTTTTTGCAAATGCAAAATTTTATTAGATGATCGGATGCATAATTTAGTTTTGCATCGATTCGCTACGCCTTTCCCTGTACCTATTTTCAACGGTTTTCTTGTTATTCCATATTTTCTATCCAAAGCCAATAAAACTTCAAAAGTTCTATCTAGTAAGCATTGATTTTGACGGAATTTGAAACGATATTGTTGATTTTATGTCAATGGAGTTTAAGCCCACAGATGTGCCCAGGTGTCTTATTTAATGGCGACTTCCGGTATAACCGGAAGTGGTACCACCTTGAAAATATTTAAAAATGAATGAAATAAACTTGACTAAACATTGAGTTCAAAAATTCAGAATTATTTTTTAAAAATGAAAATATTTCAAAAACGGTTGAGTTTAGGTATAGGGAACCCTCATGTAAACTAATTGCAAATGACTCGGTAAATTCATTAAACTGATGAAAATTCCATTTAAAATGAGAAAGTTGACGATGGATGAATACTTGAGTTGTTGTTTGGGCTATTTGCATGATTCTGAGGATCGTCAAAATCCTAAAAAACGATGGAAATAGCCCAAACAACAACTCTAGTATGAAAAAGTATCAACACTCTTGGATTAAAGGAAATATCTGCTTGATAAACAGTTCTTTAGTACTTCTTGAATACTTCTTTATTCACGTGTTCTACAATAGATCAAAAAACGTTCTTATATTTTAGTAGGTACATATCGAGATAACTATTATACTACTTCTATATATGCCGCATAGATGGCATCACCAGTAATATGTTATAAGATTAAACGTATTATTTATTTATTCCAACAAACACCCTGTATACCGAAAGTGCTATAACGTCGGCAATATTTTCCTTAAATAGATTACAGTGGGCAATGATTACATACATACAAGTTTCAAAATCAACTTTCTACTAGAAGTTAAAAAAAAAGTTAGGTGGGACACCCTGTATAGAGTTTGTAAATATGTGTGTATAATACAATATGATCAATTAAATGTACCTCTTAGTAGTATTGGCAAGATAGAAGAAGCGATTAAATTTCTACAGCGACTAGTATTTACTTGTGTTTATTCGCGTCACGAGTGAGAAGTAACGATGCACACGATGCAACAACACTGCCCTCTAGCTAGCCATGATTTTATTTATTCAAAATATCATGTTGGTAGTAACAAATAAAATGAATCTATCATGTGTTGGTTTATTCACACTCAAAAATGTTTACAATACATCACAAAGTTTTTATTATCGAATCTTACTTTAGAAATGATGTAAAATTAGAGATTGGAGAATAGTTGTACTCCTTGCAACCATGTATAGAAGAATTTCAGGCAGAATTTCCAAAATTTCAAGTAACATATAACAGTTTGCAGCAATTGATACAAGAATCAGTGGCAAAATTCCATGAAAGAGAGGCTGTATCCCAAAAACCAGGTAGTGGTAGACCATTAAAACGGGCAATTGAAAATATAGCAGATGCTGAAGAGCGAATAACTCAATCGCCTAAGAAATCGATTCGTAAGCTTTTACAGCAAACACAGCCTTCATATGAAACATGCTATACAATCCTTAAAAGAGATCTACAAAAACTTCCATACAAGTTCTATTGCGTGGAAGAGCTCTTAGCCATTGATCACGTAATCTGATTTATTTATTGTTAATGATTTTGGGGCACGATGAACAAGGACGACGGTCTTGACAAATCCTTTTTCTCGGATGAAGCGTAGTTTTATTTATCTGGATATTTAAATAAACAAACAATGCGTATCTGGTCTAGTGAAATTCCACATGAAATTCTTGAAACACTCTTGCATTCTCCAAAAATAGACTTGTGCTGTTTCTCGCAGACGGATTATTGCTCCAATATTCTTTAATAATACCATAAATGCGGAACGATATCGTAATAATTTACTACAACCATTTTTAAATCAATCACATGATGATGAACTTCGCGAGGAATATTTCTAGCAAGATAATGCAACACACCATTAAGACAATGGAAACGTTGGAATTCTTTGATAATCGGATAGTAGATTTTTCACCACGATCGAGCGATTATGCATTATTTCATTTATCCGCACCTAAAAAATAGAGTATTTACAAATCGTCCTCATACAATTGAAGAACTTACTGAAGCTATCCGAAATGTCAGTGAGGAAATTACACCGCATAATTTAAGGAATGCCTTCAATAACACTAAACGCAGAGTGGCGTTATGTATAGGAAATGAAGGAGTTCATTTTGAACATTTATTGTAGCTAGCTGTTTTTTTTTTTATTATTAAATTTGTTATTTTTTTAACTGAAAACCTTTGTATGTAGTTATTTGTCAAAACGATGGTATAACATAACTTGCACCACACACACGCCACAGAACAAGTTAGTTTTGTCTAAACTTATACTGCCAACTTAAGTTTAAAAGAGAAAAATTCCATGACCTACTAGAGGGTAGCAGTATTTTATCATATGGTATCTTTGTGAACTTTTACCGAGTAAGCATCGACTTCAACATGTCCTGAAGCGAAGCCATGATACGCCATATCCAATATGACTAATAGATTCTTCTTTTTAACTATATCCGACACTTCCTCCCATTGACTCCTGGTAGGATCTACTCCCGTCGGATTGTGAGCACAGGCGTGGAATAGGACTATACCATCGTCTGGAATTTTCTATAGGAACACATGAAACTTTGAAGAAAAAGCATTTTCACTTCAATGATTATACCGATATGTCTTCTATCATTCCCTTGTAGTCCATATCCACAGCTTTGTAATCGTAATACTTATACTGCTCATAAGCTAACTCCGTTTCCCTGGTCATGTGCTTATGATTCCCCCACGTTGGATTGGGCAGATAAACCACCTTCTTCCCCGGATAAAAGCCCTTAATGAAATCGCAGGCCAGACGTAGCGCACCGGTTCGCGAAATGCACTGCACAGTCGCTAGAATCCCTTTCTTCTTTGTGACAGAGTCTTTCCCCAGAGCTAATTCTTCGCACAACATTCTATACTTCTTATTTCCGATTGGCGAGGTGTAATTCTTATTTAGGCGCATCGAATCTAACAGCTTCTCCGCTTTCTTTACGCACTTCAACACGTATGGTTTGCCGTTATCGCCTTGGTAGGCACCGATTGCCAAATTCACCTTCTTGGGATTCTTGCAAGCCTTGTACGCTTCTGTCAGGCCGTAGATGGGATCCGGTGGACCAAGATCCACTTTAGACCAGAAGGATCTGCAAATATTGTTGTTTTTTTTTTAATTGGTTTGGGAAGCAGAATCATAAAGGAATATTGACTCATACTCATTTCGTAAAGGCAGGTGGAGTACTTTTCTTGAAGGTCGCATCGTTTCTGATGCACGATAGATTTTTATTAATGCTTGGGATGACATATTTAATTGGATTTGACGGAAAATGACAGATGAGCAAATTTTGAATGTCGAAAGATTGAAAGGACTAACAAGGAAAAGTACTTAAGTTGATCTCTCCCAAATTTTAATAGGAATGCAGGACATCGAAGAATATTTGACACGTATTTTTTTCTAGCGTCCCATATTTGGTGCTAGCGGGTATAATGGGGTGTCAAAGTTTCCCCCAAAAACACATTTTTTTTGCAATATTTCAGAAACGACAAGAGGTATCGAGATCGGATGATGATCAATTAATTAAATCAATAAAAAATCGTTTGTTATATTAAATTATAAAAAAAGTAAATTGAGATGTACAAATAGTTATGCCAAAAAAAGTTTGTGCGTTGTTGGTAATGATGCATAAAGCTGCTTCTTTACGTTAGCAGCTACAACCTACTTCTGTTGGTTATCAGTTTAAGAAAAAGAAAGAAATTAAATAGCGATATACGTTAAGCAGAGAAACTGTTTCTACAACTTTGCACATCGCCCCAAAGTGTTTTTTTGTGTTAAATACATTGAAAGTCTTGACAATATTAATATTAAAATCGAATTGTGAACCGAAATTCAGAGTGCTGGTTTGTTCAATGTCGTAAGCAAGATCACTACAGCCACTCACAACGATGTCAAACACTGTTTGCGTAAGTGCTTCTTCAGCACTATTTTGTGGAGATGCAGGTGTGGTTATGAAACTTGTCAATATAAAACCAATGTCAATTCATGGATACATCGAGCGAGACTTTGCATTCAGCAACGCAGCGATAACTTTGATTTTATGAAAAAAATAAAAAAAGATTTTATTTAATTTAATATGCTTAAACATCACTTAAAAATTTAAAAAAAAAGTATATTTTCTATCATTAATATCTCTCTTGTTATGCAACTTTTGTTAAGATATTTTTACGTTAATTACCTTATTTTAAGATGATTAATCACCCCTTGAAAATAAAATCACAAGCCGTAAATAACCAAATTCAAATTTCCCGCAATTATTTTTAGTAATTTCAACATTAAAGCATTAAATTACCTACGACTTTGTATTAGATTAATAGTTATTTGAATATCTTTAAGTTGAAGTTACTAAATATAATTGCGGGAAATTTGAATTTGGTTTACTGGGTACCCAGTATTAAGTAAAACGTTTAATTCTACACTTTCACACACAAAATCTAATTAAAATAAAGTCACCCTATTAAAAACATTAATAATGAATAACTAAAGCACTGCTAACGACACTTTTTAAACTACATTCAGTTGAATACTACTTGTTTACATTCACTATATATTCATTACCACATTTATTTTCATCGTTGACTCACTTCGCACGTAGCTCTTGTTTTGGCTTTTAGCTATGCAACTCCCTCGCGCCGGTGTTTATATTTGGTGCGTCTAATTCAAGAGCAGTCTACACCTGTCTTGAATGTTTGAGTGCATTCGCACCATAGAGATAATAGAGTGTTGGATATTGAACTCAAAACTGGCATCAATTGAAATGCGCCATAATAGTACACAAACGTCATCGTGAGAGCGTGTACTTATGCATTCAAATAAATCAAGTTAACGAGACATTAAAAAAACTTTAGCACAGCATCTATCGTGTTATTTTAAATATTGTGTTTTTGTTTTATTAAAATTGTGCGAAATTTAGAGCTACAGATAATTTCTATTTGTAAATGCACAAACAACTTTTTGCGCAGTCTTCAATCAAGATAACACAAGTAAGTGTTCTAAAATCATTTCTTAACTTACTAACACACTATCCATAGGGGTTTAATAAAAATAATAAAAAGTGACGCATTTTTTAACGCCATATAAAAATACGCAGGATAAAATCTAACGAAAGTTGTTTGAGAGTGGAATCTGAATCTACCGTTAACAATGTAATGTATGTTTTCTTCAGGAGTAAATAATCAACTAGAGTGTTTACTGTCCAATTTACTGATGATTAAATAATATTAGTTTATACTTAATTCCTTCCTTATTGATTTGCTTTGTATCTTTATTGTTAACGCTATAATATGCATACTTACACAAGGCTTACTCATATAATAAAAATATGAATGATATTCATATTAGGCCGTAAAAGCAAAAAAACAAAAAGTAAATAAAGAAAACAATTAAACTGTAAGGTTAGGTGATTTGGCCACAGCAATCACAGTATATTACTGTGATTTGACCAACTTACAAACATCTCAAACTTCGATTGCGTATCGATGCAGCATACAATAGAGCCCTCTATGAGCAGTGTCATTATCTACGTGAACTGCGCTGTAAATAGGTGGCGCCATCTGTTGGCGCAGTTGGAAACTCGAATTCAAAATTGAAAAATAGGTACGGCTTTAATAATATATAAATAAATATAATGGTTATCTGATGAATCATGTTGTATATGAAAGAATTATGTTTCGTATTCACAAGGCAGTATCCTATCATGCACTATATTAATTAATTAGATTTTATTATGTAGTTTTCCCCATAATTTCTTTTCAAAATCTAGTTTTTTTGACAACTATAACAAATTAATTCAATATCTTAACTATTTTGAATATCTGGAGATTTCCACAACACTAGTAGAAATATAGAAACATTCTTTTATGGTTAATCACTAAACTGCTAAACAGCAAGTGTAGCTATTAACACAAAGTATATAATAGCCATTTTACACATAATTTGATATTTGCTTCTTAAATTCACCCAAATTTCAGACGAACATCATAAGAAGATTCTGCTACAACGAATATTCAAGATCGTACGTTCAAACTTCGGGCTGCGATTTCTATTTGAAGCATATAGTTCTTCCCGGTAGAAACGAATTAACAATGAGGATCACCGATATTGGTGGTTCGGAGTTGAAAGGGTCGATGTTGGATAAATACCTATATAATACCAACGTAAGCCGCTAAAATCCTTTCTCATTAGAACAATTTGTATCCTAGAGCTATTTCAGATAATAGTTTTAGTGTATGACATCACTAGAATCAATTCCTTCGAAGATTTAAACTATTGGATCGACAGGATAACTGCCTGCATAAAAGTCGCCCCAATTTTAGCTGTCATAGGGAATAAGTGTATTATTTCTGCTACCTAAGGTTACTTGATTCGCAGTGTATTATATTTTATTTAATATTTTAGGTGATTTGGAGTATCAGCGCACAGTTTCCACTGATAGAATAAATAAATTCGTTAAAGAATTGAATTTATTGAATTACATAGTTTCTGCTAAGACTGGAGAATCAGTTAGTAATGGGATTTTTTTTATTCCTCATATATAAAATAATTAAAAAAACAAGAAGATAATGATTTAAATATATATTTTTTTAGGTGGCTTCCACAATCATCGATATCACGGCAAAATATCTGGGTATTCCCCTGAGCAAGGTGGAGAAGGAGCACCAACGCTCGATCATCAAAGCGGAGTTGATACCAACTGCTGAAAATGAAATTCCCAAAAGAGTTACTGCCAACGGACATATGAATATGAAATCAAATAAATCTTCAGTGTGTTCTATACATTAATAATAAATCGAGTGTGGAAAGACAGCTATAGTGTTTTTAATTTAATTTTGAAAATTGCAGTATTCCCAACTATGAACGCTATGACGCTTATTTTATTAAAGAATATATTTTCAATTTAAGCCTACGATTGGTATTAATACAGAACACAGACAGGGTGTTAATAATAAGGTTCATATTTTAAACAGAGAGTGCATTTTCTTTAGGGCCCCCTCTGATTAATCTCAACCGTTTTTGAGATATTTAATTTTTTTTTTAAATTTTTTGACATTTTCTATTTCGAATAAAATCAAATATTTCATAGGTTATAAAAACTATTAAGTCTAAGGAGATGTTATATGGAAACCAACGGGGTCTTTAATTTCTATTGAATGACATAGAAATACAGTGTGTATCAGATATAGAGGTAAATATAATAATATGTAGCAGCTGTAATCACATACAATCAAAAAGTCTTAATGCACAGGGGGTCTATCTGTAAGCATTAACGAGAAAAAAAAATATTTTATAAACGCCGTGGGCTAGAGCCGCACCTGTGCCCAACCTAAATGCTGTCCCGAGTATACCCCCACATACCACTATCATTCAGCCATTACCGCTGTTAGTTTTGTGTGGATCGCCGCTTGGAGTGCAAGCCACTTCGAACATTTCATTTAAATTCTTCCCGTCTCGAAAAAACGATCCTTTTTAGGACCATCATGATTTCATATAAAGAAAATCGAAGCTTGATGCATCGGCAAAAGCGCGGGAATGTATAGATTCATTTTCGCGCGACATCATAGTAAAAAGGCGTGTTTGCAAATTTTCTGTATCTACATTTATTTCTGTGTAATTCGATTCAATTCATTTCGTGTTATTTGATTAAATAAATCCAAAAGAAATAACTCAGATTCATGTGGTACCGTTTATTAGCAACTAACTCTCGATTCGACAAAGTAAAAGAAAAATATTTACGTTTTTTGTAACTACTGAAGTCGCATATCCGGTGAAACTCGAACGTCTTATCAAGATATTAAAAATAATACTTTGTAGACTTACGTAGAATGCTCTTAACAAATAAGGAATGTTTATTTTATAAAGAGAAGAAATTTAAAATGCCTCAGTTTTGCTATTTTTACAAGGGTCTTTATTGATTCAGAATGATGTTAAATGAACTTACGGCATACCATTAAGAATAATACTAAATGAGTGCAATGTATTTATACATAATACCAGGTTTAGCGGGTGCTTAACATGACGTTTCCTTGCATCAGGCCCGGACTAAAGAATTTTTGGCTCTAAATTTTGCTTTTTTTTATTTTTTAATGGTGAGATCCGGTTTCGGCGGGTTTGTGCTTTATATGTCGTGTAGTTAACACCCAAGCAAAATTTACTTTTTTATTTGATACACCCTGTATATAGATATTGCTTTATTTTCAAGCAATTATTTATAAAAGACTGAGAATACTGACAGACAAATTAATTATGTATTAATTATGGTTGGCTAATGTAATTAATATTAATTTTCTAGAGTTAAATAAAATTTAATAATAATTATGAAACTGTATACCCAAAGTACTATATTAAATTGAAAATATATTTCTTTTATTTAAATCAATGCGTGTTTAAAAAACATATTCCCTTTAAAAGTTCGACAAAAAAAAATGAGCCAGTTTAATATGTGACACCCGTATTTTTCTATTTTAGTTATTGAGAAATATACGGAAAATATCCGTTTCTGCATCATCTGTAACTACCTCAGTAAAATTATACCGGCATTGCAGTCCCGTTGTACCAGGTTCAGATTTGGGCCCTTATCTCCGGAACAGATCATGCCCAGATTGAATTACGTCATAGATGAAGAAAAGTAAGAAGTTTTCATTGTGAAAATCAATTTCAACGAATATGTATTTACGTTTTTTGGCAGGGTTAAAATTAGCGAAGATGGTAAAAGGGCCTTATTGAACTCTTGCCAGTGGGGATATGCGCAAAGTACTGAACGTTTTACAGAGCACATGGTTGGCGTACAAGAATGTCACCGAAGATACTGTTTATACTTGCGTTGGGCATCCTTTGAAGACTGATATAGAAAATATAGTGAAATGGTTGTTGAATGATGATATAAAAACGACTTATATAAGTATCCTTTTAATTGTTTTTTTTTTAATTATTAAATTACGAGAAAATAAGAAAATTTCCTTAAAACAATTTTTAAAGACATCAAGGAACTGAAAACTATCAAAGGTCTAGCGTTGAGTGATATTCTGACTGAAGTCCACGCTTACGTCCACAGAAGTAATTGATTAAAAAGAAAAAGCCAAACATACCCAGTAAACCAAATTCAAATTTCCCGCAATTAATTTTAGTAACTTCAACATTAAAGCATGAAGTTACCTATGATTTTGTATTACATTAATAGTTATTTGAATCCCTTTAAGTTGAAGTTACTACATATATATAATTGAGGGAAATTTGAATTTGGTTTACTGGGTAGTATTTTAATAATAATAATAATAATAATTTTATTACAGTTGAATTTCCGTTTGATATCTTGATTACTTTGCTCGACAAAATGGCCCAAATACAAGTCCGTCTCGCGGCAGGATCAAGTGAAAATATTCAACTAACAGCGTTGATATCTGCGTTTTATTTTGCTAGAGATATAACTCCATCATCTTAGTGTTAATTTTGTGTTTTTTTTATTATGTTGCAATGTAAATATCTTAATATTAAATTCATGATATATTCAAATTGATTTTTTTTTGCAATATTATTATAAATTCATAATTCTATCATAAAGAGCAATTAAATGTAATTTCCAAATATTTATCGATATTGATGTTGTAAAAAAATATATATTTTATATTATTTTATGACGCTATCTAGTGACAAAAAGCTGAGTCGTAAGTGACGTATTACCGGTATAATATAGAGATCTGTAATTCTGTTGTGTTGCCATAATGTGTGAAAAGGCTATTATACCATAGATGTCGCCATAGTGCAAACCTTTTATTATTTAATTTTTAAAATCTTATTACAACAGTTGATTTCGTTATCCGATATCTTGATTCCTTTAGTAATTGATTCTGTGCAATATTACTATAAATTATTCACAAATTTTATCGTATGGTGAAAAAAATAGTTCTTATATAAAAGCTGCTTTCGTTTACGCCAGTGATTAGAATCAGGATTCTCTAACTACCAATAAACGAAGAGAATTTCAAAAAGAAAAGTAAATACGATATATGTATGTATTTGTATCTGCTTATGAGCCAATAAAGTCAATTATTATTATTATTATTATTAAATTCTATTGGATAGCTGTTGATGTTGTTTTGTGGCGCTATCTATCGGAGAAAAGGCAAATGTTTTGAAGTTGTGTCAACTGCGTAATATAAAAAACTAATATTCTTTTTTTTGTGCCATTATGTGGAATGATAGTGGCAAATTATTTAATGATAATGCAATTAAATGATTTTAATATATAATACTACGTCCTTGCTTCGTTTTTCGTATGGTTATGATTGATTGCTGTGATAATTTTTACCTGCATTTTAATGTGTTATTTGTATTCGTTTGTATTTTAATTCGTATTATAAAATTAGATATTTTCTCTCATGAATTTTATATATGTATATAATTTATTTTAGACACATCGTTTTGTTTAAACCGGAGATTGACGTTTATTGCCAGATGATGGTTATTTAGACCGAAATACGTCGCGATAAAATATTACAATAAATAGGATTTCGTATACGAATTTTACGTATATACGTTTTTCAATTACATACGCCAATCCTCTAGGGTTTCATACATTAAATGATTTTAATTTAATTTTGTTAAACGTATTATATAAAACGGTAGGTTAGTTTAGGTTTGAACGTTGAAGTTACTGAAAGGATTTGAGGAAAATTTAAATATGCTTATTTTGAATAGATATTAGGTGAAATATTGTAATACATGTGGTTGAGTTAATTTGTATCTGTTTTAAAATTTATTGAATTTTGACTATTGTTAAAATGTACAATTTGTAGAAATAACAAAAGAAATATTTTCAACATGGATATTGATTTTTTTTATAATGAAAATTGTGATGCAAGTTTTGAAAATATATGTATTTTCTACGTATATTATTTTAATGTTGTTTCTAGCGCCATCTAATAGAAGCAAGCCTAATATTAAGTCTCGTATCAAAATATAATACAGAAAACTGTAATTCTATTTTGATTAAGGTTTTTTTTTTTTTTTGATCGCGGCATTATCATGTCAATAATAACACCAAATTTTGTCGTCAGATGGAAAAGAAACATAATTTTTAATATTAATATGAATAAAGTATGATCAAATATTGTCCTAATATGGTGTCATTTTATTTTATGGCGCTATCTAATGGGGGTAAGCCAAATCTTACATGATATGTCATGTAGAAATCTGCAATTCTATCGCTATTAAAGTTTTTTTTATTTATGGTTGAGCTAATTTGTATCTGTTTTAAAATTAATTGAATTTTGACTATTGTTAAAATGTACAGTTTCTAGAAATAACAAAAGAAATATTTTCAACATCGATATAGATTTTTTTATAATGAAAATTGTGTTGCAAGTTTTGAAAATATATGTATTTTCTACGTATATTATTTTAATGTTGTTTCTAGCGCCATCTAATAGAAGCAAGCCTAATATTAAGTCTCGTATCAAAATATAATACAGAAAACTGTAATTCTATTTTGGTTAAGGTTTTTTTTTTTGATCGCGGCATTATCATGTCAATAATAACACCAAATTTTGTCGTAAGAAGGAAAAGAAATTTAATTTTTAATATTAATATGAATATGTTCAAATATTGTGCTAATATGGTGTCATTTCATTTTATGGCGCTATCTAACGGGGGTAAGCCAAATCTTACATGATATGTCATATAGAAATCTGCAATTCCATCGCCATTAGTTTCTTTTATTTGTGGCGCCATCATGTGAATAATAGCAGCAACCAACAATTAATGAAGAGCTCATTATCACCTAGATGTCGCTGTGGTCAAATTGACATAGTTTAAAACATAAAATAGACAAAGTATGTGTTCAGGTATATAATGTTTATATCTTAGTTACACTTTTACTGCCACAAAAATAATCTTTTACTTACGTTTTTCTTTCGTGCATTTCTGTAGCAAATATAATTATTAAAACACAATCAGGAGAATGTTCCAAAAATCATTTTATTTACTTCATCGTCCGGTCATAACATTAATTAATTAATTAATCTAAAATATGGGCTATTATTACAACAGTTCTACACCTTACTCATTCTCTATAAAAAAATAAGTTATACATTACGAATTACAACGCGCTAAAAGATTCGTTCACACACTTACGAGGAACCCACTTTAATTTAACATATTCGATTAACTATTATTTAACTCTTATCATCCTAAAATATTGCTCATAAAGTTACTAAATCCGTCGAGATCGACGAGAAGAAACCGGGGTCTTGCTGAGGCGTATCGTAACGGTGCGTCACTGGGACTTTGTGGTACAGTGTCTGATACGGGGGTCTATGGAATGGACCGTCCGTTTTCTAAAGACACAAAGAAACGATGATAGTGTGAGTATGTCCGATGTGCCAAATTCGAAATGAAACTATGGAATTTATGGGTGCATGTATGGATTTGTACGAAATGAACGAGTTGAAAGTATATTTAGGTACTACTTACGTTAGTTGGTTTATGTGGAAGTAAGTACAGTTTTATTAGTCTTTAGGGAAGTGTAATACACCGTCTCCTGTGGTTAGGGGTTTGTTTGTCATTTTGTGTGGAGTTGGTGGTATCATACTTAATGGGGGTGATGTTACTGGGCGTTTGAAGTGTTGCCCGAACTAAAAATATATTTACAAAATCAGTAGCTGCAGCCCAGCTGACTGAAGATATATATGTACATAAATAAATTAATTTTAAAATGTTTCCAAACCGACCATATCCACTTCTCTGAGCGGATGTCGACACATAGTCATGACATAAAAATCACTACCACTACTACAGAGAAATGGGTTTGGTCGATTCCATGCTCGCATATCAACCTGTAAACCAAGTGTCCTAATTTTTAATAATACTTAATATTAATTTGTATTATATAGGTTTGAAGGCAGACCATCACCAATACCTCATAGAAATTAGAAAGGCAAAAAAAGAAGAGGCATCTGATTGGTATATACAATGCTAATCGATTAGATTTTGATTAACAACAATCGATAAAAATGCATGCAGTAAGATAAAATCATATTTTAATTTTAGCGCCCGACGTGGGGCCGTGAATGGTGCTATGATTTTCTAGTAATGGAACATCGCAGTGAGAAAAATTACAAAAACCTCACTTTAAGAGCAGATCCTGAAATTTGAATATCAGATTATTGCTTCTAAAACTGAGAAAATAATTATTTTTAGCACTGTAAATTTTTGAGGCCGAAAATATTGTAATTCTATCTTTTCACATTTTTTTTTCACGAATATTTTATCCTTAAAGATACAAAAAGATATATAAGGATAAAATATTCGTGAAATTAAAATGTCAGTTGGTTACTTGTCGCAAAAATCCGTCGTGAAATTAAAATGAGAAGAAAGAAAGATTTCTAAAAGAAATCGTATTTAATATCTTATTGTATCTTAAATCAGATCTCTTTTAAGCAGTCCACCTTACATATTGGTAGATTAAAATACAAATCCTTCATTCGCATTTTACCCCCTCCACTCCTACCTTTCGCCTTCGCCACGCCTACTTGGTGTCTTCTGATTGGTTGTTAGCTCCTGGAACAGCTTAAACAGCTCCTGCACCGGGTTGAACAACCCTTGGCACAGCTTGAACAACTCCTACAATAGTTTAAATAAGCTGATACAGCTTAAACAGCTCCTGGGGCGGCTTGATCAACACTTGGAACAGTTTAAGCAGTTCCTGGAACAGGTTGAACAACCCCTGGCACAGCTTAAACTGTTCCTGGCATGGCTTGAACAACTCCTACAATAGCTTAAATAACCTCTGGAACAGCTTAAACAGCTCCTGAAATGACTTGAAGAACTATTGGAACAGCTTTAAACAGCTCCTGTAACTATTCAACAGTGCCTGGAACAGCTTAAATAACGACAATAGCTCTCGCTCTTACAGGAATTGTTTGAAGCATGTTTCAGGAGCTGTATAAGCCATTGCAAGACCTGTTTAAGCCATTTATCGTAATTTATTTAAGCTTCAGCTGTTCCAGGAGCAGCTTCAGCTGTTCCAGGAGCAGCTTAAGCTGTTCCAAGAGCTGCTTAAGCCATTGCAGGACTTGCTTAAATCGTTTCAGAATCTATTTAAGCTGTTCCAGGTGCAGTTTTAGCTGTTCCAGGAGTAGTTTAAACTGTATCAAGAGCTGTTTAAGCTGTACCAAGAGCTGGTTAAGCTGTACCAAGAGCTGGTTAAGCCATTGCAGGATTTGTCTAAGTCGTTTCAGAATTTATTTAAACTGTTCCAGGTGCAGTTTGAACCGTCCCAGGAGCAGTTTAAGCTGTTCCAGAAGCTGTTTAAACTGTACCAAAAGCTGTTTAAGCTGTACCAAGAACTGGCCATTTGCCATTGCAGGACTTGTCTAAGTCGCTTCAGAATTTATTTAAGCTGTTTCAGGTGCAGTTTTACCTGTTCCAGGAGCAGTTTGAACCGTTGCAGGAGCAGTTTAAGCTGTTCCAGGAACAGTTTAAACTGTACCAAGAGCTGTTTAAGCTGAACCAAGAGCTGGTTAAGCCATTGCAGGACTTGTCTAAGTCGTTTCAGAATTTATTTAAGCTGCTCCAGGTGCAATTTTAGCTGTTCCAGGAGCAGTTTGAACCGTTCCAAGAGCAGTTTAAGCTGCTCCAAGAGCAGTTTAAACTGTACCAAGAGCTGTTTAAGCTGTACCAAGAGCTGGTTAAGCCATTGCAGGACTTGCTTAAGTCGTTTCAGAATTTATTTAAGCTGTTCCAGGTGCAGTTTTAGCTGTTCCAGCAGCAGTTTGAACCGTTCCAGGAGAAGTTTAAGCTGTACCAAGAGCTGGTTAAGCCATTGCAGGACTTGCTTAAGTCGTTTCAGAATTTATTTAAGCTGCTCCAGGTGCAGTTTTAGCTGTTCTAGGAGCAGTTTGAGTTGTTCCAGAAGCAGTTTAAGCTTACCAGGAATTATTTAGGACCTGCTTAAGTCGTTTCAGAATCTATTTAAGCTGTTCCAGGAGCATGTAACCTGTACCAAGAGCTGTTTAAGCCTTTACAGACTTGCTTAAGTCGTTTTAGAATTTATTTAAGCTGTTTCAGGTGCAGTTTAAGTTGTTCCAGGAGCAGTTTGAGCTGTTCCAGGAACAGCTTGAGCTGTTTCAGGAACAGTTTGAGCTGTTTCAGGAGCAGTTTGAGCTGTTTCAGGAACAGTTTGAGCTGTTTCAGGAACAGTTTGAGCTGTTTCAGGAACAGTTTGAGCTGTTCCAGCAGCAGTTTAAGCTGTACCAGAAGCTGTTTAAACTGCTCCAAGAGCAGTTGAAGCTATGTCAGGAGCAGTTTGAGCTTTTCCAATAGCAGTTTAACCGGTACTAAGGAGTTATTTAAGCTGTATCAGGAGTTGTTTATTAAGCCATTGCATGACTTGTTTAAGTCGTTTCAAAAGTTATTTAAGCTGTTGCTGGAGTTGTTTAAACTGTTCTTCTTCGTGGGAAACCCACTTGGATACTCAAATTTTGCCCGCTTTGAAGTCGTTACTCTCATCAACCAATCAGAACACGTCAAGTGGGCGTGACCAATGCGAAATGTAGCGGTGGAGGGGATAAAATGTCAACTGAGACTCCTTACGTAAACCTTTTATGAGATTATGTTCCAGAATTCTCATAGCATGTCTACTTTTAAGAAATAAATAAAAGAATTAATAAATACTAAATACCTTTGCTGGATGCAAAGTTACATTCAACATCGTTGGATGTTCGTCTACAACCATGAATTCTACTTCTCTTGGTACGAAACCGTCAGCATAAACCTGTCAAAAAGAAAACATGAAGTGGACAAAATATTGAAACGGATTAAACAAAAATAATCCAAACACTTTTCGTTAATAATCACCTCAAGAAAGTATACGCCAGGCAACAGAATCCTCCAAAAATCTCCATATTTTGTAGTTTGGAAGCCCACGTCTCTCTTCTTGATTTTCAACGAAGCCTTCTCCAGAGGATTACCATTCTCATCCATGACAAATCCACGTACGCCCCTATGAACCTCGCCCAAAAATTTGATTAGGGGCTGCAAAAAGAAAAAAAATATGCAGAAAATCGTTTCGATGACGAAAAGGAAATGCTCATTCCGTACCAATCTATTATCCTCCCAATATTTTGGCAGCTCACTTGAAGGCGGGTATTTACAACAGGATAATTCTAAAGTGATTTCCATACAGCCGTGCCAAATGTAATTGAAATCTTGCATACCACCTGTTAAGGGATACCAAGCAGCTCCGTTGGTTATACCCTGGAAGATATATTATGAGATGAAAATTGCTACAGTTGTTTGTGTGTGTTAGTGTTTCAGCACACCTTTGAGAATCCACTAGATTGGGAGGATTTGCAAGCGACACCTCTGCTCATCTTGGCATGACTGGTCGAATAGGTTAGAGCTAGAAACTTGAAAACATCATCATCAGGCGATAAGGATGGATAGGAAGAGTAACTCTGGAAAACTATTACGAAAAATCTAATTTTAGACACGATATATAACCTCTAAAATACACTCTACAAACTTACGCGAGCATAAAGCAGATGATCTACAAATACCTTGCAGCAGCAAAACAAGATTTAATATTCTTAAAACCGTTGTTCCGCAATCGCGTTACCCCCACCTTTTTTCTAAACGGTTCTTTGTTTTTACAACCCCAAATTTGACTTACGAGAATTCGGTGTGTTGTCAAACGGGTAGCTAGCGACCAGGGCACCTCCGTGCAGGTTTCCCGAGAGGACGAACTGGATTTTGGACAGCCACTCTTTGACGGCTTCTGTTTCTGGTTGGGTCTTGCGATTGTTCTGCTTGAAATAGTCGGGGAAATTCCTGTTTAGGTCAAATCCTCGAGCGTTATATCTAAAAATACATTATTTTTAGATATGCTAGAGGGATTTTGGCTTAGTTTACGGGAATACCTTCCTTGGCCACCTTCGCAAACACCTTCTTTTGAAACTTCGAAACCGTCCGGATTCATGGAAGGCATTATGTGAATTCTGGTATTTTCTAATAACCATCTCACGTATTGGTCTTTGTTGTAGTTCGTCACTAAATACTTGAAAATGATAATTAGTGATTCTGAAGGAACTTCTTTTAAGTAATAACTAAAAATAACACAATAATATTTTGCGGATACCAAACTTTGACATTGATTCTACTAGTGTTGCATCAATTTTGAATTAGTCACTTTTATTAAACCTAGGTTGAGACTATTTAAGCTTTAGTTATGTGTTAAATATTTGATTCAAGCAATATTATCCAGAGTCCAACCATTTAGAGGTGATTCTGCTTTAGTTTTGCTTGTATTTTGCGTAGGAACACAATTTATTAAGATTACGCAGTAAACTTTTAAGTTTTAGCTATGTGTTAAAAAACTGATTTACGTAAAATATTGCAAACTCCAGACGTTTAGAGTTGATTCTAGCTTAGTGCTAGCTTATATTTTGAATAGAAAAGCCATTAGCTGCTTTCATTAGGACGATGTAGTAACTATTTAAGTTTTAGCCATGTGTTAAATATTTAATTTAGATCAAAAAATGCAAATGCCAGGCTTTTGGAGCAGATTTTAGCTTAGTGTTGCTTGTATTTTGAATAGGAAAAACATTAGTTGCTTTTATTAGGACGATGTAGTAACTATTTAAGTTTTAGCCATGCAGATTCCAGTCTTCTGGGGCTGATTCTACTTTAGCTTTGCTTGTATTTTTAATAGAAAAAAACAATCAATGACTTTTATTAATAATATGTGAGAAACTATTTAAGCTTTAACCATGTGTTAAATATTTAATTTAAACAAAATTTACCAAATTCCAGTCCTCTAGAGGTGATTCTGCTTTAGGTTTGTTTGGATTTCGGAATACAATTTATTAAAACTATGCAATAACTATTTAAGTTTTAGCCATGTGTTAAATAATTGATTTAGGCAAAAAAATGCAAATGTCAGGCTGTTGGAGCAGATTCTAGCTTAGTGTTGCTTGTATTTTGAATAGAAAAAAAAAAATTAGTTGCTTTTATTAGGACGATGTAGTAACTATTTAAGTTTTAGCCATGTGTTAAATATTTAATTTAGATCAAAAAATGCAAATGTCAGGCTTTTGGAACAGATTCTAGCGTAGTATTGCTTATATTTCGAATAGCAAAAAAAACATTGGTTGTTTTTATTAGGACGATGTAGTAACTATTTAAGTTTTAGCCATGTGTTAAATATTTGATTTCAGCGAGATTTTGCAGATTCCAGTCTTCTGGAGCTGATTCTACTTTAGTTTTGCTTATATCTTGAATAGAAACGCAATTTATTAAAAGTATGCAACAGCTATTTAAATTTTGATCATGTGTTAAATAATTGATTTAGGTAAAAAAATGCAAATGCCAGGCTTTTGGAGCAGATTCTAGCTTAGTGTTGCTTGTATTTTGAATAGAAAAAAACATTAGTTGCTTTTATTAGGACGATGTAGTAACTATTTAAGTTTTAGCCATGTGTTAAATATTGATTTTGCAGATTCCAGTCTTCTGGAGCTGATTCTACTTTAGTTTTGCTTGTATCTTGAATAGAAACACAATTTATTAAAAGTATGCAATAGCTATTTAAATTTTGGCCATGTGTTAAATAATTGATTTAGGTAAAAATGCAAATTCCAAGCTTTTGGAGATGATTCTACTTTAGCTTTGCTGATATTTCCGATAGAAAAACTATCAGTTACTTTTAATAAGATTATTGAAGTAACTGTTTAGGGTTTAGCCACGTGTTAAACAATTGATTCAAGCAAAACTTTGCATATTTCAGTATACTGGCGTTGATTCTACTCCAGATTTGCTTGTATTTTGAATAGAAAGATCATTAATTGGTTTTATTAGGACTATGCAGAACTACTTAAGTTTTAGCCACGTGTTAAATATTTGATTTAAGCAAGAGTTTGCAGATTCCAGTCTTTTGGTGCTGATTCGACTTCAGCTTTACTTGTATTTCTAATAGGGAAACAGTAAGTTCCTCTTATTGAGATTCTGTAAGTAACTATTTAAGTTTTAGCCATGTGTTAAATATTTGTTTTAAACAAGAGTTTGCAGATTCCAGTCGTTTGGTTCTGAATCGACTTTAGCTTTACTTGTATTTCTAATAGGGAAACAGTAAGTTCCTCTTATTGAGATTCTGTAAGTAACTATTTAAGTTTTAGCCATGTGTTAAATATTTGATTTAAGCAAGAGTTTGCAGATTCCAGTCTTTTGGTTCTGATTCGACTTTAGCTGTGTTTGTATTTCTAATAGAGAAACAGTAAGTTCCTCTTATTAAGATTCTGTAAGTAACTATTTAAGTTTTAGCCATGTGTTAAATATTTGATTTAAGAAAGAGTTTACAGATTCCAGTCTTTTTGTGCTGATACGACTTTAGCTTTGCTTGTATTTCTAATAGAAAAACAATCAGTTACTTTTAATAAGATTATGTAAGTAACTATTTAGGTTTTAGCCATGTGTTAAACAATTGATTTAAGCAAAACTTTGCAGATTTTAGTTTCTGGCGTTGATTCTACTCCAGCTTTGCTTGTATTTTGAATGGAAAGATCATTAACTGGCTTTATTAGGACTATGCAGCAACTATTTAAGTTTTAGCCATGTGTTAAATATTTGATTTAAGCAAGAGTTTGCAGATTCCAGTCTTTTGGTTCTGATTCGACATTAGCTTTGCTTGTATTTCTAATAGAAAAATAGTAAGTTCCTCTTATTAAGATTCTCTAAGTAACTATTTAAGTTTTAGCCATGTGTTAAATATTTTATTTAAGCAAAACTTTGCAGATTTCAGTCTTTTGGAGTTGATCCTACTCCAGCTTTGCTTGTATTTCTAATAGAAAAACAATCAATTACTTTTAACAAGATTATGTAAGTAACTATTTAGGCTTTAGCCATGTGTTAAACAATTGATTTAAGCAAAATTTTGCAGATTTCAGTCTTCTGGAGTTGAGTCTATTCCAACTTTCCTTCTATTTTAAATAGAAAAACAATTATTTACTTTTATTAGGACTTGATAGCAACTATTTATGCTTAAGCCGTGTGTTAAATATTTGATTTTGGCAAAATTCGCAGATTCCAGTCTTCTAGAGTTGATTTTATTTTAGCGTCGCTTGTATTTTGACTAGAGAACCAATTAGCTACTGTTAAGTAACTAAAATTACGTAGTAACAATCTAAGTTTTAGTTACATAGTATATGTTGAACGTCAAACCCCGACAATATTTTATCAGATCCCAGATTTCTGGACCTCATTCAAACTTTGGCGTTGTATGAGCAAATTGTAGAGAATTATTAATTTAATGTTGTAGTTATGTGATAGGGGAATCTCCTTTCTGTTATTTACACTATGCTAAAGCAAAAAAAAACGCATTGTAAACATTTCTATCTTTCTGTTAGATAATAAAGGCAAACACTTAAACACTGCATACATAACTGAAGGTCAATATGATTTAATAATGCAAATAATGTTTTATATACCTATGTAAATACAGGAGTGTCAATTGCATATCAAACAGGATACTTTTTGTGTTATTGTGATATATTGTAGATGACAAATTTAAAGTTTGATATAGGAAACTGGTGAAAGGAATTGGAATGCGCTTTTATTGGGTCAGTTTAATAAACTATCTTACATATATCAAATGCAGCATCAGTTCCCTGCTGACCGCCTCATTCCCGTGCATGTTCGACACGTATTTTACGTCTGGTTTCCCTATCATATGTTCGTAAGGAGATGTTGAAACCACCATTACCCATAACTCTCTACCTATAAAAAAATTGTTTATTCATCGAGAAACAATCCACAATAGCACATTATGATAAATCAAATCAAATCAAATTTATCTTTGTTGATTTTTCTTTCGTATACAATCATGTTGTAAACTTTTGTGATTAGAACAATATAAAAAAAAAAAACATGGTTTTGATAAGATATTTGCCTTTTCAATCAAAAAGAGAACCAAAAGCACACTTTTTCACACAAATGGAACATTCCAAAATAACAGTAAAATATACAGGGTTGAATAAAAAGTAGGAGATAACGCTTTTGGCGAAATTCAGAATATGGATTCTTTTCTTTGCAAAAATTATGGATTTTTATTATAACATGATAAAAAAATATTTTTTTGATCAAAACAAGTGCTTGACGAAAGTATGAGAAGATATTTGTTATTTTTACGAAAAGGCGAATTAAAAGTTGAGATAGTAACAAGTATTTCTACTTTTAATTCCGATTAACAAATGTTGATAAATAAATGGAAAATTAATCCTTTGCCAAGGTTCAGAATGTGGATTCATTAGCATAAACTATAAAATTTTCATTGGATCATAAAAACTAGTTTATCTTTCTGTTCGAAACAAGTATTTGACCAAAGTATGGAAAGATGTTTGTCATTTTAAGGGAAAGGTGAATTAAAAGCAGAAAAATTTCCCCAAAAAAGTGACAATAACTCTTTATGTTTATCTGTCAGACGGTTTTCATAGATCAAAATCAGCAATAGAACATTCTAGTCTTCCTGAGCTGATTCCACAGCTTAATGTTTCTTGTATTTTGAATAGAAAAATCATTAGTTGCTTTCATTAGGACGATGTAGTAACTATTTAAGTTTTAGCCATGTGTTAAATATTTGATTTAAGCAAGATTTTACAGATTCCAGTCTTCTGGATTATCTGATTATACTTTTGCTTTGCTTGTATTTCTAATAGAAAAAAACAATCGATTACTTATATTAAGATTATCTAAGCAACTATTTAAACTTTAGCCACGTACTAAATATTTGATTTTAGCAAAATTTACCAAATTCCAGCCCTCTGGAGGTTATTTTTGTTTAGTTTTGCTTGTACTTTCAATAGAAAAATTATCAGTTACTTTTTCATCAATGGAACATTTCAAAATAAAAATAAAATATATAAAGTTGAGTGAAAAATGGCAAATTAAGCTTTTGCCGTGATTCAGAATGTGGATTCTTTTGCTAAAGCTATGGAGTTTTTATTATAGCATGAAAAAATGTTGATTGTACATCCATGATTTTAGAGTTCGAAAATTACAGAGCCGTATTTAATAATTCTGTAATTTAAACGCAACAATTTTTAAAATAAAAGACGTGTGCTGTTTCATGATTAAGCGAAAACTGAAAACCGCATCTTTCTAACTTTCGTATTTCCGGAGATATTTCCAAACACCGCAGACATATTGCAAATGTCATTTTTTTCGAAAAACGTCATGTAATTCGGAAACGGTACAACTTAGCCCCAATGTATGCCTAACGTATTGTTATTTAAATTTAACAAGGAGTCCAAAATTACAATAATATACAGGGTGTTCCATTTAAAATAATAAAGTTAGTATCTACTTTCGGTACAACCGGAAGTCCGCCATTATTGAAACTAATTTTAAAATGTGTAGAATATGATTCGGGTTGACATTTATTTGAAACATTTTTCCAAAAAAACAATAATAACTCGGCTATGGATGGTTGCATCTTAGGCTGGACACCCGGTATAGAAAATAAAACATATAGTGGATGACTTCTGCAAAAAATTTATTATCCATATTGGTAACAAGCCTTCTTTCCACAAGAAAAGTGATAATAACTCTTCACACCGATCATAATAAAAAAAAATACGAAATATGCTCAAAATATAACACCTTACCTTGAACAGATTTCCCAATAGAATACAGGGCAGTCAAATTAGGAAATGTTGCACTAGTCTTCCGCAGAAACTTAGTCATGGCATCGTACTTGTGGTACTTCCAATCCAAGAAATAAGGCTCATTCTGCGATACATCCAACACGAAATCATTCTGTTGTCTAGCATCTCCGGCGAAGTTTCCCTGCGTCACCGGGAACTGCTCCTCATTCCAGACCACCAAATCGTCACCGTTCAACACCGCCTGCTGGAAGCCGTCCTGTGGCCTGCCGAGGAGGCCCAAATCTTGCCCCAACACCGAACTCCATCGCAGAATCGCGAGCGATAACAGCGGCGCTAACATCTCTCCAACTGTGGGGATTCGAAAAAGCGGAAAAATAAAATTCACCAGTCGAAAGGAAGTTTCATGCTCGAATTCGAGGTATTCGAGAGATGCGGTATATAATAACGGGACGTATGAAGAGGTGATTTTCTAGGTCGTGTCGTTCGGCAGGCGTATCGCGGAGTCGACTGCTGCTGGGAGAAGTGTGGGAGTGTGCCGTGAGAGGTGTACGATGCAGGTTTGGCCTTCGCCGGGCCCTGATTACCTGGGTCAAGGGCCTTAACCGAAAAATCGATACTTATATATAAATGTAGAGTGGTGTCAGGAAAAAAAAACGTTTTAACAATTCCTAAAGAGGTAAAAAAGAGTCAGGTAGAAGGCGAGAGTCCTGCGAATATCTTTTATAAAGCTTTGTGAGGTGGGTTTGAATGTAAGATCTTTTTTTATCTAAATTATATTCACTCTGTGTGCCTGATTAAACTCTTTCTTATCTAATAGTTTGTTGGTACATATACAGGCAGGCTTACTGCTAACTATATAAAAAAAAGAAAATAAAAATGTATTCGTAAAAACAAAATTATAAACAAATAACAAGAAGATAAAATAGAACAAAACATTCTCATTAAAATATTATGCTTTCTTCTCGTTGAAGAGTCCTCCTTTGGCTTTCAATACGACCCGGTCCACTCTTGCCATGTGCTCTGTTAATTTTGTCAGAGTTCCTTGGGAAATATTGTTCCATTCAGCTTGGAGAAGTCGTCATAGGTGCTTTTTCGAAGTTGGTCAGGCTTTCCTTATCCATCTGCCCAGCTTCAGGTGTTCCACAGGGATCTAATCTGGGACCATTGCTTTTTATCTTGTACATCAACGATTTGTTGCAGGTTTTTCTTGTCCAGTTCTTGCTTATGCTGACGACCTCAAAATTTATACTTCCATTGCGAACTTGGCTGATGTTGTGAGTTTATAAAGTGATATCGATTATATGGTTGATTGGTGTACTAAACACAATTTAAAGTTAAATATTAATAAATGCCGCTTTGTCTCGTATACTCGAAAGATTAATCCAATTCCTTCCGCCTACTCGTTGAGCAATGTTGTATTGCAAAGTGTTACATCCGTGCAAGATCTTGATGATTTTGTCAGAGTTCCTTGGGAAATATTGTTCCATTCAGCCTGGAGAAATCGTCATAGGTGCTTTTTCGAAGTTGGTCAGGCTTTCCTTATCCATCTGCCCAGCTTCAGGTGTTCCACAGGGATCTAATCTGGGACCATTGCTTTTTATCTTGTACATCAACGATTTGTTGCAGGGTTTTTCTTGTCCAGTTCTTGCTTATGCTGACGACCTCAAAATTTATACTTCCATTGCGAACTTGGCTGATGTTGTGAGTTTATAAAGTGATATCGATTATATGGTTGATTGGTGTACTAAACACAATTTAAAGTTAAATATTAATAAATGCCGCTTTGTTTCGTATACTCGAAAGAGTAATCCAATTCCTTCCGCCTACCTACTCATTGAGCAATGTTGTATAGCAAAGAGTTACATCCGTGCAAGATCTTAGAGTATTGTATGACTATTCAATGAGCTTTGCCCCACACATCACTGACCTTTGCTTGTCAGCATCTAAAACACTGAGATTTCTCATCCGTTCCAGCAAATCTTTCCAGAATACTCAATTACTAAGAATATTATACTTTAATTTTGTTGTGAGCAAGTTGGAGTATGCCTGTCAAGTGTGGTCTCCCCACTATGTCTACCTGCAGCTATCGCTTGTAAAAGTTCAACGTCGTTTTCTCAAGTACCTGTCATTTAAGGAGGATGGAGCATATCTTTATTGGAGAGACATTCAGTGACTTCCTTAACTTATCGTCCTGAGTGCCACGGGGCATGTTTTATATGGAAGTTGGTTCATGGGGTCATCGATAATCCTTTTTTTCTTTCCTCTTTAGATTTCTGCATTCCCAGACCTTCCTCTCGCACTGCTTCCTCCTTTGCTTTACCCTTTTCTAGGACCAATTTGTTACAAGCTTCGCTACTGGTCACAATGTGCCGCTCACCTGATCTGCAGTACGGTGATATTTTTCAAGATAAAATTAACGATTTATAATAGTAATTGATTCAATTCGTATGTATTTTCTTTTGTATGTATGTACTTTCTAAATATTGTTGTCCTGTAACTGGCAATCTGTTGGACAATAAACCATTATTATTATTATTAAAAACCATGCGCCGATTTCTGCCCGATTTTCTTGCTCAATACTTTAAAGCGTCGATCTTCTACGAGGGTTGTTATCCATAACAGACTTGGACGATTCCGGTCTTCGAATGTTGCGGTGTTTCGGTAGCGACGAATAGTGTAATGGACTGTAGATTTGGTCACTCCTAATTAGCTTAAATTAACTTTTCTCTTTAGTAAGCTTATTCTAATGATGCTTTCCGTCTTAGATACTTTGCTGTTATGCTTACTTTATTGTGGAAATTTTTACAATAATGTTAAAAGTGTGTACTGGTTGTCTTAATTTCAATGGCCGGTAGTGTATCTGACATTATAAAAGTTAGCAAAAAGAATTATTAAGAACATACATTTTTTATTTAGTATTATATGTATTTCACTTACATTAGTATAAAGGAAAACGTAAGGTTTTTCTCTATAACAATCGATAACAGATTACTTAAATATTTTATAGTGCGTAGTACACAGAGATTCAAAATGATTGTCAATTCCGCTCCTATAGATAGTAACAGGGTGTAGGTATATGCCGCGTGTTTGTAATGAAGGTTTGAACTAAGTCAGTGTTGGAACATAAGAAAGTAAACGGATCTGTCATAAATAAGGAAAACGTAACCTATATTTGAACTCGCATTATATAAACGACTATGGATTGGTGTTTCTGCTTGTAAAATGAAATGTAATTAATTTAACTTACTAAATTATGATTTTACAATCAGTACTAACTGGTGTTTAACTAAATTTATTTATTACTTTGAATTATAACATACAATTAGTATAATAATTAAGTGACAAAACTGCATCTCTCAGTTCTTCTATGGTATGCATGCGGTTTCTATAGATCCTATTTTTTAGATAGCCAAACATGAAGTAATCTAATGGGGTTAGATCAGGCGATCTTGGTGGCCATCTTTGTGCTCTAACGAACCTGTCAGCAAAAAAACTGTTGAAGATATTGGCAGCTTTGTGGAGCAGTATGTGCTGGAGCATTATCGTGCTGAAAATAACCTGCTTCAAGCTCATTTTCTCGAAACTCTGCAATAAACAATTCCAACATCTATTGGTAACGTTGGGCTGTTACAGTTTCCTTGAAAAAAATTGGCCCTATTATTCGTTGCCTGGACATAGCTAACCAAACTCCAACTTTTACGGGATGCAATTGCGTTTCTCGAAATTTATGTGGATTTTCTGCAGACCACATACGATAGTTTTGTGAATTGATATAGCTTGTTAGATAAAACCAGGCTTCATCCGAGAAAAATGATTTGTTTAGCAAGCATCGCCCCTTAAATTGTTATTAAATCAATGACAATATTCCAATCGCCTATCGTGATCTAATGGCAATAATTCCTGTACCGTAGAAACTTTATAGGGATGAAAATGTAACTTTCTTTTGACAGCTCATTGCGCTGAAGTGTACTACTATTGTAAACTATTTCACTTAATGTTAATATTGATTTTTTTACCTGTTTGTTGAGATAATTACCACAGATAAATTCTCTTATTTTCTGACAGTATTCAGAAATACTATTGTTGGTGATATTAGATGTAAATATAAACGGTTTGAAAAAAATTATAAGATAAATAATCGAAAGATACTACAACACGAACGCCAATGTCGCTATATGTCAAGAAAATTCATTTAATGTATGAAATTTGTATGCAGCTAACTTCGCTCATTAAATTGGTAATAAGTATAGATAAATTTTTCCGGAAAACAGTTTTTTCTTACGACAATCATTTTGAATCTCATAGTATATTTTAAATATATTTGGAACGTATTTTGCCTATCCCTAGCTGTTTACTATTCGGTGATATGTATATGTGTAATACCTAATACAAAGAAACAGTCAGGGAAAATTACCTTTGACATTCATTAGCTGCAAGCACTGCTAATGGTAGCTAGTTTTATATAGATTTAAAATCCTACATATCTGAATACTGATGGTGAAATACTTTTTAAATGCACATTTTAACAGGTTTTCTAAACGGAATTGAAACCTGTATATAATTAACTACCATGTCAAAAAAAAAAATATTTTTTTTTTTAATTTTCTTCGATAAACTATAAATTAGTTTCGGATACAAGTTGACATTTAAATAAAAAAAATATATAAGGAAATTTACGTGGATATATTGAGCAGAGAAGGATATGTCATTATATGAGTTTTAACCTTGGCTTATTCTAAATTGGACTCAATTCGGTTTTAATTCAGTTTTCATTAGGCAAAAATGTACCTATGATGTAACAGCTCTGCAATAGATTGTGTGACTGACAATTAATTGTCGTCAAGTTTAGATAATGTTTTGTCATTACTACTTTAACTCATACAAAAACCCCAACGTTAGTTGTTAGCTATAAAGATGTGTACACTGTTGAAAATTTTAACACTTTTTTGACTAATTTAATAGTCAGGAGAGGTCCACACTGTTTTCGTGTTATTTTGTCGAGAACTATAGAAATTTAAATTTGACGAACAAAGATAGTCAAGTATTGTCTATTGCTAAGGGGTTATTTTGTCCAACTAACACGTGGAATTATGATATACTTCTAGTCACATTTTATTTGATCTAGACTAGACAAATTTACTAGCTGTTTAACTAAATGAATGCGATCTATTGGATGATTTAACATCGTTTTCTAAACACAACGTCTTTTTAATATGCAACTCCTATTTCTTAGTGCTATAATATTCTCTCTTTAAGACGTTTTCTCAATTATAAATATGCAAAACCACTCATTCACAAGTTTTGGTTTCAACTAAACGTACCAATTTTAAAATGATTTTTTGAGAAACCATTATAAAATTAAGTAAATGTTTATGCTATTTGATTTAAATCTGAACTAATTACGTAAATAGTTGTTCCCAATACATCTTTAAGATGTTGAAATTTTTTATGCCCACTGGAATTAACGTTTAATAACACGAGGTTACACTTTGCAAGTCAGTCACATTTGGTGGTTTGTTTGGATATGTTAATACGCAGAAACAAACTCGAAAACAGATACACGTGTAATGCAGGTGGTGAGTATAATGCAATACTGTATTAGATTAGGTGGGGTTTCTATATTTCTATCCGCGGGAAAAATTCTGATTGGTTGATGCTTCTGAATGTCTATAGAAAATAGTAAATCCTCATATCTGAACAAAGAATTCACACCAAATTCTAGTAATTTCTGTTCTACTAAACACATGTAGTCAATTCGTCTGGCAAAGTTTGTAAAAATCAACACTAAAATATTTGACTAGCGCAAAATTAACGCCAACACCGTAATATTTTCAACAGTGTACCTATAATTTATTTTTACTTCAATCTAAATACTTAGTTAAATTAACAAATACTGTGCTTGTTTTAAATAAACCTTATAACTAAATATTATTTGTTTGATTGAATATACATGAATACTTTTTAATATTATTTAAATAAACTCACAAATTTCTCAAATCATCGGAGAAATGCTACTAATAGATTTCAGCATAAAACAATATGGTAAATCAATAAGATACGTTTGGATTAAAGGACACTCCAACATTCATTATAATGAAAAGGTAGATAGAGGACATTCTACTTCCAGATAACGACTTTTTTGGGTACCTACAAAAAAGATATTCGTAATGAATGGCAGATTCAGTATTTCAATCTTTACAAAGATAAGCCAACCAATTATTTCATGCTTTTTCCAAATTTTAGAACTGCCCGTTGGTATGATAAAACATAGAGTTACAAAGAATATGCTGTTGCAAATTTTAAGACTTTCATTTAATCATAAAAGATTTCCTGCGCATTTGTATAAAATCAAGTTCAAAGAAAACAATAAATGTAATTTCTGTGAAATCGAGTGCGGTGATGTCAATCATATTATCTTGGGTTGTAGCAAACACTTAGATAAAATCAATTTATGCCAGTTAGATCTATTAAATATGGGTATTCAGATCCCAATTGACATAAATCATCTGATATCGTTGGACAGAAAAGAGATCAATTCTAAAATTTATTGTCATATGAAAAATATAGGTTTTAATATTTAGTTTAAGTTTTTCCTTGTATTATTATCCTAATATGTAAGTGGCCAACGCCAACGCCAATAACAACGAGAACAACTCACAAATTAGTAACTGTATTTAACACCTGTTAATAAAAATATTTAAAAAGGAGTAAAATCTTTTTTTCTGTGTACAAAAAAGAGCATAAATTCTATGGTACCATTGTTTTTTGTCTTTTTTTTTAATAATCAAACATAATATGTAATTGTAAAGTCATTACACGGATTATTTTAGTTTTAGGCATAAAACACTGTAAAAATGTTATTAATCTATAAAAATAAGAGAAATATGTTTAAAATATATGATTGAAAACGTTGTATTATATTTACAATGCGTAAAACTTTAACGGAGACTTATACTATCTCGCATCAAGACTCGACTAACACTGATACTAGACACGTCAGCAGGCACGTCTGAGCACTCTACCAATAATTATAATAATTCTTCCAGAAGCAAGCCATGTTTAGCATTTAGTTTTTATGCAGTAATAAACTCCTTGGCAGCATATACGTTTTTGTATGTATATCATTTGCGGTAAATATTGCCGAACTTCACTACGTAACGTCACAATATCTCACAACCATTAAAATTAATGCACCAAGGCAAGCAATTAATTGTTTACTATGGAATATGGAATGCAAGTTTACGTAATAATTTACAATGTTAATTTAAACTGTCCAGAAACATTTTTCTTTACCTGTACATACAATTTATTTTATGGTCACTGTGGTTTTCATAATAAGTTAATTATAATTAATAATCTATAATCTGTATTAAGCTCTCGATATACTTCTAAATATTAATGAACGCGAATAGATCTTGCTACTCCTTATTGTAATAATAAAACTAGGAAATATGACATTTCTATTTTATGTTGAAGCAGGATATTATTAAATTTATCTTAACTTTCATTAATACATAGACATATAATAGTATAATATATAATAAAGCTATGTAATATGTACACTAATATTGAGTTGGTCGATAATATATACAGGCTGTATCAGATATAGAGGTAAATATAATAATATGTAGCAGCTGTAATCATATATGATCAAAAAGTCTTAATGCACAGGGGGCTATCTGTAAGCATTAACGAGAAAAAAAAAATTTTGTAAATCCCCTGGGCTAGAGCCGCACCTGTGCCCAACCTAAATGCTGTCCCGACTATACCAGTATCATTCAGCCATTACCGCTGTTAGTTTTGTAGGGATCGCCGCTTGTAGTGCAAGCCATTTCGGACATTTTATTTAAATTCTTCTCATTTCGAAAAAAAAAACAATCCTTTTCAGGACCATCATGATTTCATATAAAGAAAATCGAAGCTTGATGCATCGAAAAAAGCGCGGAAATGTATAGATTCATTTTCGCGCGACATCATAGTAAAAAGGCGTGTTTGCAAATTTTCTGTATCTACATTTATTTCTGTGTAATTCGATTCAATTCATTTTGCGTTGTATGATTAAATAAATCCAAAAGAAATAACTCAGATTCATGTGGTACCGTTTATTATTAACAACTAACTCTCGATTTGACAAAACAAAAGAAAAATATTTACGTTTTTTGTAACTACTTAAGTCGCATATCCGGTGAAACTCGAACGTCTTATCAGGATATTAAAAATAACGCTTTGTAGACTTACGTAGAATGCTCTTAACAAAAAAGGAATGTTTATTTTATAAATAGAAGAAATTTAAAATGCCTCAGTTTTGCTATTTTTACAAGGGCCTTTATTTATTCAGAATGACGTTAAATGAACTTACGGCATACCATTAAGAATAATACTAAATGAGTGCAATGTATTTATATACATAATACCACGTTTAGCGGGTGCTTAACATGACGTTTCCTTGCATCAGGCCCGGACTAAAGAATTTTTGGCTTTCAATTTTACTTTTTTTTATTCTTTAATGATGAAATCCGGTTTCGGTGGGTTTGTGCTTTATATATCGTGTAGTTAACACCCAAGTAAAATTTACCTTTTTATTTGATACACGCTGTATATTTTCCTATCCCAGAACCGAATAGTAGTTTTAGATAGTGGATCTCCGGAAAATTTCTGAATCCAAATCTCAATTTTATCGGATACCAACAACACTAGTTTAAACAATCGTTAAAGTAGTGAAAATTATGATTTTCTAAAGCATTATTCTCATTTTAACAATAGAAACTTGTTTTCAGAAAGATAAACAAAACACAATAGGGGCAACCGTTTCAAAAACAGCGAGAGAAAACAACTACTTTCCTTTTAGACGTTGACAGGAAAACAGGCATAACATATAAAACAGAACGATCCACTTAGATCACACACAATAACCTACTTTTTACCTAATTTAACTCATTTCCACAAAACTCGCGGTGGCGTTAGGTATACACTTATATGTTAACAATGATTTATTCGAATTGTTTTTAAGTAGGTTAGTTAGTCAACAGAACACAGTACGTCCGGATTGCGACCGAACACATTTTCATTGGAATCCCAAATAACTGTACAGCCTTAATAATCTAATGAAAAAATGATTGTGTCGGTGTAGTATACGTCAATATGTTGTTTCGAAGTGCTTTAGGTCATAAATTCAAAATTGGTTGGTTTTTCCATACAGTTTTATTATTAAAGACACTTCAATAATTAGTTTGCGAGAAAAGATAAAGTGTAATCGCCAAGTCTTCTTGTTCAATTAACAGGCACAAAAAAAATGCGTTTAAACCAAATTATAGAAATATTTAATTTTAATTTAACTTACTTTTTTTATATATATATTGTTGATTGTTGAAAAAATATTGCACTAGGAACAGCACATATCATTCATTTATATATGTTTCTTTGTAGGTATTTCTGGGAATCACTGATTTAAAGTTTATATTATTTGTCACTCACTATTATATAAAACAAACAGTGTTGTTTCAAAAAAATTATATATATATAATACATATATATATGGCAGATTCGCTATGTTACAGTAGCACTCCGTTGTCTGCCTCTCTTATGAAGTTCACTCACATCAAACTGCGATCCACTGACTTTGAAGTTACCACCTGACTGTGCATCCAACGAGGTAATAGAAGAAATGGATTTTCCCCACTCTTGATAACCGGTACCGTAGAAACAGAAATCCAGATTATATATTTATATTAATTGTTTTGCATCAGCTCAGTTTCTATATTTAGTATTTAAGAATATACAGAGTTATTCGTGGAATATCTCAGCCGAAAAATACATGGTTACTTTTTGAAATTATTTTTTTTATTACACAGGGCGTTCTATAAAAGCCTTAAATGTATCAAAGTTGTTTGTTTTTTCTTTAAAATGGAATCCCTTGTATATTATTGCAGTGTTGGATTCTCCAATAAAATAAGTTGTCTATTTTAATGAGGTTTTCTTAAATAATCTGAATTTTGTGAAAATCTAACCTATAATGTCCATGTTTCAGGAGTATTTACATACATATTTCTTTAGTATTTGTTGCCATTTGGTAATTCATTTTATATTGAAAAATTTAATTTTCTTTTCTAATCAGCGAAACTTACATTGTGTGAGGTTGTTACACAAAATAACTGTTATTACTTGGAATAAAACTGTCTCCACCTGGGTTTGACAAAAACAATATTTCTTTGAAGTTGTTAGAGAATTCTGTTTATTTTTTATTCTCTTGTTTACTGAAGCGGATGCGATGTTCGTATATTCGTTATTTCTAGAAGGTTTTCTTGTTTTACCGCGTACGCTCGTCATTTATTTAACACACCACTAAAATATAAGTATTTTTAGAAATATCTTCTTTATTATGTTTGTTAGTTCATTTTTATTTTTTTTTACGGTAAAAAAAAACATGTATAATACATAGATAGTGCCAGAAAATAAACATGAACTATTTCTTACAATAAAATGTTTCCTGAATTTATAATATCAAATAAATATAGCCTTTATCTATTTATCGTTGTTCCTTGTATTATTATCACCACCCAAATTCATATAAATAACACCATACACAAATTATTGTTAGTCTTTTAGTTATAAGTTTACTAGAAAATAAAATAGAACCAACATATACTGCAATGGTTTAGTGCAGGGGTGCAGGAAAAAGGAAATATTTATAATAAAATAATATAAAAAAATATATTTTTTTTGATACCAAAGCAGGGATGAAAGGAGCAGTAAAAGAATATAAAAGAAATAAATTTATTTTAATTTTTTTTTTAAATCAAGTGTGAGAAGAGGCATACTTTTTTTTTAATTAAATTATTTTTTTCTTAACATGGGAGACTGTGATTAAAAATGTTTTTTGATTATTATTTTTAATTAAGTGGCTCTCCAATCGATGGCTAATATTTTACTCCAACAAGATCTAAAAGCCAGGATCAAAACTGAGTTTAACATCTTGTAGCCTCTCCGTATGTTAACAGGTAATAACATCTCTTCATTTTTTTTTAAATAGAGGGCTACCTATAGAAACAGAATAGGGTAAAGTCAGGGAAGTGTGTAACCGGGGCAATTGTTTAGTTTGTTTATATTTACTTTTAAAATTGAAATACGGACGTCCTCTTGTTATAATACTAATGTACTAAACTTCATACTAGTTTTACAAACAAAAGTTCGCATCTCCTTAACGTGTTAATAACTTGAATATCTTCTGAATATATATACCTTATTAAACAGGCATCAGTTTAGTATTACACTCTTGGCCGAATTAAAGGATAATGCTATTATATATAAATGTGGGAACGATTACACACTTGCCCCATTTTGCTGGTAAGTGTGTAGTATTGACAGTGTTTAGAATTTCTTTTTTTTCTAGTAAACCGTTGATAATTATAAAAGGTGTATCTATTGAAGGCTTTCAACTGAGGATACATTACGTACTTCTACGTGTAAAATTTATCAAAATGTCTTATTATGTGAACAGTGTTACATTTTCTTCGCACTATGCAATTTTTACTACACACTTACCTGACTTTACCTTACAAAAAAAAAAAAAAAACACGTACTAGAGAACGTGGAAAATGGATGATTTTTTTTTTACAAAGCTGAGTAGGAGAAACGAGCATTTAAAAAAAATACTAAAAGAATTGTGTATAACTATCTAGACCTCTAAAAAAGAAGTGGTTAGCCATTGATTGGGAGTATATTTTACAGAAATACTTCAACAGGTCCCTACTACCACCTGACAAAGCCAGGACCAAAACTGAGAATAACATCTTGTGGCCTCTCCTTATGTTAACAGGTAATAACACCTCTTCATTTTTTTCTATATAAAGGGTTATCTATAGAAACAGAATACAAAAAAAACACGTACTAGAGAACGCGGAAAATGGATGATTTCTTTTTTTACAAAGCTGGGTAGGAGAAGCAAGCATTAAATATACTTAAAGAATTGTGTATAACTATCTAGACCTCTAAAAAATAAGGTGATAGGCAATGATGGGTAATATTTTACAGAAATACTTCAACAGGTCCCTACTACCACCTGACAAAGCCAGGACCAAAACTGAGGCTAACATCTTGTGGCCTCTCCTTATGTCAATAGATAATAACATCTCTTAATTTTTTTTTTAAATAGAGGGCCACCTATAGAAACAATACAAAAAAGCACGTACTAGAGAACGTGGAAAATGGATGAATTTTTTTTTAGAAAGCTAGTAGGAGAAGCGATCATTTAAAAAAAATACTTAAAGAATTGTATATAACTATCTACACCTCTAAAAAATAAATGGCTAGCCATTGATGGGCAAGATTTTACAGATATACTTCAACAAGTCTCTACTACCACCTGACAAAGCCAGGACCAAAACTGAGGTTAACATCTTGTGACCTCTCCTTGTTAGCAGGAAATAATAACTCTCCAATTACTTTTTTTTTTTAAATACAGGGCCACGTATAGAAAACAGAATAAAAAAGCACATTCATCAGAAACAATATTTTATTCCTGCAATCTTTCACTTGAGAAACGCTGAATTCCCGAGATTCTAACACGGCATTCCAAGAAACCTTCAACAAGCGCGAATTCTAACACCCTGTCACTCATTTAGAAATTGCATATTTTTTTCGCTTCCACACATTAAAAAACCATTTCCCAAGCATCGAAGTTTCAATTCCCGCTTCGTAACTACTCTTTAGCGCCCCTCGGTAAAGTAGGGGCTGTTTTCGCCCCCCTCCCTTATCCACCAGTCCCGGGCACTTATTGATCTGTACGAACGCACACAAAGACGAGAAAGGTGTACGCCGTATACGGCCACAACACACCCACCGTTTCGCTATAATACCACGTATGTGTATACGCACAATCCGCCTATTCTGTTTATCTTATCTCGAGAGAGAGACTGTGGCGGGAGCAACTTATTGGAGAATGTTCGGCGTAACTGAAGTTCCAACACGAATTCTCACCTAAGTAATCGCTGCCGTGTTGTCAGGACACTGTGTCATTCCGTTTGTGTACGTCCAGCAGCAGTTGTTAAAAAAACAGCAGCGCAAATGAAAACGATTTTGCGATGTTGACGATGCGTATCAGGGAATAGGAAATGATCTCTTTACGAAAGGTGCTAGAGTATGCGTTACACGTGATTTAATATGTTCGAGGGTGTAATTTAGTGCATCGCGTTTGAAGAATCAAAATCAAAGTAAATTTGGAGATTTTACAATGTCTGGTGAGTGGTATTTGGCAATAATTCTTAGTAGTAGTTGGAAGCTGTTGACACAAATGTATATAGCAAAGAATTTCAACAAAATTACTTGCTTAAAGCTGTTAGTTCTTATGTTGGAATAAAGAAAGAAAAAATAAAGTATTTTACGTAATTGGATAAGTATTTGGAAACTGTTGACACAAATGTATACAACAGAAATTTTTAAGAAATTTGCTTACTTAGATTTAGAGCTTTCAAATCTAAAACCAACTTTTTTTAATTCTAATTTTTGAAGTACTAAATTCAACAGAATAGTTTCAATTTGAAAAATTATCCAAAACTTCGTATTCCCAATAACAATATTAAAATGATCAATCTATAGAAGATGGCAAGATTCAGGAAGATTTGATTCAATTCATAATACAGGTTTATTATGGTAAGGAAGTTTATTAGTTTATTTCAATTCGTTTCGAGTATACAGGATGTTTATTAAGTGATGTAACAAATTTTAAAAGCCTTTTCGGATAAATGAAGGTTCTGTTAATACGGGGTTACGTTAAAATATTACATTATTTATTATGTATTTGAAATAAAATCACATTCTCTGTAAAGAAAAATGTCGTACTTATTTCTTTAAAAAAAAAAGAATCAATTCTCGTTTGTTTTAATTTTGAAGTCATTCGGTTTTCGGATGCAATGTTTCTCCACATTATTAAAAGTAAAACGTCACTTGCTGTGGCTCTACGTATAATAATGTTGTGTTTAATGCATCAAACGCTTTCGCATGTGAAATGTTTGCTCCTTTTTCTTCATTGCCTTATGACTCGTTATAACTGTTCTTTTTCATGTTGTATTTCATTAACAAGTGGAATTTGTGAAGAATAGCCCGGCTGGGCTATTCATATTAGCTAAATCGTCAGCGTACAGCGTTCCTATTGTTCTTTGTTGTCAAATGTTATCCACCCCTCAACTTCTTCTTGGCTAATATCTTCACATCCGTCTAAATTTGTCATCATTTCCTGGAGCTGAACTTTCTTTTCATTATCGCTATTTTCTGAGGGGAGCAGGGGGGAGGGGGTTGATCTTCTTGGTGTATTATCTTTGCCCAAGACTTTTGTTAATGTTGAACTTCTCACTTTGTTCCATGCATCTGTTGCCCAATAAACCACCTCTTTCAAATTTATTCCTTTTAAACAAATCCACGAGTTCTTCACCATCGCCTACTCTTTCCAGAATTGATTGTAATAAGTTTCGTCGATATTACGTTTTGAAATTTTCTAATACACTCTGATCCATGGGCTGCATTAACGAAGTTACATTCGGTGGTAAAAACATAACTTTGATATTTTCACTTCCTAATTCATTTTCACTTGCGTTAATAGACAATGCACCATTGTCTATTAACAGAAGAGTTTTTCTAGGTTGAACACTTTTTTTTTTAAGAACCTCTGAACCCCAGAAACAAGCTCTTCATAGAACCAGCTTTTGAATAATGTTGAGTCCATCCAAGCACTTCTTTGATTTCGGTAATAAACTGGTAAAATATTCGATTGGCCAACGCACATCAATCGCAGCTTATGCCGTCCTGAAGCACAGGCATATTTTTAGATTTAAATAAAGCATTCGATTTGGTAAATCGCAAGATATTGCTTGACAAACTGTTTCACTACGGAATTAGGGGTAATGTATTTGAATGGTTTACAAGCTATTTGGAAGGCAGGACACATTATGTAGACATAAATAGCGGGCGTTCTGGTAAGCTAAATATGAAGGGTGGTGTACCACAAGGCAGTCTGCTCGGTCCTTTGCTATGCATATAGAGAGAGCTATTTTGTTCGCTGATGATCCCTTTTGATAAGCAACCAGTGGCGGCTCGTGGTCGGAAACGTAGGATGTTCACAAAATCAAGAACATGCAAATTGTTAACTGAAATCCAATCATTTTTTTCGTACATATCCTTCTTAAATTTTCTTGTAAAGTCTCTAAATTTGCGCTTTGTAGTTTGCATCAAATTAAGTTCTGGTTTTGATCTGCCCATACTTTTAACTTGAATTTTTTATTCATAACTAAACGAATTAAAATTGTCTTTCAAATATTGCACAGCAAAACTGTTCGCATCCACAGTTCCTATTTATATATTGTTTAGTGTTTACTTACAATACTACTTTGTTTGTTTTGTGTGCATTTCATTATCTTTTTTACGTACTGTATATTTCATTTCATTACTTTTTTTACGTACTATATATATTCTTTTTGTTTGTCGGCTGCACCAAAGCGCATTAGTGGCGGCTTTGCTTTGTCGGCTTTTTCCAGAGGGATTTAACGATGCGGCGTAGTTTTTAACTGCGGCTGCGCCGTTGCCAATTTATTTTTGTTTTTCTAAAAAAATCAATTATTATTTGTATCTTTGAGGGAAATGTAGGTTTTTTGGGAACAGTTAAAGATTTACGAGTTTAAGTTTGTGATTTTATGTGCGCGGGTTTAATAAACGCATTGCTGTAGATGAAGTACCTCAAACGAAAATTTACATCAGTGTTTTAAATGAAATAGATAGTTTTTTTTTTTTAAAAATATATTGTCTAATTTCCTTTTTTTTATAAAGTTAAATTTAAGATATTTATAAATTAACACTAACTATTTAAATTGTTACAACCATGATTATTGTGTTAATTATATCAACTTTTATCATCTACAATTCTTTTAAAATTTTCTTATACCTAAAACTAAAATATAAAATTAAATTTAATACAGATCTGTATTAATTACTCATCTAAACTGCACGAGTGTGATTAAACATTGAGCACTGGTTTAATATCAGCAACAAATTAATAGATTAAAATTTTTAAATTCCAAGCAAAAGAAAACAACACATGTGAGCCACCCCGATATCTATATCACACTGGCTCTCTCGTTCGCACGTACGAAGCAGAGAACCAGAAAACAAACAAAAAACCTGGAAACAAATCCGTCCAATACGGAAAAATATAGCAATAGTGAAATAAATAATATAATGTTATATATAGTCACGAAAATTTGGTTAAAACTTAAAGTATAAAGAAATACACCGTTATTCTAAAATATCAAAACAACTTTCAAATGAAAATAACATTAAATTAAGAAATTTATTCAGATAATTGTTTTTTTTTAAATAAAAAACTACAACAGTATGTTACTTAATAAATTAAAATGATTACGCACCCTTGGTTTCATTACATAAACTGTCACCAACAAACAGTATTAGTTCTTACGGGTAGTTACGACCTGTGAACGGTGAGTCATTCATAAACAAAACATATATAATATAGTTTATCCGTAAAACACGGTATCTGAACGTTGATGTCGATCGATTTGTTAACGTGACCCGTAACGCAACGAAAGCAAGCACAGGAGCACACTCAATTTGTGCACTGTTCATATGGAATCTGCCGTATCCCTCTCCACCTCCGATACGTCCTTTATGCGGCTAGGCATTGGATAAAATCAACGTAGTCCCGCCTACTCGGCGCACGTGCTCCGTTGTCGGTCGCTTGCTCGCGATATGCATACATATGTATAGAAAGGAACGTCGCGTCCTTTATTCGTTTCGCTGCGTTATATTTCACGAATATATTAAGATCGAGTAATAGATTTTATTAGTTTGTAATCGACGATTTGTTTAGGGGGTTCACGTGCTCATGTGCTCCTCTACAGAAACCGCCACTGGGTATATATCATACATGTAAACGACATGTCTATGGAGAGAGCTATTTTGTTCCCTCTTGATAAGCAATATAGCTGAGCTCGGGTGAATGGATACTTACGCAACAATCATTTAATTGTAAACAATAAAAGGAGGAGGAATAAAGGAAATCACAGTGAACCATTACTACTTTGCAAATTTCGAAATGAAATTTCTACCAAAAGCGTTCGAAAAAATCTAATCAGTCATTTCGTTGGAACACCCTGTATGTGTGTACAAATCTGATGTTATTTTCATTAAATAATTAACGAGATCACCCTGTATACGAAGCCGAAAGATTAATCTAACGATGTCTGAGACACTGTTCAGAATGTAAATTTTATTACCCGCCGTTTCAAATTATGCAATCAACAAACTTATTATGTCAGAATAAATATACGATCATTTACAAAAGAAACGACCTTTAAGCACTTATAAACAATATAATTTAATTTATAATTACCCAATGGCCGTAGCGCTATCTCAGTTATTCTAACAACATTATAATAAAATCCTTGATTCGATTATTAAAACCGATAACTGTGTCGACTCATAAAACGTTAGCTGATCGTCTAAAGTCTGTTGAAGTAGAATTCAGGGTTGGCGAATTAATTAAAATATACGTTATAATAACCGTTTAATTGAATCCGAAATAAGTGGGCTCCGATAAGTTTAAAGATTACGTGATCTTGGACTATAAATATATGATTCGTGAAAGTTTAATTATACATGCGAATAGCTCGACTGTGAAATCCTACATAAATATTTATAAGGTGTAGGTTAATTCTCTTTTTTTTTTTTTGGTACTTTAAAAACGTTATTGATTGGGTAAATCTTTACCGTCAGATATTTGTATTTAATTGTGTTTATTTTGGCGGCAATATAGGATAAGTTGTTTAAATATCGTTATCATATTTAGCGAGAAATTGACACCGGCTTTAGACATGTAAATATGTAAGTATTGTGAAATGAAGAGGACATTTTGCAAATATTTTATCTAACATTCAAATCATTCCAAGAATTTACGTAATATAATACCATCATATTTTATTTTTACATTATAGAATAAAAGTTTTTGAGGTTAATGTCCTGAAATTAATTGCGTTTCAATAGTTTTTGCATAATTTAAAGTTTTTTTTTTTTAGTAGTTGGTTAATATCTGTATCAAATTTAAGAGATAGTTAAAATATTCTTTTATTATACTTTTATTTAATTATACAGGGTGTTTTACCAGTTTCCTCCCTAACTCGTAAACAGTGACATATAGGAAAAAAGTTTTTATAAATCGTTGCAAAATTATAATTTATATATCAGATGTTGTTCTGGTAAATATACCAGATTAGTATGTTACGATCGTAGTTTCCAGCCTATTTTGTGCGAAATATTATCTATTACTGGAATGAAATAGGAAATGCGCCATCTATGCGACAATTTCTCTACTACACATAAGTATATCTGCTCATCTGCTGTACTATATGGGGAGAAAACTGCTATACGAAAATAAAATGCGCTATTTATTTTTACTTCCATGTAAATATTTAGTTAAATTAATAAATACTGCGCTAGCTACAAATAAATCTACTAACCAAATTATTTGTTTGATTGAATACATTTTTAATATTCCTAAATCAAGTAATAATTTAGTAACTGCAAGCAAATGCATGAAAAATGGTTGAAAACAACAAGATCGTTTTCCATGTGTATAACAGTTTTAAAACCTTCAAACACTACATACTGCTGTAAAGTTCCTTGGCTTATAAGTAAATCAGCATTAACTGAAAAGATTCCAATTATCTCTGAAATTTCTTTAACCTCGCGCGAAAAATATTCACTTTTGTTCATTATTGTTTGTGTATCTGAGACTTATGCACGTGGGAACATAAATGAAACTAAAATATTTCCGCGTAAAAAAGCACTCAGCTTGAATACAGGTGCTTGCATTTTCCGTTAAAAGGGAAAAGTTTTAAATCAATGTATACATGCGTGCCCACGCAAATAAACCAAAACGTCCGGTTTTTTTATTTAAAATATTGTTTATAATTCAATAATAATAAAAAGAAACTAGAATACACAGAGATTCAAAATGATTGTCAATTCCGCTTCTATAGATAGTAACAGGGTGTAGGTATATGCCGCGTGTTTGTAATGAAGGTTTGAACTAAGTCAGTGTTGGAACACAAGAAAGTAAATGGATCTGTCATAAATAAGGAAAACGTAACCTATATTTGAACTCACATTATATAAACGACTATGGATTGGTGTTTCTGCTTGTAGAAATGAAATGTAGTTAATTTAACTTTACCAAATTATGATTTTACAATTCAGTACTAACTGGTGTTTAACTAAATTTATTTATTACTTTAAATTATAACATACAATTAGTATAATTATTAAGTGACAAAACTGCATCTCTCAGTTCTTCTATGGTATGCATGCGGTTTCTATAGATCCTATTTTTTAGATAGCCGAACATGAAGTAATCTAATGGGGCTAGATCAGGCGATCTTGGTGGCCATCTTTGTGCTCTAACGAACCTGTCAGCAAGAAACTGTTGAAGATATTGGCAGGTTTGTCGAGCAGTATGTGCTGGAGCATTATCGTGCTGAAAATAACCTGCTTCAAGCTCATTTTCTTGTAACTCTGCAATAAACAATTCCAACATCTATTGGTAACGTTGAGCTGTTACAGTTTCCTCGAAGAAAATTGGCCCTATTATTCGTTGCCTGGATATAGCTAACCAAACTCCAACTTTTCTGGGATGCAATTGCGTTTCTCGAAATTCGTGTGGATTTTCTGCAGACCAGATACGATAGTTTTGTGAATTGATATAGTCTGTTAGATAAAACCAGGCTTCATCCGAGAAAAATGATTTGTTTAGCAAGTCATCGTCCCTTAAATTGTTGTTAAAACCAATGACAATATTCCAATCGCCTATCGTGATCTAATGGTAATAATTCTTGTACCGTAGACACTTTATAGGGATGAAAATGTAACTTTCTTTTGACAGCTCATTACGCTGAAATGTATGATAAGCCTATAAAATTATAAAATGTAATAAACTATTTCACTTAATGTTAATATTGATTTTTTACCTGTTTGTTGAGCTATTACCACAGATAAATTCCCTTATTTTCTTACAGTATTCAGAAATACTATTGTTGGTGATATTAGATGTAAAAATAAACGGTTTGAAAAAAATTATAAGATAAATAATCGAAAGATACTACAACACGCACGCCAATGTCGCTAAATGTGAAGAAAATTCATTTAATGTATGAAATTTGTATGTAGCTAACTTCGCTGATTAAATTGGTAATAAGTATAGATAAATTTTTCCGGAAAACAGTTTTTTTCTTACGACAATCATTTTGAATCACATGGTATGTTATTAAATATGTACATAATAATAACAATATAATATGTAATGTGTATTGTCTTACTCAAACAGAAGCTATAAAGACATTATAAAATATTAATCAAAACTAAGGTGCATTCCATTTAATTACGGTTACTTTTCGTCGAAAAGCATGTATTTAAGAAGAAAATAGTCTTCCGGCAAAACAGCACGCTACTTTCAATTAAAATAAACACTTTTCTGAGAAAAGGTATTCTTTTCGTTGAACATGATAAAACCAAAAGTTATAAAACTTTTCATTTAATGCAATCTCTTTTCTCAGTGCAGTTGGCCATATTGCACATGTATTTCTTTACGTTGTACCTAAATTTTGTAGACAGCAGATTTAAATGGGTTTTAGCTAACAAAAATAAAATATAATTTTCTAGTTAATTTTTTTTCGTTAAATTAGTATTATTAGAGAATTAGTTGACATCAGTTGGCAATATCGTAGTTCATATTTAAACACAATTTAATTTTAGCGGAGTTTTCTAATACAAAATAAAATTCGACAGATTTGGCCAGGTTAGCCAATATTCTAATTTACTTTCTCCTATTGCAAAATCATTAATAAATTTGACATTCGACAGATTTCAAACCATAAGAAAACAAGTCAAAAATGCAATTTATTACTTTTATCGACATCCCGCAGTTTATCGTATAACGGTTTAACATTTATATTCCTTATAAAAATTCGATAAAGATTACGTCTCGCACCTATAAAATATGCACGTTACAAAATAACATTCCCATTACTCGTCCGTACCTAAAAATACCCCAGTCATTCGTTACTTTATCGTCCAACGACGGAATATTTACAAATATCGTAATAACATAACGTATATTAGAAACCGGCTGTTTATCCGATCCACATTCCATTCTGAAATCTTTTTTTATGACCATGTGTATGTATGCACATTCGCTTTAGCTCTTTATACATCAGATGAATAAATATTACGAGCAATGATTAACTGACGTTGGAGTTACGGACGGATAGAGGGTAGTGTAGTGTGTAATGTATATATATAGAATTGAGTAAAGTAAATGTTTCGTTAATGGCTCGAGAAATTGTGTCAGTATAACAGTACATAACAGGCAGCATTTATGTAGGTACATGTGTAAACAACTAAGTATATACCGTGGATTTGAGTATAAAAATAGCACCGTGAAAAGTGAGTCGTGCTTGTAGAAGAGAATTTACTACACTAAATAACACTTCCGTAAAGGATATTCACAATTTACGAGATTTCCTTAATGAATGCTGACGATCTTCACAAAGAATAATAAACTGCTGTAGTGTGTCACCCATCAATTGTTGCATCCGCAAAAGAAATTGATTTATTTACTCCAGAGAATTCGTTATTCAGCAACATTGGTTTTCATATTTTCACATTGTGAACTGAATTTTTTTTTGGGTGGTAGGATATGAAAACAATAATTAAATTTGAATTGATTCCTCCAAAGGTATTCCGCGTCCAAAACAACCTAAAAATAAACGTATTATTTTAATCCTAATCCCAATCTTATTATACTTACAACAAATTTCATTTCCATACCTTAGGCAAATTTTAGGGTTAGGAATTTTGTATAATCACTGAACAGTTTGCGACAACTGGTGGAAAAACTTTTATAAGGTGATACTACTTATGTTGTAGTCAATATGTATTTGCTGCACGAACCGAAATATTTTTTTTTATTATGCCATGTGATTCAAAATGATTGTCCTAAGAAAAAAACTGTTTTCCGGAAAATTTATCTATACTTATTACCAATTTAATGAGCGAAGTTAGCTACATACAAATTTCATATATTAAATGAATTTTCTTGACATTTAGCGACATTGGCGTGCGTGTTGTAGTTATCTTTCGATTATTTATCTTATAATTTTTTTCAAATCGTTTATATTTACATCTAATATCACCAACAAACAGGTAAAAAATCAATATTAACATTAAGTGAAATAGTTTATTACATTTTATAATTTTATAGGCTTATCATACACTTCAGCGCAATGAGCTGTCAAAAGAAAGTTACATTTTTATCCCTATAAAGTTTCTACGGTACAGGAATTATTACCATTAGATCACGATAGACGATTGGAATATTGTCATTGGTTTAATAACAATTTAAGGGTCGATGACTTCCTAAACAAATCATTTTTCTCGGATGAAGCCTGGTTTTATCTAACAAGCTATATCAATTCACAAAACTATCGTATCTGGTCTGCAGAAAATCCACAGGTATTTCGAGAAACGCAATTGCATCCTGTAAAAGTTGGAGTTTGGTTAGCTATGTCCAGGCAACGAATAATAGGGCCAATTTTCTTCGAGGAAACTGTAACAGCCCAACGTTACCAACAGATGTTGGAATTGTTTATTGCGGAGTTACAAGAAAATGAGCTTGAAGCAGGTTATTTTCAGCACGATAATGCTCCAGCACATACTGCTCGACAAACCTGCCAATATCTCCAACAGTTTTTTGCTGACAGGTTCGTTAGAGCACAAAGATGGCCACCAAGATCGCCTGATCTAACCCCATTAGATTACTTCATGTTCGGCTATCTAAAAAATAGGATCTATAGAAATCGCATGCATACCATAGAAGAACTGAGAGATGCAGTTTTGTCACTTAATAATTATACTAATTGTATGTTATAATTTAAAGTAATAAATAAATTTAGTTAAACACCAGTTAGTACTGAACTGTAAAATCATAATTTAGTAAAGTTAAATTAATTACATTTCATTTTTACAAGCAGAAACACCAATCCATAGTCGTTTATATAATGCGAGTTCAAATATAGGTTACGTTTTCCTTATTTATGACAGATTCGTTTACTTTCTTATGTTCCAACACCGACTTAGTTCAAACCTTCATTACAAACACGCGGCATATACCTACACCCTGTTACTATCTATAGGAGCGGAATTGACAATCATTTTGAATCTCTGTGTACTTATGCTGTAGTCAATATGTATTTGCTGCACGAACCGAAATATTATTTTTTTTTTATTATAATTTGGAATATGCTCTTTCGTCCAGAGCAGATGATACATCCGACAGAAAACGGGATGCAACATCCGCATACGTTATTACTCGACAATGTGACGGTGTAAAGGCAAGTCGTTCACATAATTATAAATAATAATGGTCCTAGAATAGATCCTTGCGGGATCCCCATATTGACTTCTGTGACGTTACTGATTCTATCATGGAGTACCACAAACTTTTCTTCGATTTTGGAATTTTGAAATTTAATTTTAACGGTGTTAATTTTTTTATAATGAATTTATATTGCAAAAAGTGGAATTACTGAACAAAAACGTATTTGTTATTTGTTAAGCGAACTCATTTAACTTACCTGAGATTATAATAACCTTATTTACGTCGTTTTTACACAATCTCACATTTCGAACATTTCATTAAATAAAATCACTTTCGTCTGCACTTACATGTTTTCTTTATCGTACAAAATTGATCATAATTAATGTGTACAAGAGTCTCATGCACGATATCATTGAAACTGGCCATTGTAAACATGCATATTGAAGAAGAGGACATTTTAACGACAGTCTCCCATAGCATCTCCTCACGTACTGAAGTAATATAAGGGGGTAACTAGCTATTCGTAATTTTTTAATTGAAGTAGAGGACATTTTAACAACAGTCTCCCATAGCATCTCCTCACGTACTGAAGTAATATATGGGGGTAACTAACTATTCGTAATAATAATAATAAATATGATTTACCTACAATATCTTCATGAAGAATTCCTATTAACAAATGGGCAATATAACGGCCACATTTATCCGTACTTTCATCTACCATGATATAAATAAAATTATTCCCTACCAATTGTTGAATTTCTGCTATTGTTTGCTGGTAACAAGATGTGACATAATTTTTTCGTAAGGTACTTTCGTCAGGTACATTATGTTTGCAATATTTTTGCAGAAATGATTTCAAATTAACATTGTTTAATCTTGCTAATGGTATGTTAGACGAAATTAATGCGTTACACAGATCCGTATTATATTCTTCTTGTTCTGAGTTTCGTGAAGTTCATGCTACACATTGACGTATAGATTACTGCACATATGCGGATCGCTTTAGTTTTTCACATTTCCAATATATGATGGAGTTTTAACGTGTTGATCAATCAGGTATTTTCTCTCAGAAGACACCTACAACAACAATTGTCATTTTATATCAAAAGTTAAAGAATTTAAAAACAATTGTAAAGCTTTTAGTAAAATTAAACTTACCAGTTTACTGCAGGCTCGACAAAATATTTTGTCGCCATCCTTTACCAGTTCAGGATATGGTTTAATCCATAAAGAAATTTTGTTCGCTATACTCATTGTATGTACGCACAGTATTTATAAACGTAACACAATTACGTGCTGTTTCGCTCAAAGATATTCAATGAATGAATAGTTTATTTGGGAATTAATAATAATAAAACGTATTTACCACATTTACCCTTCTGTTAGGCGAAATTAAACACGTGCAGTTCTTGGAAAAAAGTATTAGAGAAACCAATGTAAAAGATTTATCTTTCTAAAAATTGTCGGTTGTCGATCTACATTAGGAATTACTAGGAATTTTTACTAATAGAAAGGATAAGAAAAAGCTTAAATATGCAATACATGCAACTTTTGTAAAAATATGCATAAAAATGCCTAAATATGCAATATATGCAATCACTAATTAGCACTAATTAACATCAATTAGTGTAATACGTCTACATATAGACTATAATTAAAGATATGGAAAAAATAAAATATATGCACTTTGCATATAATCCGGTCTCTAATAATAAAATATTAAACATAAATATCTGACTTTAGACAAAGGCGATCGCGACTACATCGGTTTCGCGACGTTGCCAGATCAAGTGCATCGGAAATCGGTGAAGAGAGGCTTCGACTTCACCCTGATGGTGGTGGGAGAATCTGGGCTGGGGAAATCGACCTTGATCAACAGCCTCTTCTTGGGCGACTTGTACAAGAATCGAAAGATTTCTGACGTCAGCGAAAGGATACATAAAACGACCACCATCGAAAAGAAAACCATGGAGATTGAAGAGAGAGGGGTTAAATTGAGGTATATATATGATTCGTAGTACCTAATCCAGTTTCTTGAGGGGAAACTTTCCTTTATTCAATTAAAAGGTTGACGGTGATTGACACTCCAGGCTTTGGGGACGCGGTGAATTGCGAAGACAGTTGGAAGGTGTGCACAAACTATATCGACGAGCAATTTCGGCAGTATTTTACCGATGAGAGCGGCTTAAATAGGCGGAATATCCAGGATAATAGGGTACATTGTTGTTTATACTTCGTACCACCTTGGGGACATAGGTAGATCAAATTGATTTATTTGAAGATTTTCACTAATTTGTTTTTAACTATGTTATTTCAGTTTGCGCCAAATGGATTTGGAACTCATGAAACGCCTACATAGGAAAGTCAATCTGGTTGTGGTTATAGCAAAAGCTGATACACTTACGACTTCTGAAGTTGTCAAATTAAAAAGGAATATTTTAAATGACATCAAGGATAATGATATACAAGTTAGTGTAAAAATTCTATTTCATAATGTTAAAAAATATTTCATAGAAGACTCTTACCTCGAAAGATAAAATAAATCACAATGAAAAATTAAGCTACCCGTAATTAAATTAAAAAAAAAAATGCTTTGTTCAGCCATCTATACATCTATATTGCTGTGGTTTGGCACCTCGGAGTTTGTAAATTCAGTTATATTTTATTTATAGAGTTTTGTCTTTGTCAATGTGCTGGGAAAATTCTCTCAGAAATTAATATTTTATTTTTAAGTAAGATTTTTCTAATTGAATTGATTTGATTGTTTAATTTGTTTATTTAAATGTTCAGTTGGTTTTTAAAGTAATTTCACTCTGTAATATATTTTTATTTGATCATGTAGTTTGTGTCCTTCTTGGAAGAATTCTTCTTCTATGATCTTTGCATTTATGCGCTGCTTTGGCACGCATCTGTTTGTTATATGTATGCGATGTTTGGGCCCCTGAAGTTACTTGATATCTCAAAATCTATTAAAGATAGGTATAGGGAATGCTCATATAAAGTGATAGGGGATGATATTTACTTCCTAATTCCGAATTAAAATACAGGGTGTTCTACTTAAAAAAATTGAGTTTTCTGCATTTGAAAATATGTCACTTTGATCCTCAGTTTTGAACACCCTGTATGTTAGAATGTAAAGTGTGCTTACCGTTTCTTAGAGTTATATCTACATTCATAACATAGCAAATTTGGAGTCTCTACTTGCAGTATTAACCGAGATATTAATTTCTCAATGATGCAATGATTATGACTAAAAAAAAAGAAAAACTTAAATAACTCAAAAACAGCAACATGTAGCTATAGGAATAGCTAATGAAAACTGACGTATTTATAGTTGTAGAATCCAAAAATGAATAAAAAATTATATCATTCTATTTAAAATAACAAAGTTGACATCCATTTCCGGTCAACCGGAAGTGATATTTTGGTTAAGGTATTTTGCATTTATAGTTCCAATCGAACAGATAATGGTGCCAAAATCTCAAATATAAGTACATAATAGAACATCATAAACTTTTAATGAAACAGTTACGTGGAATACCCTGTATAATAATAGCCAAATTTAAATTTCCCGCCACTATTTTTAGTAAATTCGAGTATGTAAAAAAAAATAACGTCTCAAAAGCATTCAATTTTATAAATATACTTGTTTTGTCCACGTTTAAATTAATTTAGGTTGTTTTAAATTTTGAGACCACGTGGATTTTTGTGTAAAAAGGATTTTCTTCTAGAACAAATTAGTCTTTTGTTTGTTAAAGGATTTGCATTGTCCTTTTTAATTGTAGATTCATGCAGTTTTTATTTTCGACCAGAATCTTACATTCATGGTTTTGTTTCTGCATAATTGTAACTAAATGTTTTTTTTTTTTTTTTTTTTTGTAATAATGAAATTAATGATTGTTAACGTCATTCAAAATTTCTGTTCTTTTATTTATGATTCAACCATTTCAATCTTTGGGGATTTTAAAGAAAGTCAAATTTTCAAACGCCCACATTTCATTTTTCATGATTAGTTCAATTGTGAGAATAACCCTGAGGTTATTCTGTTCTTTTGAGCCCTTTATTTTTTTTATCCACTGAGCTAGTAAATTTAAATTTTCATTTTTTTTTACTTTTCACTTTGCATTTATGCTGGTACCATCAGTACACAGCAGTATTTTCAAGAACTACGCAGTTAAGGTCGATAAAACATATTTCTGTAGAAGTAGAATCAGGATAGTAGCTAATTGGCGGGAAATTTAAAATTGAAAAAATCTACTCACTCAAAAAGTTTGTTACAATTACCGATGTGTTACACATTATTATTTAGCATAGTTTTTAAGAAGAAAAACACATTAAAATGCTCTAAAACTACTATAATATAATAATAGTCAAATTTAAATTTCCCGCCACTATTTTTAGTAAATTCGAGTATGTAAAAAAAAATAACGTCTCAAAAGCATTCAATTTTATAAATATACTTGTTTTGTCCACGTTTAAATTAATTTAGGTTGTTTTAAATTTTGAGACCACGTGGATTTTTGTGTAAAAAGGATTTTCTTCTAGAACAAATTAGTCTTTTGTTTGTTAAAGGATTTGCATTGTCCTTTTTAATTGTAGATTCATGCAGTTTTTATTTTCGACCAGAATCTTACATTCATGGTTTTGTTTCTGCATAATTGTAACTAAATGTTTTTTTTTTCCTTTTTTTTGTAATAATGAAATTAATGATTGTTAACGTCTTTCAAAATTTCTGTTCTTTTATTTATGATTCAACCATTTCAATCTTTGGGGATTTTAAAGAAAGTCAAATTTTCAAACGTCCACATTTTATTTTTCACGATTAGTTCAATTGTGAGAATAACCCTGAGGTTATTCTGTTCTTTTGAGCCCTTTAATTTTTTTATCCACTGAGCTAGTAAATTTAAATTTTCATTTTTTTTTACTTTTCACTTTGCATTTATGCTGGTATCATCAGTACACAGCAGTATTTTCAAGAACTACGCAGTTAGGGTCGATAAAACATATTTCTGTAGAAGTAGAATCAGGATAGTAGCTAATTGGCGGGAAATTTAAAATTGAAAAAAATCTACTCACTCAAAAAGTTTGTTACAATTATCGATGTGTTACACATTATTATTTAGCATAGTTTTTAAGAAGAAAAACACATTAAAATGCTCTAAAACTACTATAGCTTAATAGTCAAATTTAAATTTCCCGCCACTATTTTTTTAGTGAATTCAAAGATGTAAGAAAAAATAACCTCTCAAAAGCATGGATGGTCGACAAAAAATAATTTACTATTAAGCATTATGTTCTCCTAACAATTGCATTTAATAAATCCTACTTTTTTTTTTTCAGTGTTTCAACGAAATTATTTATTTTAGGTTAAGCGAAAACTTTAAATTTAAATTTGACAGTATTTCATGTACATACAGTGAATTAAAAAATGAAAATTTATTCTACATACTTTCAAATCTTTCCTATATTAGTATCAACAATATTCTAATAAATTCAATCTTCCAACTATACATGCAAATAATTACAACATATTTTTCAAGCAATTTCCTTATTCACGACTACATTTTCAGATGTACGAATTCCCCGAATGTGGCAGCGATGAAGATGAGGATTTCAAGCAGCAAGACAGGGAGCTAAAAGCAAGCATACCTTTTGCGGTGGTCGGCAGCAATACCACCTTGGAGGTAGCTGGACGGAAAGTGAGAGGACGCCAGTACCCTTGGGGTGTCGTAGATGGTAAGACACAAAACAAAAACTAAGTATTTCGAAAGTTTCTTCGAAGTTAACCATATTTTTTTTTCTTCGCAGTCGAAAATCCAAAACACAGCGACTTCATCAAACTACGCACAATGTTGATATCGACGCATATGCAGGATTTAAAAGATGTGACTGAAGATGTACACTACGAGAACTTCAGGGCACAATGTATTTCGCAAATCTCCCAACATGCTCTGAGAGAAAGAGGGTATGTATTTCTTTTAACCCACAGCATAATTTCAATATATCATAATAAATTTAGCGAGTTTTCTTTTTAAATTGATAGTAGGCTGATAACTCGGTAATTAGTTTGACAGATTGAGGTTATGAATGTAAACAAAAACAAATACTTGTGCTTTAGGTTTGTTTGTTGGTGCTGCACTTTCTACACTGGCTCCTAGTTAAAACAGGACAGAAGATTTACTCTTTATGTATCTGAGAAAGATAGAATATACACCAGTGTAATTGGTCTAACACCAAACCAATGAACAAATAGACTGAGTTATTTCCAACAAATTGCTGAACTTAGTAACTTGAAAAGACAGCACCTTGAAATGACGCAAAACATTCATGATTAAAGCATTCATTCATTAAAATAACTCATTCTTATCTAATTCTAATATAACTATTATTCCACAGGAAACTCAAAAGGGATTCTGTACCATACGATTCAGATATATCTGAGACTGATAGGCTATTATTAGAAAAAGATAACGAGGTAATATTTTTTTTCTAGATACCTGAATGATCAAATAATATTTTAATAATTTGTCTTATGAAAACGTTTAGATTCGCCGGATGCAAGACATGCTCCGACAGATGCAGGAGAAACTGAAAGATTCGGCAGCTGACAACAAGAAGCACGACAGTATTATCGATGTTTAAAAATTTACGAATATTCAACGGAACCCCGCATGCGTATGATGTGTAAACCCCCTTTTTAATGATTCTCCCTTTCTTAGAATGTCGTTGATGTTACCAAAGAAAACGTAGTTCAAAAGATTTTTCATATATTTATATTATGATGAATAAACGAATTTTTTTTAATTTTTATTATCATGAACATAATAATATTATAATGATAATAATTGATATATTTAATTTATATGTTACTATTTAAAATAATAAAAAAAGAAATGTGAATGGAACAATAATAAAATTATTGTATATTACCTACAGTCTTGATTTATTTAAAAAAAAAATACTAACCTGGTTCCAAAGTCCTCAGTTTTGATTCAAATAGTTGATGTAGCAGAAAAACAGCTGTTGAGTAAACTAGTTTCAATCAATTTCTTCGTAAATGAATTTTCCCAATGGTAAAAAATGTAAAAATGAAAGAGAATGATAAAAAACATAACCAGCAAACACTATCACAATTGCAAACAACGATTTTCCGTTCATCTTTATACGAAATTAAAAACAAATATGTTGCAAAGACAATAAAGCGCACGATAATCCTTTACAAATTATTTTTTTAGGCAATTTTTCAGTGTTTCAAAACAATTATTTTTAGTTTCTCGGACTACCACCAACTAAGCAGTCTGGTAAACATAAATTTGAAATTGTAACTAAACATACATAACTAAATGTCGTATTACAGGGTTAATAAATTAAAAAAGAAATATTTATTATCTGTTTTTTTTTAGAAAAATTATATTACATAAAATGCGAATTAAAAAAAGAAATATTAAAACTTTTATAATTAAATATTTATGCAGATGGCGCCATCTATTTTAATAGTAGAAAAATGCAGTTATTTCCTGTATACTAGGTTGCCTATATTACTGATAAATTAAATTGAAATATTTTTTTTTTTAAATTTTATGAATTAAAAGGATTAAATGAAAAATTAGAGGCCGTTCTTATTCTAAATAATTTTACTTGGTTTGAAATATATATTCATTCCAAATAATGTAAATCATTTAAAAGGTAAAAAAAATGTTGGTTTTCAGTCTTTCTCTAGATTTTTGTTTAAAAGCAAGCTGCAATAAATCAATGCCAAGACTGTATTGTATTTGAGTTAATTTTAATAAAATATAATTATATATCTAGAAAGCGATATCTGCTATAAAGTCGATTGCCCGTGTTATATACATATATAAATAAAATTGAAATCTGTTGAATTAATGTGTTTCTTCTTTTCTTTTTTTTACTTCAAATAAAATAAAAACTATTAACATTTTGGTATTAGAAGATTTTAATTTATTGTTTCAATTTATTTGAAATTACAAAAAGCGTTAGAAATTTTAATAAATCTTCATAAGAAGCGCTCATCTATATTAAAACTAGGACTATACTGCAATACATTTTCAGTAAATGTCTATTAGGTTGCCTATATTAAAGCTGTTTAAAACTAAAAATGTTATTAAATGTCGCTTTATATGGTATAAAAATTAATTTTGTGAACGCTATTTTATATTATTTGGTTTTTCAAATATTTACCTACCTTTTGCATATCTAAATAAATACTAGAGGGAAGAGGAAAGATTGGTTTGAAAAAATTTATTTAGTTTTATTTTTAGATCATGCATTTCACAATTTTTTCTTGATTTAAATTAATACAAGCTTGAAAGGGGGCAGGCTTAAAAGAAGACGCAGCAAGGCGAGGTAAATTGGAATGAGTCTTTTTCCTGGGGTGAGACCCGAAATTGTTTAGATGATTTTTTTAGAAAACATGGGTAGAGGGGGCTGTGAATGTAGTTTAAAGATGATTTTTTTTTGTACAACATTAAGGGGGTTCACTAGTGCTATGTATTAAAATTAAAAAAAAAATAAATAAAATGTTCATTCAAAAGAATTAAACTCATTTTTTTTTTAATTTGTATTGATTTTTTTGAAATTTTATTTTTTTAACTGTAATTTCTTGTATTACTTTTCTTTTTAGGTTTTAAGATCGGAGAGATTCAGTAAAAAAAATTAAGTTCTCAATTGCATTTTTATTTCTTATTTCTGCTACTTGTTTAATAATTTTGTTTTTTAATTTAAATTTAAGTAAATTGAAATATTTTTATTTTTATTTAATTTTTTGAAAAAAATAGCTGTCGGTGCTAATTGAAGGACTAAATTCATATTTTACGCCAAATAATTTGTATTGCAATTTTGAAATTTAAATAAATTCCATTTAATTTAAATATTTTTAACTTGTATTCTATTTCCTTAATTAAAAAAAAATAACTAATAAAAATCACTGGCAGGAGCTATATATCTTTTCAAATAATTTGATTACATTTTTAAAAATTAAATTAAATTAATTAAGATATACATTACATATATAATAATACAAAACTAACAAAAAAAACTAATAAGCCAATAAAGAATTAAACATAATTTTCTTTTATATAATCGAATCGAAATCTTCAAATTGATATAAATTTAAAAATTTAAGCAAAATTCATCATTCAATTTAAATATTTTTAACATTTATTCTATTTTCTTAATTTTTTTTTGAAAAAAAAAAAAATACCTCTTCGGAAACTAATAAAACTCGTTTTTTATTTAAAATAATTTTATTTCTTCGCAAAATATTAATTAAAATTATTTAAAATGCAAAAATAAAAACAAAAAATAAAAATTCTAAATCACAAATATTGCGCAGTTTAATGAATTTTGATAGGAATTAATAATATTTTAAATTACATACATTTCATTTAATTTTAATATAATATAATTTATTTCCATTTTCTTAATTTTTGAAAAAAAATATCTTTGCGGAAGCTAATAAAGAATTAACTCATTTTTCTTTTAATTTAAAATAAAATTTATTTATTCGTTGATTAAAATTATTTAGAGCGCAAAAATAATAATAATAAAAAAAATTCTATGTCTACAAAATATTCCTCAGTTTTAACATATTTTATAGGAATTAATTAACCAATTAATATTTAAATTACATAAATACTGTCAATTAATAAAAACTTATTAAATAAAAAATTAAAATATAGGAAAATTATTAAAAATTATCGAACAGCCTTTTTAAAAATCATTTTATCTCCGTTTTAAGCGTATCCTAAATTCGAACACCCGGCCGATCTGAAGCACCTCCCCTTCTGCAAGGTATTCAAATGACTATCAGAATGTATCAGTCTTTTCTCCTCGATATCTCTTGCGAATCGCACTTATGCTCGAAAATCGGCAAATCTGCCTCCACTCCAGCGCTACTTGCGCTGTGTAAATCGTGCAAAGATCCTAGCACGTTTCGCTCCCACAGTCCATCTTCAGGTGACATCTTCAGCGCTTCGCACTTTCGTCCTAATACTGCAAAGGGTCGAACAGTAGAAGTTCTCTTTTAACCGGGACGTAGTTGTCCTGATTTTGACACATTCTTAAAACAGAATTTCTATGGCCTTTCATCGTTTTTAGCGATTGCAAACACTCGCAGAATCGACCTGATCCGAAACTGACGACTAATTGAGGCTTATCTAAGATAAATTCTTCATTGATGTCCTCGTGGAAACGGTTTTGATTTCGTCTTTGGGTACCGATGCAAGAACGGCCCTGGCACGCATAACCACCCTATGCTCGTTGTTACGTTGGTAGATTGCATCTCTGTGTCGTATAAGCGATTCCGTTGCGTAAGGTGTTCCGTTTCGGCCTAGATGGCGCTTCGGACGATGGATCTTTAACGATACCCAGTAAAAAGATGGCCGCATGTATGTGGGTGTGCCTTCTTCGCGTTGTTAATAGAGATGGCGCTGTTGTGTGCCTGAGGCGGGGAATCTGCCTAGTATGCAATTGTAGTTGTAATCGCGTTGCTTCTCGTTGGGGGATTTTGAATTGCCCGCCACTGTTAGGATGTCGAAATATTTTACATCTTCCAAGGGCGTTTGGCGGATCAATTCGATTGCTATGGATTTTACCCATAAATCGAAGCTTTTTTCATTGGGTGTCTGTAAATTTAAATGAAATATCGATATAATAAAATTCATTAAACATGTTTAATACAATTAATGTATTTAAAGTATGTCTTAAAGTTTCTTTTACTACTTGGGCTTCAATTCAGACATCCTCAGAAAATAAATTCTAAGTGTTTTATAAAAACGGTGGGAGTGAAAAAATAATTTCCCTAATTTTCTAGACCCTGTACTTTATATATTTTACTTTATTAAAGATTTCTATAATCACATTCCAGTTTTTTTTCAGTCACAAATGTTGTCTATATTAAAAAGTATTGTTTCGAATACATTTTTTTTGTGTGGATTGCAAAAATATCTTTTTTTACCACACAGAAGAATTGGATTTGAAATACTGAAATGGAGGATAACCCTTTTTTTTTAATTGTTAAGGTTTTTAGTGGGGTTAGTAATTTTCATGGAGAGACCATTAAAATATATTTGCATTCATTTGCATTAGAATTTAATTCACGTTGAATTGTATCAACGTATTACTAACAAACAAATCGAGTTAACATAAGTATTTACCAAAAATTATAAAACAGTTACTAACTTCTAACAAATTAAATATTTTTTTTAGCAATAAAATTACTTTTTTTAAGTATTTTTTCCACATGGGGGTACCACTCATTTACAGATGATTTTTCGTTAAATATTCAGAGTACACATTCCAAATAATTTAAAATAAATAAAATAGATATTTTTGGTGGGGATGCACTAAAAAAAAATACAATTTAATTTTTAGATTATTTGATAAATACACAAAAACTATTGTAAAACATGAGATATAGGCAATAAAGTTGCTAGGAGAAGTTTTTTAGAATTAAATTTTAGCAAAATTTTATTATTTTAAGAAATAAAATAATTTTTAATAAACTAAATAATTCTTTTTTAATAATAGTATTCTTTTTGGTGTTTAAGGGCACCTTTTCAGATATGATTTTTAGAGCACACATTCGAAATAATTTAAAATAAATAATATTTTGTGAAGGGGTGCACTGAAAAAATGTAATTTAATTTTTCTAGTTATTGAACTGTATAATAAATACATTAAAAATTTTAAAACTTTTTAAAACTACTGTAAAACATTGTATAGGCAATGTTATTTTTATATTATTATTTATTAAAAATTATTTTAAGAAATAAAATAAATTTTAATAAATTAGGTAATTCTTTAAAATTTTTAAATAATAATTAATTAATAATAATTAAATAAAAATAATAAATAAATAAATAAAAATAATTAATTAATTTTAATAATTCTTTAAAAAAGAGTCCCCTTTTCAAATATGTTTTTTAGAGCACACGTTCGAAATAATTTAAAATAAATAATATTTTGTGAAGGGGTGCACTGAAAAAAATGTATTAATTTTTAAGTTATTGAAGCTGTATAATAATACATAAAAAAACTAATGTAAACATTGTTAGGCAATGTTATTTTTATATATTATTTATTAAAAAATTATTTTAAGAAATAATATAATATTTAATAATTAAGTAATCTTTAAAATTTTTAAATATAATATTAACTAATTAATAATTAAATAAAATAAAATAATAAATATAATAAAATAAAATAAATATATTAATTTTAATGCATTCGTAAAAAGAGTCCCCTTTTTCAGATATGATTTTAGAGCACACGTTCGAGAATAATTTGAAAATAATAATATTTTGTGAAGGGGTGCACTGAAAAAATGTAATTTAATTTTTAAGTTATTGAACTGTATAATAAATACATAAAAAAACTACTGTAAAACATTGTATAGGCAATGTTATTTTTATATTATTATTTATTAAAAATTATTTTAAGAAATAAAATAAATTTTATTAAATTAGGTAATTCTTTAAAATTTTTAAATAATAATTAATTAATAATAATTAAATAAAAATAAAAATAAAATAAATAAATAATAATTAATTAATTTTAATAATTCTTTAAAAAAGAGTCCCCTTTTTCAGATATGATTTTTAGAGCACACGTTCGAAATAATTTAAAATAAATAATATTTTGTGAAGGGGTGCACTGAAAAAATGTAATTTAATTTTTAAGTTATTGAACTATATAATAAATACATAAAAAAACTACTGTAAAACATTGTATAGGCAATGTTATTTTTATATTATTATTTATTAAAAATTATTTTAAGAAATAAAATAAATTTTAATAAATTAGGTAATTCTTTAAAATTTTTAAATAATAATTAATTAATAATAATTAAATAAAAATAAAAAAAAACAAATAAATAAATAAAAATAATAATTAATTTTAATTGATTCTTTAAAAAAGAGTCGCCTTTTCGAGATATGGATTTTTAGAGCACACGTTCGATATTATTAAATAAAGTATTTTGTGAGGGGTGCACTAAAAAAATGTAATTTAATTTTTAAGTTATTGAACTGTATAATAAATACATAAAAAAACTACTGTAAAACATTGTATAGGCAATGTTATTTTTATATTATTATTTATTAAAAATTATTTTAAGAAATAAAATAAATTTTATTAAATTAGGGTATTCTTTAAATTTTAAATTAATAATTATTAATATAATTAAATAAAAATAAAAATAATAAAAAATAATTAAATAATTATTAATTTTAATGATTCTTTTAAAAAGAGTCCTTTTTTCAGATATGATTTTTAGAGCACACGTTCGAAATAATTTAAAATAAATAATATTTTGTGAAGGGGTGCACTGAAAAAATGTAATTTAATTTTTAAGTTATTGAACTGTATAATAAATACCTAAAAAAAAACTACTGTAAAACATTTTATAGGCAATGTTATTTTTATATTATTTATTAAAAATTATTTTAAGAAATAAAATAAATTTTAATAAATTAAGTAATTCTTTAAAATTAAATAATAATTAATTGATTAATTTTAATAATTCTTTAAAAAAGAGTCCCCTTTTTCACATATGATTTTTTCGTAAGTATTTAGAGCACACATTCGCAATAATTTAAAATAAATAATATCTTTGTTGGGGGCGGATTAAAAAATATTGATTTAATTTTTATATTATTTTCGTGTAAGAAATATATAAAAATTATTTTAAGACTCGTGATCAACCGGCATGCCAATGAATTTGTTTCCGAACAGATCGACAGAAAGTAAGGTTGAACGATATGACATGCAACTAAATCGGTTGGAGATGTTTTTTTAGAATTAAATTTTAAAAAACAAAAACCTCAAAATAATAATTTTTGATACTTTTTTTAATATTTTTTTTTTAAATAATTTTTCTTTCTTCACGGCCGCAAAATAATTCAAAATAAATCTAATTTTTGGTGAAGAAGAAATAAAAAAAAAATAATTTAATTTTTAGATTATTGATTGAATTGTAATAAATACTGAGAAAAATGAAAAAAAATATTTGGAGATGTGTGACCAATCTAAAAACCGACAACAAACTTAATTCCCAATAGATCGAAAGAATGTAAGATTGAATGAATGATGATGACATACAAGTATTTTGAAAAGTTTTTTAAAAATAAATTTTCGAAGTAAAAGCCATAATAATCGCTAATAAATGTCATGCCTTTTTTTCACATGTATCTAGTCAAGTTATTACAGTAACGTCAAAAAAAAAAAAAATGTAAATATAATAATGTAAATCGAAAATGAGCTGTTTTCTTGTTAAATTCAATTCAGGTTTTTTAAAGTTTCTGGTTTTAAAAGTTTTGAAATGAAAGCCTTGTATATTCGATTAAGGAATGATAGTGCTATGATTGCAACAGCACTCTCTGATGATGGGATTGACAAATTGCATAAGCAGAAGATGTGCATATTTAATACCTATAAGTATAGGAAATATTTAAATTTCAAATAGGATAGTTGTGGGTTGATTTTCTCAACAAAGAGATGAGTCACCATATTAAAAACTTTAAGCATTATTTCACTAAGATTATATATTTAAACGAACCAAATTTGATATGCACATCTTTTAAACACTCAAGGATGATTGTAAATTAAATAATTTCAACATATTTATTCTTTATTACTATCATTATTATATTTTCCGTTCATTAAACACGATAAGGAATTAATTTTAAAATTTGCTCATTAGGTACACCATGAATCATTCATTTCGTTTTAATTACCTCCGAAATAATCTATCTCCTTACCTGTATAGTGAGCATCACGTTCTGGCCTTTGATCAGCGACAAACTATTCGGCAACTTCCCTGCCGACAAACTTAACCTCTCAGCGGAATCTTGACGCTCACCAAATTTGGTTTCTCCGTGCACATTGCCTTATCAAGAGTTGACCAGCCCGTATGCTAAACCCCGGGCACCATTTGAGATTCGTTGCCGAATCTCACGAAGAGATCGCCTGAAAATTCCAAAAGTAATCGATGTTTTAGCGTGATAGTCTTAAAAGTCATTGTTATACGTTAAAATGTCTGCACCTTTTAAAGAGATATGGGGGATTTTTGGCGCCGAAGCAATAACGATTCACTTTAAACTGGCATTTTAGATAATGCAGACTATATATTTGAAAACACCAGTAGAGTAGAATGCACGGTCAACCTTTCTACTTATACAAATAGCAATAAATTGAAGTTAGAAGATAAAAATTGTCTCCGCGCTAAAAGCAAACTTGTCCTTTCTGTAATCTTGTATCGTTTTACAACGCAGGAGGAACCTTTTCACGGAATTAGGATTGCCGGAAATTCTGTTTGTATGCTTTACATTGTAAAGTACTTAAATAAATGTTTCCGGTAATTTTTTTTTTTGGACCAAACGCTTCTATTACTTACAAATGTTATTCCGTACAGAGTGTAAGATATTTCGTATACAATGAATTGACTGCAATCTATATTGGGTAATCTATCTCTTGCGTATATTTCTTTACATTTCTTGTTTGTAACTCACTAATATTGTACTCATATTTCATGTAGCAATCATACAATTATAATAACACCTAATGGATACGGTTGAAAGACCAAGTGAAACTGTTTTATATTTTAGTTTTACAAAGCTTTAATTAATTAAGTTCTGTGTATATTTATTTATATACATAAACGATTCACAATTTTCCATAATGGAGATATAGCAAATAATAACTTTTATTATAATGCAGTATAAACTGCATTAAAAATAAAGCATTTATACGAAGTTATAATTTGGGATCCCGAAAACGAGAACTATACACTAAGAGAAATGAAATGGTTATTTCAACATTTTTCGTAGTGCCACGAATTTGAGCATTGATTTAACCACATGTTGCATTTAAGTGAATCATATGCACCTATTTGAAACAAACATATTTATATTGTAACACACTTTAGAGTTAATTTAACTAGATTATAGTGTTCTGGCGTAACCAATATTTTTTCTTGTTGGTTTAACCCCACAAATTGTCGATTTGACATTTGAAAAAGGTGTTCTTTAAATATTTACTATCGGTGTTAACTCAATGAAATGTAATATTTAATACTATTACATATAGGTGATCGCACATGCGTATAGTCAGTCAGTATTCAACCTCCGTAGCAATAAGACCTATGTTTGTGAGGTTTCTGTAACATTAATATTGAATAATAAAGATATCAAAACCCATCGCGCAGTAATATACATATATATTTGCGCAGTCAGAATAAAAAACAAACAAAATACAAAAAAAAAACAGTGAAAGGAGAAAAATGTGCAACAAATTATAAAAAAAAGTGCCAGAAAGGAACACAACAAAATGAAGAATATATCTCACCACGAAAAGATGAAAATGGAGGGCGACCTAGCAAAAAATTAGAGGCAATTCAAAGAAGATTGGGAATTATATTCTACCGCGAGTGGTTGCAGTGGGAAAACAGCCGAAATACAAGCAGCGACACTGTTACACTGGATAGGAAAGGAAGTTCGTGAAATTTTAAATAATATTGAAATTACGCTGAAAAACACATCGATCGACAGCCGGATGCAGGAGCAAGACAGAAGACACGTTTCACCCCAAGGGACGCACAAGGATGGAAGATCATTGGAAAGAGGTGTCCGGGCAACTTCAAATAAGATCGTTTGTATCGGATTCGAACAATTCTAGAACAGGTCGGTGTACACGTTGTAATTTTACGCATGCGTAAAACAGTTGTCCAGCTTATGGTAAAATATGTGATAAATGTAATCGTAAAAATCATTTTGCCTCTATAAATTGTTTAAGTAAATGGATTAATACGATAAAAACCAATTCCGTTGAAAATAATGATTATTTGGTGGGTAGTATTACGAAATCGGTAAATGCTGATAACGAATTTTTGTTAAATGTTGTTATTAATGATTTATTATGAAACGTTAAATTGTACTTTCCTTTCAAATGTATGAATAAAACCTTTATAAAGTTTTAATTATGTTATTAAACTAATATAAGTTTAGTATATAATGCCGTAAATGTTTTTCTTCTATTACCTATTATAGTCTTCCTAATTAGGCAATATATAGCTATGCGTTGCTATAAATGGACTAATTGCTGAATGTACGGGCGGATTTTTAATTTCATAGATAGATCCATCGATTACAGCATTTCTCTGTTTAATACATTAATGATACAGTAATCGATGGATCCATCGATGAAATTAAAAACTCGCCCGATCAGTAACATGATTTTAAGCAAAATCGAAAATGGTTCCACTAACAAGAAAATCTTTTTCGTATAACCACCTAAAGGTGTTGAATTACATGCAAATAGTCATTCGATGAATACTACAGGTAGGTTAAATGAAACAATATAAGTTTTGAATCAACATTTTATAGTGGTAAACCAATATTATAAAATTATAGAGACAATTATTACTTCGTGTGTCTACAACAAGTAACTGTGTTGGGATAATGTTGGTGTATTATTCAATTAGCAGGTAGAAATTGTTAATGGAAAATTAAGTACATGTTCACAGAATCACGCGTAGTCTGTTTCTTATAACATATATTATTATTCAGTTAATTAACGCAATTTTATATTTTTTTACGTATTGCATTAACACTAAAATATCATTGCTCGTATTGAAAAAGAAAAAAGTGTTCAATACACCATTTTATTAGTTAATACAACACTTTTTTTCTTTTGGTGTAAATAATAACTTTTATTATAATGCAATATAAACTGCATTAAAAAATAAAGCATTATACGAATTTATAATTTGGGATCCCGAAAACAAGAACTATAACGAAACACGTAAACAGAACGATTTAGAATGACGCAATCCAAATTGAAATAAGTTATAGGTTCCAATAAGTATGCCTCTGTGTCTTGTATCACGTATGTACAAGGTCACTAAAGACCCAACCCTGACCATGATTTCGTATTTTCAAGGTCCTATAGGAAGGTATGTGTGTCTTACATATACAAAATAACGTTAACTTGATTTTGCTTTCCGAAAAAAAAAACGCTTTATTATTCATTCTTCAAATCATGGATAAAAATCGAATTCTAAATAAAAAGCTTTCCTATAACGTCATAAAAATTCCGGAAGTATTTATATGGTACGCAAGTATCACATAATTAGAATTTTGACGCCTATATACACATGTAACTAACTACGTACTAAATATGTGGTTATACGCACAAAATATATAGCTTCAGGCCATACGCGATAATGAATCGACAACCAAAAGTAATATCAGATTAGTTTCGTCAAGAAAAAAAAAAAAAACTTGCTTTGGTTTGATTGACACGCGTATGAAATAGACACAAGTCTAAATCAACTTTCTTTGTACCGTAATAACTGGAATTGAAAAGTGAACGCGAAAAAATAAACTCTACGAATCGACTGTCTGCACTGTCACAAATATATCGCAAAATAATTGCTCCTCCAGCGGTAAAAACAATGCCCGTTGTTACTGCAAACCGTAAGCAAGCAGTTCCGCAAAATTTAAGCAGAACTAACTTCAATTGTCTACGCGGTGTTTTAATAACGTTTCCTATACAAGTACGATATAATAATTGAAACTGTACGGTAAATTGGATGAAAGTTGTATACCCTAAGTATAGTGTGTGTACACATCAGGTGAAATTTGAAAGAAACAGAGCGGGTTAATCATTATGTAGTGTACTTTTATACAGTCAAAATCTGGAAACACTTATAAAATCTATATATACATTTATACCTATCCTGTGTTTATTTAAGTATTGATATATTTACAATTCTTCTATAGATATTAATCTAACTAGATTCAATTCTAATTCACTGGAAGAAGTTGTAAAAATACATCACTTGTAATGTACACTTCTCACAGAAAAAATCGGGACACCAGCAAATGTGAATTTTAAAATTTCTTCAGTGTAAGTGCAGCTTTCAGAGATATATGCACTTATCAAAGCCATAAATCACTTTTTTGTGTTGTATATTGCGATCAAAGGTAAAGACTAAAAATTTAAACAGAAATATAAATATATATATAACCTTAGATATACCATATATATATATATATATATAGAGAAAAAGGTTTATACATTAAATAAACACATTGGAATTTCGATGGCGGTGTTTCCTTAGAAATACCGAATACGGAAATATTAATGCAAAAAAAAAATACATAACAACTAAAAGGCCTCTTGAGTAGACGGCACCATTTAGAAATACACATATATGTATTTAACTTGTTTGATCTTATGTAGAGATAAGTCTTTTTTTAAGAAAACATATGGCGATGGGATTTTAAAATTATATTACCTATTACTATGATGTTAGTTACTTAATTTGATTTATGCCCGCAAGTAATACTTTAGCAATAGACAATATGTCAATCAGCCTCCTGAGTTTTTGAACAATGTGATTTTCACATTGATTAATTACACTATTATTGATGTATTCATTATTGTTGTTGTTTAGTATTCTTAAATATTGTATTACTACAAAATATTTTTCTATGTATTAAAAAATTACCAAAAACAGTTTAAGATTATTTACAAAATTTTTAGAGCAATTAATTTCGCAAAGAAATTATTTATTTTATGAACCCTCCGTTTATCGTATTTTCAAGAAATATATCTTAACTATCGCCTGTGTAATCCAATGTCGTTCTATTTTATTGAAATATAGCCAACACTTTTGGTCTGTAGCACAGCTTCAGGCAGTAGCAACGAAAAAGTATTAAATGTATCAAATTCAAAAATAAATATTTTAGCACTAACTGAGATTGACGAACGATATGCTTTCTTACAATGTTTGTTATGTATTATAAATCCAATAATATTTAAATAATTGTTAATAAACCTGTGTTACATAAAGACAGTCTGTAAAGAGACCCAGTGTTGGCCACATTTCAAGAAAATAGATCAACGACGTCTGATTACACAGGCGATAGCTAAGATATACATAATTCCTGAAAATACAATAAACGGCGGGGTTCATAAAATAAATAATTTCTTTGCGAACTTAATTGCTTTATTTAAGAATTTTATAAATAATCTTAAACCTGGTTTTGGTAATTTTTTATAGATAGAAGAAAACTTTATAGTAATACAATATTTAAGAATATTAACCAACAATAGTAATTAATACATCAATAATAGTGTCAATAGTAGTCAATAAATCTGTGAAAATCACATTATCCCAAAACTGAGGAGGTTGACTGACATATTGTCTATTGCTAAACTAATACTCGCGAACATAAATCGAAGTAAGTAACTAATATCAAAGCAGCACTAACAAGTAACATAATATTAAATAATAAAACGCCATCACCACATGTTTTCTTAAAAAAGAATGATCTCTACATAACATCAAACAAGTTAAATACACATATATTTCTAAATGAAGCGGTGTATTTAAGAGTTCTTTTTGTTGTTATGTATTTTTTTTTTTCATTGGTATTTCTAAGGGAAACGCCGCCACCGAAACTCCGATTTGTTTATTCTATACATCACCTTTTTCTCTCTATATATTTATTTTTCTGTTTAAATTTCTAGTCGTTACCTTTGATGGCAGTAATATACATAATTAAGTGATTTATGGCTATGATAAGTGAATACGTCCTCCGAAAGTTGCATTTACAATCAAGAAATTTTAAAATTCTGAATTGTTGATGTCCCGATTTTTCCTGTGAGAAGTGTACCATGCATTCAAATACTTTCCTGATTAGAGTAAATTATTTTTCCAGCAAATTCTTTAATAAGATTGGCGACACTACTCTTAAATTATAATTCAAATTGTGACAAACCACAACACAAAACATTTACTACCGAAAGTTACTTTAGAACTGATCTAAAATTAGATATTGAAAAATGGGTATATTTCAATAATCAGTGTATGCAGAGAATTTCTCCTAACAATTTCCTAATATGGCAGTTACTTAAGCGCAGCTTTTAAGTCATGTTCATGCTTGTATTGACAAATATTGTGCATGTGGGACAGTAACTCGTAAACCTGGCTGTGGTGCACATAAAAGACAAACTGCAAATTGCGTAGAGGATATTCGACGTCGAATAGATAATTCACTTAAAGAATTAATTCCTGTTTACAGTAGTACCTACATAAAATAGTTCACTCATCCGTTTAATCTAATACATGATTTACTTGTTTTAGGTTTTTTATTACTTTTAAATTACCCCTGCAGTTTTAAAAAAAATTAATGAATCTTGTTGCACTGTGTAAAAGGTAAGGTTAGTGGCCGGCCACAAGATTTACATACTTTATTATATATTCAATGTTAGGTTTAAGTGAAATAACCGTGCAGGCATCATGCTATTGTGCCATTTGCTCTTGCAAGATAAATTCTGATGTTAACGATGGTCGCAGTTTCTATGAATAAATGTATTATATACAATAGGACAAGAATTAAGAAAGTACATGATGAATAAGAAGAACTGTTAGTGTTGTGCAGAGATCCCTAGGTCACATTAAATCAATTTAATTACTAGATACTCATTTTAAACTGCATCGCTATTAGCACAATAACTAGCTTAATTCATTTTATGTTCACTTTTTAAAATAATGTGATTTTAATCTTAACTGCATTATACTAGTATAAATTTTAATTCTCGACATTTCACATTTATTCACTTTATAGACAACTCGATGTTATTTAGTCTACGTCTGAAACTCTATCCACTTGTACACTCGCGGACATCATTGCTGACAAACCAAAACAATAAAGGAACAGTCTTTGTACTGATAACTCTTGAACCCTAATTATAAGTTGGTTTGGGAATTTGAAAATCTACAATAAAACCCTTCTACGGAAGTCCTTGCATTTTTATTAATTTATTTTGAGAAAGAATCACAACATATCTATTCCTGGAAGAATATTTTATGCTATAAAATATATAAATAAAGATTTAGTTTCACAAAAAGTAAAGAATGTGAACTCAATTATTGTAAAAACACTTGCAAATATGTGTAGCACTTAATCAAACATTATTTTACTAGAATCGTGTTTTTTATTACTATAAGCCGTTCAGAAATATTTGCAATAAAATCACAATAAAAAACGCGTAAATTTGTTGAAAACACATTTGAAAATTCCCGGCAACAGCTTTACAAGATGGTAGCTAGGCTTGAAGGTCATTGAAAATGGAGCACAAAAGAACAAAATTTTGTAAGCTCATTCTTATTGTTAGTAGTGTTATCTTTTTAACTCACAATCAATGTTTTTTTGTACACATTTTAGACATACAAACTGTCAAAATAATGAGTGTGCACAGACAGCGTAACCAACGATTAAAAAAAAAAAACATGGTCCACTCTAATCAGGAATGACGCATAACATATCGGCATTACAACAATTCCCAATTTTTAAACCCATATAAATATAGAATGGTCATTCGATTTCTCACAATTTTCAAATCTGTATCGACAAATTCTTTTATCTCTGACCGACATAATCTGCGAGCAAGTCTTACCATGCCATTACGTTTACATTCAGGAATGTCTAATACATTCCTTCATAACATGTGTGTACCCAAACATTTCATTAACAGGCGAAGATTGTATAAGTTACCGTGACAATACAGCAAACTTTATTTGATGGCAGTTTCGCATACAGTTGTAACGAAGAAGAAAGAAGAAACTAGAAAATTGTGCATAACAAATTCTGATTAATTATTTTTAATCTTTACATTTAAACGCGTTCGTTCTGATACTGTGGAAATGATCGTGGAACAATACTTAAACAGCGTATTGTGTTACATATCTATAATCTACCTGGATGAAAAAAAAAAAACTTCTGAAGTTCTAAATCCTTTCCGATGGCTTTTAACAAGGTAATTTTGCGGTCTACCTGAGTGGTTATATACCGTCTTTTCTAGTGTAATATATGCGGTATTGGATAAGCACGCTAAGAGCTAAGAGGATTATATAACATGAAAGTAGGTTATTCTGATACCATATTGTCTTTAGTTTGGGTTTGATAAGTCAGTTATATGTATACAAAGCACCCTTATACCTTTCCAATAATTCTCGCACTAATTGTGATTTATACCAATCATATTTCTCTCGCTTCAATATTCTAACTACTAATCGGCAACTTATGTCGTAATTCAGTGCGAGGGGTGTAGCAAAATTTTGTGGAGAAATTCCTCTAATGCTATAGTAATACCTTGAGCAACAACTTTATTAGCCGCGATTTTTGGTCATCTGTTTTTCGGTAAATTTTCAACATTTCCGGTTAAGTTAAACCTTCTCAAATACTTGAAGCAGTGTTCTATTGCAATTGTATAAGTAACTTTCCTTTTCTAACTGTCAAAATTGGTTTTATAAATCCAATTAAAATCGAAATATATTAGTAAAGAAAATCTCTAGATGTCATGTATGTATGTATGTTTGTATCTATAATATACATATCCTATGAACATTAATAATGTAATATGTTAGTACATATGTGTATTGTATGTGTACACAGTAATTGATTAAAGAGCCCCCTTTTTGTACACATACAACATTCAACAATTCTATTATGCCGTGGCGAGGAATGATGTCATCTTGGTATGTCGTTTGAGCCAATTAAATAGTCCAAGAAGATATATCTCTTATTATATCGTGTACAGTGCATTCTTGCGATGAATTGAAAGTTCTCAATGAATTATTTTTTTTTTTTTCGGTACACATTCCGGTTAACATGAAATATAAATGTTGTTTTTTTATTATCCAACAACTAGCATGTGCTACTTCTCTCACAATATTCTGAAAGTACTTTTATACCCTGTTCTGTTAACAACACTAAAGCGATAAAGTTGCAACTTGATTCTCATCAGCTATACTGTATTTCTGTTTATTTTCCTTGTTTGCTCTACTTATCTATCTGTTGACAATGTTGATTGCTCTCCGAGAATTAATAGCCACCTTAAATTATGATGAGTTAAATATATTACAGGAAAAATATATATATTTAGGCAAATGCTGGGCACCTAATATCTGTATGTTTTTTAGTATGATTTTCAATACAATTTTCATCTTTTTTTACTTACGTATATCAAAGTGGTTTTTTAGAAGTACAAGAACGATTTTTTGGGGTAAATTTTGTCATTTAAGTTGTGGGATTAGTACACTGAGAGAAATGAAATGGTTATTTCAACATTTTTCATAGTGTCACGAATTTGAGCATTGATTTAACCATGTTGCATTTAAGTGAATCATATGCACCTATTTGAAACAAACATATTTATGTTGTTGCACACTTTAGAGTTAATTTAACAAGATTATAGTGTTCTGGCGTAACCAATATTTTATTTTGTTGGTTTAATCCCATAAATTGTCGATTTGACATTTGAAAAAGGTGTTCTTTAAATATTGACTATCGGTGTTAACTCAATGAAATGTAATATTTAATACTATTACATATAGGTGATCGCACATGCGTATAGTCAGTTAGTATCTAACCTCAGTAGCAATAAGACCTATGTTTGTAAGTTTCTGTAACATTAATATTGAATAATACAGATAATCAAAACCCATCGCATAGTATATATATATAACATGGCGCAGTCGGAATAAAAACAACCAACAAAATACAAAAAAAAAACAGTGAAAGGAAGAAAAAGTGCAACAAATTATAAAAAAAAGTGTCAGAAAGGAACAAAACAAAATGGAGAAATATATCTCAACCCGAGAAGATGAAAATGGAGGGACCTAGCAAAAAATTGGAGGCAATTCAAAGAGATTGGGAATTATATTCTACCGCGAGTGGTTGCAGTGGGAAAACAGCCGAAATACAAGCAGCGACGCTGTTACACTGTAAAGGAATGGAAGTTCGAGAAATTTTAAATAATATTGAAATTACGCTGGAAAACACATCGATCGACAGCCGGATGCAGGAGCAAGACAGAAGACACGTTTCATCCAAGGGCCGCACAAGGACGGAAGATCATTGGAAAGAGGTGTCCGGCAAATTGAAACAAGATCGTTTGTAACGGATTCGAACAATTCTACACGTTGTAATTTTACGCATGCGCAAAACAGTTGTCCAGCTTATGGTAAAATATGTCATAAATGTAATCGTAAAAATCATGTTGCCTCTAATTGTTTAGTAAATCGATTATATGATAAAAACCAATTCCGTTGAAAAATAATGATTATTTGGTGGTAGTCGTTACGAAATCGTTAAATGCTGATAACGAATGTTGGTTAAATGTTGTTATTAATGATTTATTATGAAACGTTAACTTGTACTTTCCTTTCAAATGTATTAATAAAACCTTTATATTTTTTTAGTTATGTTATTAAGCTAATATAAGTTTAGTATATAATGCCGTAAATGTTTTTCTTCTATTACCTACTATAGTCTTCCTATAATTAGGCAATATATAGCTATGCGTTGCTATCAATGGACTAATTGCTGAATGTGCGGGCGGATTTTTAATTTCATCGATAGAACCATCGATGAAATTAAAAACTCGCCCGATCAGTAACGTGATTTTATGTAAAATCGAAAATGGTTCCACTAACAAGAAAATCTTTTTCGTATAACCACCTAAAGGTGTTGAATTACATGCAAATAGTCATTCAATGAATACTACAGCTGGTTAAATAAAACAATATAAGTTTTGAATCAACATTTTATAGTGCTAAATCAATATTATAAAATTATAGAGACAATTATTACTTCGTGTGTCTACAACAAGTAACTGTGTTGGGATAATGTTGGTGTATTATCAATTAGCAGGTAGAAATTTGTTAATGGAAATTAAGTACATGTTGTCAAAGAATCAGGCGTAGTCAGTTTCTTATAACATTTATTATTATTCAGTTAACTAACGCAATTTAACATTTTTTTACGTATTGCATTAACACTAAAATATCATTGCTCATATTGTAAACGAAAAAAGTGTTCAATACACCATTTTATTAGTTAATACAACACTTTTTTTCTCTTGCTGTAAATCTACTACTACTTTATGTAGTAGTAGATTTACAGTAGTAACATAAATTACCTGTCGTAATTTTTCTAACCGCAGTTAATCTATTTTGGACCGTTTTTTGTTTATAATCAGCTTTTCCGGTTTTGCCAACACATAATTTATTCAATTTTACGTAAAGAAATGCGCTTAAATAAAAAACTCAAAAATTATACTTATCTTGTTTTGGCAGTAACTCTACGTTATATTTCCAAAGAAGCACCATTTTTTTTTTTTTCGTAGAATCAATAATAGAAGAATTTTCCATTCGTACCACATCGAAGAGGCCATCAAGCATAATTTGTTTAATTTTTGTTTTTTTTGTAACTTGATTGCTTTAACTATACAGCAAATTAATTTCATTCAAAACCACCACATGACATTTTAAACACGACTCGAAGGTCGCATATATTTTGTAGTGTATATAGTAGTACTTGCTATACGAAGAAAATGCACATTGCACCGTTACCCAAGCACACATCAAGGTTGTCGTTAATAATATTTAAGTACTCACATTCATTTCCAAAGTCTTAATTACATATGTATTTATACACCAACTACGTACATTCAAAAGCAGATTTGTCACTTCCTGACATACATCGTTATTCACCAACAATAACAACAGAGTTTTATTTAACCTTCCTGTTTAAACAAAAAAATAATAATAATAACATCAACAGAAGAACATTGGTCGTATATTCTCAGGTAAAAACACACTTGGATATTACATATTCCACAAAGAGTTTATTATAAACCATATACTTAATTAGATATCCTAATAATGTTGTAATAAAAATGTTTTTTTAGAATACTAAAATAAACGTTTTTGCAATTAGTGCCGTAACTATACCATTTATTCCACTAGTGCCGTAATAGGGTCTATTACAGCACTAGTTGCGTAATAGAAATGGAACATTTAAGCAGATTTATTTTAAGTTGGTCACATTGCAACAGAAATGGAGATGTCAATATGACATTTTGTAAGCAAGTTTGAGTTATTATATTAAAATTCCATTGTAAGATTTGATATTTTTAATTAATCTTTGAAATAGTACAACTATTATAAACATTTATATTAACGTTTGAATTATCTTTCCAGTGATAGTGATACCGTGTGCAGTAGAAACATTCTGTTGAAAAATTATCGTTCTCTGCGATAGTGATATTGCTTCTGTTGGAGTACTCAAACTGTACCATTCCCAGAAGTTCCAGGTAGATTCACATTATTTTCCTGTGCAAACATATTTCCAACATCAATTTTATTTTTCATAGAAGAGCAACGTAACCTTCAGCAACAGCCGTGCTTTTCCAGCCACCTAATCGTTTTATAGTTAAAATATCACCTCCAGTATTTGCTATATGTGTGCGCATGGATCTTCTAAAACAAGTCCTGTATAAAGATGAGGATCGGAAATGAAGAAAACTGGCAATTTGTTTGGAACATTTCCCACGGTGTTAATACCGATAGGGCTATTAATTAAGCAGCCATGACGATAAGTTAGAAAAAAACGTTTGTGAGTAACTGTTTTAGGCCGCAGATTATTATATTTTTTTATAAGTTCGATGCAGTTTACATCAGTCACTGCGAACATTCTGGGTACATTGTTTTTGTTTTAGGTATGTTGACTATAATGGAATCGGAATTGTATTGAAGATCTTCCACACATATATTAATTAATTCTTCTCGCCTACAGGCTCCATTATTATCCTATTATCCAAAATAACTAGAATATAAAGAATTTACAAAAAAGTAACGAAATAAAATCAACACTAAAAATCTATGAACATCTTCTTCTTCTAAAATTTTAGATTTTTTTGTTTGATATATTTTGATATATCCACATTTCTATGTACATTTAAACACGATCTTAACATCGAATAAATCGACCATAATGATGACGATTTATAATCTTTACGTAGCATTTCAAAATAAGCAAGTAAGACGTTCTCAGAAATATGAAGAATTTCCTTTTCTTTGCACCATTTTTTAAAATTTTGTATCGGCTTTTGATAATAGGTGTACGATTTCTCCGGAAGTAAATTATTAAAGGTTTTTTCAGCAATTTGCCGTATTTCAGGCGGAGTGCATGAAAAAGTTGTAGAACTCATATTAAATATTATAATATAGTTACTTTAGTAATATAATATATAACAAATTTCAAAAATGTGTCAATTTTAAATTAACTTGTCAATTTAAATCTTGTGCCAAACCAAGGTGACAACTGGTGACAACCGCCACAAAATTTCCCTAGATTATCAAATTTTTCTCGTTTTGCTTTTACAAAAAGAGAAATTTTAAAACTAATTGCAAAAAATAGCATAAAAGACACGTTTCATTTGACATTTTGAAACGTCAAAATGAAACTTGTCTTTTAATATACTATTTTATTATGTACTTAAATGATGATTCTAAGTATACATCATCTTTTCCAGTCTTCAATATTTAATTTTTAACATATAGATATTTCCTTTTTATCTCACATAAAATAAAATTAAGAAGGGTGTAAGCTATAATGCTCGCATATACAGCAAAATTCAAAAGGTCCCTCGAAAAGATACCGGTTCAGTTATAATAAGTCTTAAAAGGGGTTCCTTTTTCCACATGAGAAATTTCGAAAAAAAATTATACACATCAGCTATAAGTTCTCTAGTTGCGATGTTTCACACCACACCAGGCACAACCTGTTTCTCTTAGGACCCTTCAAAATACGCCCATTTCGCATGTGACATAACGCTACAAAGAGCTAAGGTCCCCTTAATGTTCACGCAAGCACTGATGTTCTTAAATCCTTAATGATATTCCGTTTGTCCCTTCAGTGTATAGTGAGAACTATTGTGGAAAGATTTTGTGTAATTGTTTTGTGAATGGTGCGGCAAGCTGTTGTTTGTATCTTAACGCTTTTATTTCTTGAATCTATATACGAACTTGTTTTGGATTATGTCAAAAAACTTACATAGTCAACGTCATATATAAACTGTTTCAAAATGAATTATATCTCAGTAGGTATTGAGTAACTATAGTACTTACATATTATGATAAACCGCTTACCTTTTATGATAAGTAATTATATTTCTAATTTCTATTAATAATTGCAATTTCCTAATATTTTACATCATATTCGCCTAGTACTATGAGATTCAAAAAGATTGTCAATTCCGCTCCTATAGATAGTAACAGGGTGTAGGTATATGCCGCGTGTTTGTAATGAAGGTTTGAACTAAGTCAGTGTTGGAACACAAGAAAGTAAACGGATCTGTCATAAATAAGGGAAAACGTACCTATATTTGAATTCGCATTATATAAACGACTATGGATTGGTGTTTCTGCTGTAAAAATGAAATGTATTAATTTAACTTACTAAATTATGATTTTACAATTCAGTACTAACTGGTGTTTAACTAAATTTATTTATTACTTTAAATTATAACATACAATTAGTATAATTATTAAGGGACAAAACTGCATCTCTCAGTTTTTCTATGGTATGTGCTATTTTATCATTTTTATGAGTTCGCCATTGCAAAGATTAATTTTGTAATGGATTAAGATACACGTATGTATCAAGAATGAATGGATAACCTTTCTTTTTTTTTATCTGGTATACTTTGATTAACGTCTATAGGAATGTATACATACATAATATTACTTGTTACCTGTCGATAATCTAATTTTATACACCATCGATTCGATAAACAATCACTTCCTGTTAAAGCTAAGCAATGTTTACATCTGTACTTCAATACCAGAAATACGACAGCAGTCATATTTCTTTCACATCTGACACCCCTTTCAACCCCGTCCTAACATAATACACAATTCCCCCAGAAAAAGTTGAATTCTTAAAAGACTGTTTGTTGTGAAATCCGAACCTTTCCACACCATTTTTTTTTTTCTTATCCTGTAAATTTCGTTTCTACAGCGATATCCAAGTTGTTTTCGTTGCACGTGTTTCGAGCATTTGGTCGAAGAACTAACTTATTTTACTATACGTTGTTGATTTATGCATCTTCGAAAACTGGATATGTCGCTTTCGACTGTTTTCAAACTTATTTTGAAGATGTATTATACGAGATCAAGTTACAGAAACACGTGTTTGCAACCAAAAACAATTAGAATACATCTCTACGTATATACGAAGTGTTCCGTTCGAATACTGTTTCATTATCAAAGTTTGGGAGGATACGCCAATATAAGTAACATGATTTGATAACAAATAATAACAAAAGTACTAAAGTCAATTTTGTTTTGTTGTGAAAGTACACTGATGAGAAAAGAGAATGCGTTAAATGAAACGCTTTATAGGTTTTGATTTTTATCATATTAATCATAATCATAATTAAATTACATGAAGACAGAGTGATTCCTACTCTTTCTGGCTCTCTGTTTTAACCCAAGCATATAAAGAATTTTTTATATATACGTCTACTATTATAAAGAAAAGTGTTGTTGAACCTGTCCCAAGAACTGTTGAACTATTACAGGAGTTGTTCAAGGTGTTCCAGAATCTATTACACTATCACAGGAGTTGCTTAAGCTGTACCAGGAACTGTTGAACTTTTACAGGAGCTGTTTAAGCTGTTCCAGGAGTTGATTAAGCTGTTCCAGGAACTGTTGAACTGTTATAGGACCTATTTAAACTGTTCCAAGAACTGTTTAAGCTGTTCAAAGAACTGTTAAACTGTTATAGTAGCAGTTTAAGCTGTTCTAGGAACTATTTAACTGTTACAGAAGCTGTTTAAGCTGTTCCGGGAGTTGCTTTAGCTGTTCCCGAACTGTTGAATTATTGCAGAAGCTATTTAAGTTGTTCCAGGGACTGTTGAGCTGTTACAGGAGCTGTTTAAACTGTTCCAGGAACTGTTTAAGCTGTTCAAAAAACTGTTAAACTGTTCCACGAGTTGCTTAAGCTGTTCCAGGAACTGTTGAACTGTTACAGGAGCTATTAAACTGTTCCAAGAACTGTTTAAGCTGTTCAAAGAACTGTTAAACTGTTATAGCAGCAGTTTAAGTTGTTCCAGGAACTATTTAACTGTTACAGAAGCTGTTTAAGCTGCTCCAAGAGTTGCTTAAGCTGTTCCAGGAACTGTTGAATTATTGCAGAAGCTATTTAAGTTGTTCCAGGAAGTGTTTAAGCTGTTCCAGGAACTATTTAACTGTTACAGATACTGTTTAAGCTGTTCCAGGAGTCGTTTAACCCATTTATGGCCAAGCACAAAAATAATTAAAATTTTGTTAAAAAAATTATGTGTATGCTTTATTTATAATAAAATTAAGAGAAAAATGTAAAATGATAATACTAATTTTCATTGTTGAACGATGGTATCAGCATCATGCTCTTGTTTAACGTCTACACGAAATGAGTAACAGGAGATTGAGAAATTATACTTGAAGCAAATAATTAATGTTACTCAAAAATACCAACGCCTTGCTGTAACCACACCATTATCCTCTATAGCAAATGTCATTGCAGCTAATTCTCTTAAAGTTCTTCTTACTCTGTCAAACATAGCTACGTATGCGAGAAGTAACATTACAGGGTGTATCAAATTAAAAAGTAAATTTTGCTTGGGTGTTAACTACACGACATATAAAGCACAAACCACCGAAACCGGATTTCATCATATAAGAATAAAAAAAAGTAAAATTTAGAGCCAAAAATTCTTTAGTCCGGGCCTGATGCAAGGAAACGTCATGTTAAGCACCCACTAAACATGGTATTATGTATAAACACATTGCACTCATTTAGTATTATTCTTAATGGTATGCCGTAAGTTCATTTAACGTCATTCTGAATAAATAAAGGCCCTTGTAAAAATAGCAAAACTGAGGCATTTTAAATTTCTTCTTTTTATAAAATAAACATTCCTTTTTTGTTAAGAGCATTCTAGGTAAGTCTAGAAAGTATTATTTTTAATATCCTGATAAGACGTTCGAGTTTCACCGGATATGCGACTTCAGTAGTTACAAAAAAACGTAAATATTTTTCTTTTGCTTTGTCGAATCGAGAGTTAGTTGTTAATAAACGCTACCACATGAATCTGAGTTATTTCTTTTGGATTTATTTAATCATATAACGCAAAATGAACTGAATCGAATTACACAGAAATAAAAGTAGATACAGAAAATTTGCAAACCGCCTTTTTACTATGATATCGCCGCGGAAAATGAATCTATACATTCTCCGCGCTTTTGTCGATGCATCAAGCTTCGATTTTCTTTATATAAAATCATGATGTCTTGAAAAGGATCGTTTTTTCGAGACGGGAAGATTTAAATAAAATGTTCGAAGTGGCTTTGCACTCCAAGGCTATCTACCACACAAACTAACAGCGGTAATGGCTGAATGATAGTGGTATGTGGGGTATACTCGGGACAGCATTTAGGTTGGGCACAGGTGCGGCTCTAGCCCACGGCATTTACAAAATATTTTTTTTCTCGTTAATGCTTACAGATAGACCCCCTGTGCATTAAGACTTTCTGATTGTATATGATTACAGCTGCTTACATATTAATTATATTTACTCTATATCTGATCACCCCTAATATATTGGCCTATAAAAAATGAACGTCTGGCCATCTATGGCTAATATTTTACAAAAGTATTACAGACAAAATCTGAGCTTAACATTTGGTCGGTTCTGCACGTTAGTATCCATATTCTATGTGTCACCCGTACATACATCAGCTTAAAGAATATTACTTCTGCGACAGAACTTTTTCCTTTTCACATCCGAAAGGGCTTATCTTTCTGCAATTAAAACAAAAGAATTTTCCGACTATCTCTAAAACAATGGCCCTATCGTTTAGCTCACATCGTGCAGCGTATATATACTTGCTTGAATACACGTTGTTCTTCGGATCATAACAATGCTTTATTATCCGCCAGAATAACTAATTGAGGTCTTTCGAAGTTATCACAAACGCAGAATGCAAGTATAAGTACAGTACCTACACAACTATACATACATAAATATACAAGCGTGTGTTAACAGTACACACATACACGAGATACTGGAATGACGAACACTTCAAACATCACAGTATCACATTCCGTATTATCGTTGACGCGTAGGAATGTTTCGAATTCTGACTGTGACTCTCGACTTTCCTTATCTACTGTGTGCATATTACGTATCTATAGGGTAACAATGTTTGTAGGAGATGAAAAATCTTAACAGACCGGGGTCTACGTTCGATATCTCACGTATACATAGGTCACGAGATAGAAGGGACACAGCAGTAACTTATAGGGAGGGGTAAGGAATTACGCTCCATTCAAAGTCGGTTGTTTACTACCTGTTTTGACCGGGTCCCAGCTGATGTGAGACGTAGTGTCTGGTTATTGATTTTCCAGGTATTTGAACGTTTGACGAGAACATTACCATTGTGCCACAACATTCCACTTAAAATAGGAAAATCGCTGTATATCGATTTGCGGTATCACCAATCGTTTCCGGAAGTTGAAAATATTTTTAGGCGATTCTCCAAATGGGGTTTTGTTATCAAAAATTTTGTTACATTGATCTACTTACAATGGATCTCGGAAAAATGATAATGGATACACAGATAAAAATACGGAGTTGAATCTAACACCGTTTTAACTCTTTTCCGGTGTTCCCTCGCGACCATCCGTTCAAGGAGCCTCCATTTCGGAGTTAAATGTTTTGCTACTAAACGGATGGAATACAGAGATAATTTTGCTTTTCATAGGGGAAAAAAAACATCTTTAACCGAGGCAACCTAATCCGTTAGGACCAATTTTCTCTCTTATGCAGTTTTACTATTTTGCAATTAAATGTAAAAGTTTCCGAAATGGAGAAATTTTAACTCCTACTGCTGTTATTAAAATGAATAACGGATGTTGTTTCCCCCATATGTATGCAATGCTTACTATCGTATCAGTTATAAAATTATCTCCGTTGCTAATGCAAGTAACTCCACTTGGAAATAATTACATCCGCCAATAAACAAACGTTAACTCCGTTTCGGAATGTATTTTCATCCTTTACACATGGAATTTATTTCCGTTAAGAAGGTATCTGCCACAGAGAGAGAAAGAATATCTCTCTAGTGAGAAGGTTTTTTAACTCTATTTTTATGTTACCTAGCTCCATAGCAGCTAAGTTTAACATCATATTGGAGTTAATCAATGAGGGGCTGTTCTATGTGGACAGAAGCACCCTGCTCAGTGCATTTATTCTATTATTTATCATAAAAATGCATCAAAAATGTCGTCGAAACCTCAAGTTCTTGAATTATTTTTGATATTATCCCTAATGATTACTAGGATAGACACACTAACACGTCCTCTTCTGCGGTCACAAGAGCAGCCGTCATTGAATTGCTTTAATTTATCCATAATATAGTCGCTTCTTCGAGTTTGTACCGACCGTGGGTTGAAGGCACGACACAGTTGAACACCACGGATTCAGCTAAGATAAACGTGCTTTTATTCAGGAGCTAACACCTAGAATGTAGTGGGGGCCAATTTAAAAATTGGTACATCGTAGATTGAAAAATTAAATAAGGATGCACAAGTTTCTTACCTCCTGGTGATGTTTGCTCCCATAATCTCTTACCCATCTTTTACGGTTTTCGTACTTTACTCTGATGTGTATTTATAAATTTCAGGTACAGTGCATTCCGCCATATCCTTCTCCATTCTCGAACTATTGCCAAAGTGACTACGTCCAGACTTGTTGCACATGCGCTGCACTAATATCGCTTTAATAAATGCGCATGCCCTATGCAAACTTGCAATTTTCAAATGTTTAGGAAAAGAGTTACGATTTGGAGAACAAATGTTCCCAATCGGAGGGTATCCTTTCCCTTTTTGGCGTTGGAGGTATTAGAAATAGAAACATCTGTTAAGTAAACAAAGTATCACCTTCCGTGAAGGAGAAAATATAATGCAATGTTTAGGATATTTGTTCACATTTAGGGCTTAAATACGGTAGTGGTAGATGCGGAGAGAAAGCGGAGATTATTTCTTCCTTGAAATCGTGTTAGAAGCGGAGTAAATTCAATCTCTCCGTTTTGGTTGAGATTTTGTATAAAAACCGAGGAAATACTTTCTGTTTTCAGCTATGGCAACTCCTTTTTGGAACAAAAATTTCCAAAACGGAGACTCCCTATGTTACTCCTCCAAATCTTTACCTTGTGTAGAGTTTGGTTAAACTTCAGCTGTACATGCACAGAATGAGTTCATGCAGTTTACTGCTCCTGTAACAGTTAAACTGTTCCAAAAACTGTTGAACTGTTACAACAGCTATTTAAGCTATTCCAGGAACTGTTGAGCTGTTAGAGGAGCAGTTTAAGCTGTACCAGAAGTTATTTAAGTAATTCCAGGAGCAGCTTAAACAGATCTCACATACTCTGACATGATTATCGGTCCCTTATGAGAATGGTCGTTACGCTACTTTGCTGAAGAATTTCTAAATCAATTTGCCGAAGTCCAAATTGATAATGAAACTCTCCTTCGACACACCAATCGGGTTGTCCATCGCTTCAGAGAAACTGGAAGTGTTTTGAGGGGAAAGTCACCAAGTCTCCCATCAGTTCTAACCGAAAATGTGGTGGAAGGCACATGCTCGTTTGGATCACAGGTCTGGAGAGCCATTACGGCAACTTGCACAACAAACTGGTAGAAATGGTGTTATAAATAAAAAGTAATATGAATTTTTTTATGGGTTTATCTTAAGGATCAGCTCAGAAAGCTGTAAAACGGAAGCTTCTTTATCATCCATCTAAAATTTCTATCGTGCAGCATTTACTGCCACTAGATTTCTAAAAACGTATAGAATATTGCCATTGGTTTAATGCAAGTCTAAGGAATGACGATGTTTTAAATCTTACTTTTTTTTGACGAAGCCTGGTTTAATTTAACAGGTGATGTAAATTCTCAAAATATTAGGATTTGGTCCGCACAAAATCCTCATGTTATTTGGGAAATGAAATTACATCCTGTAAAAATAGGGATATGTGTTACAATGTCCAGGAGACGTATAATATATAGGACCGATATTCTTTGAGGATGCAATAACAGCAGCCAGATATAGACTTATATTACATAGATTTGTGGAACAATTATTTGATGATGAATTACAGCTAGGCTATTTTCAAAATGACAATGCTACTGCTCATACAGCAAGAGAAACAAGAGAGTATTTGCAGGAATTTTTTGATAACAGAGCTATTGGCTTTGAAGGTTGGCCACCTAGATCACCTGATCTTACACCGCTTGACCTTTTTTTATTTGGTCAACTAAAAAATAAAATTTATCGGAACCGCTTACATAATATGGATCAATTGAAAGAAGCAATAAGAAATGAAATAGAGAATATTACAAATGAACAATTAATAAATGTTTCTAAGAAAACATGAAGAAGAGGGTAGATGCTTGCATAAATAATGGTGGTTCTCACTTTGAACAGAGCATGTATTCAGCAGTGCAGGTATGTTAAAGAAACATGTTCCCAATTTTTTAATTTATATTATATTTTTGTTGTAGAGCGCATGGCTATGAAAAAAGCATCCATCCATTATTGTCCATTCAGTACCTCGTAGTATAAATTATGAAGAATGTCTGATATAAGTTAAGATATGACATAAATATGTATTTTTACAAAATATATTGTTTAAACCTTCTATACCTTTAATTAAATCTGGTTGTATTTGTTATCAGAAATATACTGTTTTGATAAATGTTTGATTACATTATTTTTGCGCGGCAGTTTGTTGAATGACTCATACCTTAGATGCAATTTTGGTGCACTACACTTGTTGCCCGGATTGACATTAATATATATTAAGTTGCGTACGCACAATTAGACAAAAAACTACACATTGACCGCATGTTACTCTATTTTATTAATTACCTTCATTCGAAACAATGGATGTAAATATTGATATAATCTTCGTGGAAAGTGGAATAGAGGGACAAGACAGTCTTATTCGATCTCACGGCAGATACCGCATTTGGTAGATATTTTTTACAAACGAAAATGAAAAAAATCTACTATGTACACTAACTGCAAACAACTTCAAAGTTCGTGAACTACTAAATAACGCAAAATTATTTGAAAAAAAAAAAAAACATTAGGTGCATGGTATGTTAGTTAGATAAACTTGACATAACATTCAGCCAACAAAATTGGCAACTACCAATAAGGAATAAGTGAACATTACCGGAAGTCGAAAATATTTGAGTTAAACTGAGCTACACCCACAGACTTATCATAAATTTTTTTAAACCTCGCACTTATTTATTTCTCCATATAGTTTTAATGAGTTTCGTCCACGACACACATACTGTATATAGCAAATAGGTTAAATACTTATGTGTAGTACAGAAATTGTCACACAGATGGCGTTTTTCCTATATCATTCTAGTAAGAGGACACATTTAGCACAAATAGCGTGACAAATATAATTATAACATATTAATCTGGAATTAAACAATCTAAAAGAAATTGGAGATTAAACACAAAAAATACTGTTTCAGGGGATTCATAACAACAGACATATGCTTGCATCATAAACTTTATGATCAAAATAACCGGAGAAAATCAATCTATATATTGCACATTCTCCAAATTTATTTATAGATAATATTTTCATTACTCAACATTGGCTAATCAAATAAAAAACTTTGTCTGGTGCCACTTTGAAAATACTTACAAAATTAGTTGCATTCAAATCTATACGCTTATCAACAATTAAATGCATGATTGCAAAAATCTAAACATCGTTGAAGATAAATAATTATATTTAATAACTGCCTTTACGTAGTATAATACGTAAGTAATAAACTATATAACCTTGATATTATCGTTACTAATGAGATGATTGAATTAGATGGAATGGAAAACAGGTAAAAAGCTGTTTTAAGAATATAATAAACTTTCAGTAGAATGTGTACATACCTTTGTCTGGTAGAATGCCTCACTAGTAAGAAGAGAAATTTTAAAAGTCCGATTAAATCAAGTCTTAACGCTTGGAAATCAATATGTGCGCATTAAAGTAAATTTATTTAATTTTCCCGTATACGGTGCGCAAGAGAAACACAAGCATAGTTTAAAAACTGTCAGAAAAAAAAAAACGTCTAGTCTAGAGTTTATAGATACAGTACAGTAGAGAACCCAATCACTCACTTTCACCTTAATAGCGTTGAACAATAAAATGCATACCTTCTATCATGTATAAGAAATGCTTCTGTTTGTCATACATCGTTGGTCAGAAGTATTCTAAAACTCCCAATAGTTTGTTAGTTGTGTAATCTTAACAATTAATGATGTAAGAAATGGAATTTTGAATTTGTTGTTTATATTATTAGAAGTATTGAAATATATACTGGAACGTTTAAATTAGAAGATCATTGTAATGCTTTTCAGGCAGAATTAGTTGTAATAAATCAGGCAGTATACGTTATATTAGGCGCGAATGGGTATTTACATGGGACATACAGATTATGGTTGATAGTTTATGTGTATTAGAGGCGTTGGGGAATTTAAAAAAATCCACTGATTTGTTATTAGATACCTGGGATATGCTACATGAGAGGGATGTAAGACTTTTTTAGGCTAGGGCTTACGTACACTGAGAGAAATAAATGTATTTTCACATTCTTCGTAGTGTCACGAATTTGAGGCATTGATTTAACCTGTTGCATTTAAGTGAATCATATGCACTATTTGAAACAAACATATTTATATTGTTGCACACTTTAGAGTTCATTTAACAAGATTATAGTGTTCTGGCGTAACCAATATTTTTTCTTGTTGGTTTAATCCCACAGATTGTCGATTTGACATTTGAAAAAGGTGTTCTTTAAATATTTACTATTGCGTGTTAACACAATGAAATGTAATATTTACAATCGACTATTACATATAGCGTGATCGCACATGCGATAGTCAGTCAGTATTCCAACCTCCGTAGCAATAAGGACCTATGTTTGGAAGTTTCGTAACATTAATATTGAATAATAAAGATAATCCAATACCCACGCGCAGTAGTTATATATATGTTAACATGGTGCAGTCAGATAAAAAAACAAACAAAAATACAAAAAAATCAGTTGAAAGGAAGAAAAAAGTGCAACAAATTATAAAAAAAGTGCCAGAAAGGAACAATACAAAATGGAGAATATAGCTATCTCAACCCGAGAAGATGAAAATGGAGGGCGACCTAGCAAAAAATTGGAGGCAATTCAAAGAAGATTGGGAATTATATTCTAACCGCGAGTGGTTACAGTGGGGAAAACAGCCGAAATACAAGCAGCGACGCTGTTACACTGTATAGGAAAGGAAGTTCGTGAAATTTTAAATAATATTGAAATTACGCTGAAAAACACATCGATCGACAGCCGGATGCAGGAGCAAGACAGGAGACACGTTTCACCCAAGGGACGCACAAGGATGGAAGATCATTGGAAAGAGGTGTCCGGCAAATTCAAATAAGATCGTTGTAACGGATATCGAAACCAATTCTAGAACAGGTCGGTGTACACGTTGTAATTTTACGCATGCGCAAACAGTTGTTCCAGCTTATTGTAAATATGTGATAAATGTAATTCGTAAAAATCATTTGCCTCTAATTGTTTAAGTAAATGGATTAACATGATAAAAACCAATTCCGTTGAAAATAATGATTATTTGGTGGGTAGTATTACGAAATGGGTAAATGCTGATAACGAATTTTGGTTAAATGTTGTTATTAATGATTTATTATGAAACGTTAAATTGTACTTTCCTTTCAAATGTATGAATAAAACCTTTATATTTTTTTAGTTATGTTATTAAGCTAATATAAGTTTAGTATATAATGCCGTAAATGTTTTTCTTCTATTACCTACTATAGTCTTCCTAATTGGGAAATATATAGCTATGCGCTGCTATCAATGGACTAATTGCTAAATGTGCGGGCGGATTTTTAATTTCATCGATAGATCCATCGATTACAGTATTTCTCTGTTTAATACATTAATGATACAGTAATCGATGGATCCATCGATGAAATTCAAAACTCGCCTGGTCAGTAACGTGATTTTAAGCAAAATGGAAAATGGTTCCACTAACAAGAAAATCTTTTTCGTATAACCACCTAAAGGTGTTGAATTACATGCAAAATTAGTCATTTCGATGAATACTACAGTAGGTTAAATGAAACAATATAAGTTTTGAATCAACATCTTTATAGTGCTTAAACCAATATTATAAAATTATAGAGACAATTATTACTTCGTGTGTCTACAACAAGTAACTGTGTTGGGATAATGTTGGTATGTATTTAAATTAGCAGGTAGAAATGTTAATGGAAAATTAAGTACATGTATCAAAGAATCAGGCTATGTCAGTTTCTTATAACATTTATTATTATTCAGTTAACTAACGCAATTTAATATTTTTTTAAGTATTGCATTAACACTAAAATATCATTGCTCATATTGAAAAAGAAAAGAGTGTTCAATACACCATTTTATTAGTTAATTAACAATCAGTACTGTGCAATCGGTAATGAGAGGTCGGATCAATTAGCGAAAGAGGTGGATAGCGCGATAATTAGGTTTGGGTTAATGTCGGCTAGCGTAGAGATAAAAACGTTTGGGGAAGTGGACCAGGAAATTTATCGGTAAGGTTACAAGTTTTAGGGAAATGAGAGTTAATTTGTCGTATCAGGCGTATCACGGTAATTTTAAATTGGGAGGGTTAATGATTCACATTGTGAATGTGGTGGGGTAGATACAGCCGGAACCAGTTTATTCTTTTAAGTGAAAGATATTGATAGTTGATTCAAGTCCTCTCTTTATTTTGAACTTGAAAACTATACAGATTGACTGAAAACCGTAAGTATTTTGATTCAAGAGGTTTTTCCTTTTCTTATAATATTTATCCGTTTTAGACTTAAGCGTAAACACAACAAAATGCCGTGATCATTTTTAATCGAAACGAAATTGAATTATCTCCAAAAGCCCATGCACTAAGGAGGCATTTGCCGTTATAATATTGTAAAATCCTAGTGGTATTGAGGGAGTTGGTCGCAGCGACCATCCTAGCACTCTAGTGTGCTGTTAAAGATATCGTCCTTTCAATGGCGATGACTCCTATTAGATGTTGATCTGGCAAATATACCAGATTAGTATTTTACGATCGTAGTTTCCATTTTGTGCGAAATAGTATCTATTACTGGAATGAAATAGAAGATGCGCCATCTATGCGACAATTTCTCTACTACACATAAGTATATCTACTCATCTACTGGACTATGTGGGGAGAAAACTGCTATACGAAAATAAAATGCGATATTTATTTTTACTTCCATGTAAATATTTAGTTAAATTAATAAATACTGCGCTAGCTTCAAATAAATCTACTATAACCAAATTATTTGTTTGATTGAATACAAGAATATTTTTAATATGCCTAAATCAAGTAATAATTTAGTAACTGTAACCAAATGCATGAAAAATGGTTGAAAACAACAAGATCGTTTTTCCCCATGTATAACAGTTTTAAAATCTTTAAACACAATATACTGCTGTAAAGTTCCTTGGCTTATAAGAAGTAAATCAGCATTAATTGAAAACATTTCAATTATCTCTGAAATTTCTTTAACCTCGCGCGAAAAATAGTCACTTTTGTTCATTATTGTTTGTGTATCTGAGACTTATGCATGTGGGGAACATGAATAAAACTAAAAATATTTCGCGTAAAAAAGCACTCAGCTTGAATACAGTGCTCTTGCATTTTCCGTTAAAAGCAAAAGTTTTAAATCAATGTATACATGCGTGTCCACGCGAATAAACCAAAACGCCCGGCTTTTTTATTTAAAATACTGTTTATAATTCAATAACACTTGAAAGAAACTAAAATATGTTATTAAATATGTATATAATAATAACAATGTAATATGTAATGTGTATTGTCTACTACTTATATAGCAGTTATAAAGAGATTATAAAATATTAATCAAAACTAAGGTGCATTCCATTTAATTACGATTACTTTTCGTCGAAAAGCATTTACTTAAGAAGAAAATAGTCTTCCGGCAAAACAGCACGCTACTTTCAATAAAATAAACACTTTTCTGGAAAAAAAGGTATTCTTTTCGTTGAACATGATAAAAACCAAAAGTTGTAAAACTTTTCATTTAATGCAATCTCTTTTCTCAGTGTACCTTTCTTCATTCTCTATTGATGGACTTCATACATAAAATTGATAACTCGCGGTCATTCAGTAAACCAAATAAAGTCGTTAAAACAAAACTGGTGTTTGTTACAACAATAACATATTTCCTTGAACCAATCAAGCGACCATTTCATTTTCAATGATTTTGGTTTCATTAATACAATGCATGATTTATTACTTAGTAAATTCCTGCGTCATTTAATAAAAAAAAAATTCATTTGATTTGATGAACTCGTTTTTTAGAGCAATTTTAATGCATTAAATAATGATTTCTTTCATTATTTCAGTATCCATTTTTGGTTCAGTGTAAAACAGTTGTAATATAACTAACAATGTTCTCAATTTCATCAATTGACTTCATTTTAGTTTTACATTTTCTTTTTGCAGCAGAACCACTAATTTTTTGTTCCGTTTACAGAAATAATATTTCATGTATGTACAGCTACTTATGATAATTTAAAAAGAACATACACAAGGTAATTTGTTTCCACCTGTGTGTCTTGCTCTGCTAAAGCCACACCCATACCCTCAGGGAAATTAGCGTTGATATTTATAACGATAATAATGCATGATTTGCATAAAATGCAAATCGTGTGTTATTAAAATTTGTTTTAAGGATCAAGGAAATGAAAAAATATACTAAAAAATTACCGAAATAAATTGTAACGACATATAGTACTCATAAAAGGTATAATAAGGCAAACAGATAAATTCTAAAACGTACTTATTCCTTGTTTTAAACCAATGTGTTTACACTCCAAGAAACACGAATCTCTAACGAAAGAAATACTTATAATTATTGCTTTAACTGAAAGTACGTACGCTTTTGATACTCATACAAACAATTTATAGTATATGATTTAAGTCGAAAAATAACATCAAATAAATTTAAAATTACTTAAATCAAAGTTTACCAAAACCGTTATACAAAGAAAATATAAATCATTATCAGAATGACGCCTTACACTCTGTCTCGATATATGCTGCCCACAACAAAAACATTGGCGCCAAAATTCAAGACTGTAAAAATGTTGAAAGGCGATAAGTGTGCGCATATGTAAGTAAACATTAGATAACTGATAGGAATTACCGAATGAATGCTATTGCATATGCACTATTATTTTATAATCATCATACGTCAATGAGATTTGCTGCCATTACAAATAATTTATCTCTAATTCCCGGCATAGTTTAAATAATTAATAGGTATCCATATACACAGAGATTCAAAATGATTGTCATTCCGCTCGCTATAGATAGTAACAGGGTGTAGGTAATATTGCCGCGTGTTTTGTAATGAAGGTTTGAACTAAGTCATGTTGGAACATAAGAAAGTAAACGGATTCTGTCAAAATAAGGAAAACGTAACTATAATTTGAACTCCGCATTATATAAAACGACTATGGATTGGTGGTTCTGCTTGTAAAAATGAAATGTAATTAATTTAACTTATTAAATTATGATTTACAATGCAGTACTAACTGGTGTTTAACTAATTATTATTACTTTAATTATAAACATACAATTAGTATAATTATAATGACAAAACTGCATATCTCAGTTCTTCTATGGTATGCATGCGGTTCTAGATCGTATTTTTAGATAGCCGAACATGAAGTAAATCTAAATGGGGCTAGAATCAGGCGATCTTGGTGGCCATCTTGTGCTCTACACGAACCTGTTCAGCAAAAAACTGTTGAAAGATATTGGCAGGTGTTGTCGAGCAGTATGTGCTGGAGCAATTATGTCCTGAAAATAACTGCTTACAGCTCATTTTCTTGTAACTCTGCAAATAACAATTCAACATCTGTTGGTAACGTTGGGCTGTTACAGTTTCCTCGAAGAAATTGCCCTATTATTCGTTGCCTGGACATAGCTAACAAACTCCAACTTTTACGGGATGCAATTGCGTTTCTCTCGAATTCGTGTGGATTTTCTGCAGACCAGATACAATTAGGTTTGTAAATTGATATAGCCTGTTAGTTAAAACCAGGTTCATCGAGAAAAATAGATTTGTTTAGCAAGTCATCGTCTCCTTAAATTGTTATTAAACCAAGGACAATATTCCAATCGCCTATCGTGATCTAAAGGTAATAATTCCTGTACCGTAGAAACTTTATTTGAGATGAAAATGTAACTTTCTTTTGACGCTCATTGCCCTGAAGTGTATGATAAGCCTATAAAAATTATAAAATGTAATAAACTATTTCACTTAATGTTAATATTGATTTTTACTGTTTGTTGAGCTATTACCACAAGATAAATTCCTTATTTTTCTTACAGTATTCAGAAATACTATTGTTGGTGATATTAGATGTAAAAAAAACGATAAATAAAATTTTGAAAAAATATAAAGATAATATCGAAAGATATACAACACCACGCCAATGTCGCTAAATGTCAAGAAAATTCATTTAATGTATGAAAATTTGTATGTAGCTAACTTCGCTCATTAAATGGTAATAGTAATAGATAAATTTTTCCGAAAACAGTTTTTTTCTTACGACAATCATTTTGAATCACATGGTATATACGTCTGGCCTTGTCATGCCGTTGATAACTAGAATATTAACTTAAGGCGTAAATTTGATCATATACACATCGTGTTTTCAAATAATTTCCTGATTGGAGTGTTAGGTTGTTTTGTAAGCAAACTCTTTGGTAAGATTGACGACAATGGTATACTTTTATTTCACAGCTGTCACAAGTTGTACTTCAAATTGTGGACAGCTGGTCTTCAGAACCAAAAATTAGAAACGGTTTATAAAAGAATAATTAAATCCAAACTAGAATTTGGAATCTTTTTTAGATTGCCCTAACCTAAAAATATGTACAATAATTGAATTCACTTATATTTCAAAGTTTGCGTACACTCAAAAAAACCATAGATCAATTTCAATATTTTATTTAATTCAGAAACCAAAACTTAAATATTTAAATGAACTAAATCTTGTTGGTAGAACATAAGAGTAAATTCTCTGAAACACAATACTACTCTACTACGAACAAATAGTATAAATATGTGCATTGAAGTATAACGTCCTCCAAATGAACATTGTTATTGTTGGTAAGGAATAAATCTATGCAATCATAGCTGAGAAAGTCTGTAGATTAAAAATAAACCCTTATAAGTTTCGGTATAATGAATTATTATAGCAAATTATTAAATGTTTAGTACTGAAAACATGAAAATAAATTGAAATTATACCGAATATTGACAGTTTGAAACGAATTTTACCCCACATTTATTGCACTAAAACTTATTGACATATGGCATGGCGCCCTCTTTTTGTTAGGGGGGTTAGAGGGTTTTGCATATACATACGCTTTACTTGGGTTACTTTTTGATTAATCGGGTGAACAGTGTTGTTGGTTGTGAGTATATTAAGTAAATCTAAATGGATACCCAGCGTTTCACACAGCTACTTGAAGAATGGGGTGAATGGCTGAGTGCACAGATGCTACAATTAAAATATTGAAGGTAAGTACGTTGTACGTGTTATCTAATTTAAAGGATACTGGTTTAAAAAACTTTGAAATATATTAGAGTCAGCGCGATTGTGTCGATAATATATGAACATGGTAGGTGGTGTACATTAACAAACATATGTATGTATTTACTAGTTATTAGTTTTCAGTAGGAATACCAGCAAATTATTCACTGATTGAAATATATATCAGTAACCAACGCCGACTAGATACCAGGCCAGGCATTGACTGGAAGTAGCCGAGAACACGGTCGCACGACGGGATACGCACACATCTATACTTCTACGCATCAATATCCCGTGCGCACTCCTGGAGTACCCGATACGCTACCTTCTCCCAAACATTGTAAAATTATGTATATAAGTATGACAGTAAATTTATTTAATTACTAATATTTCTTATTTATTAATTTTCCCCTACCAGGCTTTTTGATGCTACGACCAAATTAGTAGGTAATTATTACCTTGAATAGTAGAAATGCTTAGATTAAGGCAGTAAGTATTATCAGTTCTATACTTATATTTGGAAGCAAATAATGCAAACTTCAAATAATACTTTTATATACGTTCATCAGTGTACATAAATTATTAAAGCATAAATTATGATAGTTTCCAGTTGAGACAATCTATTTACTCAAACTAAAATAAATATCTTGTAGTGAATATTATATATTCATAATGATTTTAGTATAATTGAGTACATTTGAACTGAATTGTTTTCGTCTAACAATTCACGGGTTTGGAAAACTGAACTGAAATTTATTCTCATATAAATACATCATCTTCTTGTTAATATAGGAAGTTATGTTATAGATTCACTGTGATTATTATTATTCAATTATCGAATACTAGATTTAAATCTAAAAGATATATTAATTATTTGCTTTACAGAGGGTTTACAAGAATTTTAATAAATGCTGCAAGAATAAGCATTGTTTTAAAAAATAATAATATAGCAGAAAAGGTCGATAAGAAAAGCCAATGGTCCCATTAAATTAACAAATACATTAAAAAATCGTATCACCTTTAGTTTTGACTTGCGCACATTTTTATTTTTATTGCCCTGTTCTGGATATATTAAAAAAAAATATCTCTGCAAAACCTTTAACGTATTGGGTGCCTCTTTGGCGTATTGTATATTTTTAAAATATACACTTGGAAATATTTTCGTTTCTGTACGTAATTATAGAAATGCTACATTTCCACATACAAAAGGTGATGTTATAGATAATCTATAACCACTTCAATAATGTGTTTCTATAAACACACAATTAAATAAAAAAATATTTGCTACTATCGACACCTACATTTTATTTATATCACATTAATACTGATAATTCTGTGATAAGTGATAATTTTTTACGTTATAATTGTTCTAGAATCATAAGATGATTAAATTTAATGTAATAAAAATGTTTTGTGATAATCAAAGCTGATTTTAAATTAAACCCTGTTATCAAATCAATTTTTATATTTAAATATTAATGCTAGTTTTATGTTAAATGTATGTAGACAGTAAACATAATTGCAACTATATATGTAGTTTAAAATATTTAACACAGACTTCTCTAATACCACTTAATCTTTTGTTTCGTGCATGGGAACACTATTTATATTTTAAACCATTGAAAATTAACAATAGCTAATTTATGATGCACATATTCTATATAAATATGTTTCTTTTTTTGCAATTACATAAGACAAAACTGCATTTATTCCATTGTTTGATGTTAATGCAGTGTATTTATGAATCTATTACAACCAGCGATAATAATTTCATTATTAAACAATTTAGAAAACACTGATATGATTTTATAACTGTTTGTTTGGTTAATACATCATTATTAATTAACCTTTCAATAAATAAATGTAATATCAGAAAGTATACACTATACCTATAGCAATCCCAAAACAAACAACAAAATAAGAGGTAAAAGAACTCGGTTAGTCAATAAAGAATCAGTGTTTATCTACTGCCAAGTATGCAGACGTTATAATGAACCTGACTACTGTTCAGTATCAGTTTTCAGTAGATTACCAAGTGGCGTACTATAGACCATATTAAACCAACTCGACTGGATGTTAAAACGGTATATTTGTAAGAATGAGACGGAAGAATTGATTTGCCCATCGTGTGAGTAATGGGTGTAAGAAAATGCAGGTTTCAATCGATTAAATATGGAAAGAAAACACATTTTTAAATCTTGTAATGGGGTGTGATGATTCATTGATTTGATTCAGGGATTTTTGTGATCTAAAATTGCTCGACTGAAGTAATTTTATTCTGTATTTTTTTTTTTAAAGGGTGAAGGTATAATTGTTGGTAGTCATCAAAAAAAATTCTCATGTGGTCATGTGAAGCTCTAATACTGCTATATACAGGGTGTAATCAGATATAGAGGAAAATATAATAATATGTAGCAGCTGTAATCATATACAATCAAAAAGTTCTTAATGCCGCGGATCTATCTGTAAGCATTAATGAGAAAAAAATGTTTTTGTAAATGCCGTGGGCTAGACCCGCACCTGTGCCCAACCTAAATCCTGTCCCGAGTATACCCCCACATACCACCATCATTCAGCCATTACCGCTGTTAGTTTTGTGTGAATCGCCGCTTGGAGTGCAAGCCACTTCGAACATTTTATTTAAATTCTTCCCGTCTCGAAAAAACGATCTTTTTCAGGACCATCATGATTTCATATAAAAAAAATCGAAGCTTGATGCATCGGCAAAAGCGCGGGAATGTATAGATTCATTTTCGGCGCGACATCATAGTAAAAAGACGTGTTTGCAAATTTTCTGTATCTACATTTATTTCTGTGTAATTCGATTCAATCGATATGATTAAATAAATCCAAAAGAAATAACTCAGATTCATGTGGTACCGTTTATTAACAACTAACTCTCGATTCGACAAAGCAAAAGAAAAATATTTACGTCTTTTGTAAGTACTGAAGTCGCATATCCGGTGAAACTCGAACGTCTTATCAGGATATTAAAAATAATACTTTGTAGACTTACGTAGAATGCTCTTAACAAAAAAGGAATGTTTATTTTATAAAAAGAAGAAATTTAAAATGCCTCAGTTTGCTATTTTTACAAGGACCTTTATTTATTCAGAATGACGTTAAATGAACTTACGGCATACCATTAAGAATAATACTAAATGAGTGCAATGTATTTATACATAATACCACGTTTAGCGGGTGCTTAACATGACGTTTCCTTGCATCAGGCCCGGACTAAAGAATTTTTGGCTCTAAATTTTACTTTTTTTTATTTTTTAATGATGAAATCCGGTTTCGGTGGGTTTGTGCTTTATTTGTCGTGTAGTTAACACCCAAGCAAAATTTACTTTTTTATTTGATACACCCTGTATACTTTAAGATTGCAAAATTTTTATATTATATATTTCAAATTACCTTATTAAAGATTAGAAAAGTGATATTTTGGATGCATTTGAGGATATAAAATATTTGGAAACCAAGAATTAAAAATCAAATTAAGGTGTCAGTATATTTTTACTTCCTGCGTAAATGCAAATTAAATGGTATTTAGAACATATAAGGTCTGTTCCAACATGTGATTTCTGTACAGTTAATCCTTGGTCACGTAAACCAATAGAACAAAAGATTGAAGTTTAGAAAAATTGCATTCTTCGATTGGTTCACGTGATTAAGGACTGTGCCGAAAATTCATGTTGGAACAGACCTATGGTAAAACATATAACATCGTTATTACCTTTTTTTTTTGGTTGGTCAACTACAAAATACAAAAACTAAGAACTACATAATAATAAAAAAAAAGGATCCATTTTATCTAGAACTTATAAGATCTGTACACTAAAAAAATTAGGTAATTTTTCTTAGTTAACATCACTTTTTTTGTAGAAAAAGAACAAAGTACATATATATTCTTCTAATAGTTCAAACATTTAAATTTTATATATATTTTATTATTTTTATACTATTTAATGTTGTCAATTAATTATGCTTACCATTTTTAAACAACATATCATTTTCATCTTGTAGATACCTGATGATGGCGTCACGCCGAAACATGTTGTAAAATTCGTTTTTTTTTTTAAATAAAACTTGAATGGGAAGAACAATTACATTTTAATTCTATACAGAACATAGAAATATTATTTTAAAGATTTTTCGGGGGCCCTAATGATGATGTTAGCGCTCTAATATATACCTCATTAAAAAAAAATGTAATTTTAAGTTATTAACTTCTAGATTGAATTCTTGGGTAGACCTTATTGCAAATTGTGCAAAAACATTTAAGTACAGAACTTTAAGTAAAAAAAAAAAAAACAGCCTAATTTTATGGATACTGCACCTCCTCATCAATTGGTACGGTGAAAAAGACTTTAGATATACTACTTTTCATCCCATTAAAACCACCAGTTACCGGGTTTAAGTTTCTTTGAAATATTTTGGAGCAATCTTTTATCAAGTTATTTAATATAATATTAAAACACGATTCCATGGAAATATTTAAAATATTATACAGGCTATTCCACGTAGGGGAGGGTGGGGGCAAGATGGGGCCACGAGGCATGATGGGGACATCGTCTTATCTACAAAACTGCAGTAAGCATCTGACAAATAATAGCAGTCCTAATATTGACAAGTGCTGTTTTATGTTTGTTGTAATGTAGGGAACTTTACCAGTCGTAATAACAAAGTTATTGCTGTTTGTGCGTGAACTTTGCAATTTCCAGAATTTCGTTATTATTTTGATGGTGAGTTCAACGGCCAGTATCGAAAGCATAAGTAAATTATTTACAACTACACTTTTTTGTGCTTATTAATTGACATGTACTGCATGTATTTTCTATAGCGCGTTATTTGTTTATTTCAAATATTTAATATGTTATTATAACATAACCAGGAAATGTACCAAAGAGGCAAGATGGGGCTATTGGTATGGGGCAACATGGGGACATCAGTATCTCACTCTTCAGTCTGGTCCGTTATGCCTGGATATGCCATCATGCTTTCTCGAAGACATAATGCCTATTTCTCATGTTAGGAATAAAGTACAGGTTCAATCAAAGCGTAATAAGGGAAAGACAACAATCCTTACAAGCACTAAGTATAAAAATCTGCTACAAGAAGTCTGGAGAATCCCTAAGGCAACTAGAAGTGCTGAGGGAGAGTTAAAGGCAAAAAAAAATGAGAAAGAAGAAAACAGAAGAGATCAAGAAGCCGAATTTTGTAAGGAAAGCAAAGATATATTTTTAGAAAACGTCAAGGAAATAATCAAGTTCTTCTGTTGAGGAAGATGACGCTCAATGTTAGTATTGTAAGGGGAAGTATTGATACAATGCCATAGATGGCGAGGTTGGGTACATGGAGGCTGTGCGAATAACGTGGATGAGTTCGTCTTCTATTGTCTCAATTGTGAAGATTAAGTTTAATATTCTTATCGTTATTGTATTTTTTTTTATTTTAAGTAGTTCCGCTTCAAAGAGTTTAAGCTTTGTTCCTGCATGTTTTTAAGAATATTTTAAGAATCTATTTTTTTTTTTACCTATTACCTAGATTTATGGTACGACCCATTCTTAACTGGAACCCCATCTTGCCCCCATGATGGGGCAAGATGGTGTATTTACACATTTCTTTTCAAAATTTTCTCACAACATCAAGAGTACCCATCGAAAAATTGTAAATTCATTCATCAGCAGACAAATGTTTAAAGATTACAACAAGTGCACTTAGAACCTCGTATATCAGTTTGCAATCCTGATGCAGTGTTCTAAAGCTTAATGTTCCCATTTTGCCCCACCTTCCCCTAAGTGGTTCATTAAAAGTTTATGATGTTCTATTACTTAGTTATATTTGAGATTTTGGCACCATTATCTGTAGGGCTATAATTAGTTAGTCTGTTTAACAAAAACTCGCTCATATGTCAAACACTATTATAGATTAATATAGAGAATGCTGACATAAATGATAGGGGATATTTACTTTTTAATTTAAAATTAAAATACAGGCTGTCCTATTAAAAAAAAATGAGTTTTCTGCATTTAAAAATATGTCACTTTGTTTCTCAGTTTTGAACACCCTGTATGTTAGAATGTAAAGTGTGTGTACCGTTTCTTAGAGTTATATTTCCATTCATAATATAGCAAATTTGGAGTCTCTACTTGCAGTATTAAACGAGATATTAATTTCTCAATGATGCAATGATTATGACTAAAAAAAAAAGAAAAACTTAAATAACTCAAAAACGGCAACATGTAGCTATAGGAATAGCTAATGAAAACTGACGTATTTATAGTTGGAGAATCCAAAAATGAATAAAAAATTATATCATTCTATTTAAAATAAGAAAGTTGACATCCATTTCCGGTGAACCGGAAGTGATATTTTGGTTAAAGTATTTCACATTTATAGTTCCAATCGAACAGATAATGGTGCCAAAATCTCAAATATAAGTAAATAATAGAACATAAAATAAATCTTTAATGAACCACTTACGTGGAATATCCTGTATATATTATAAGAAAATACAAAAAAAAGCAAAACTTACCATTCAATTTTGGCCTGCTAGTTTCCCTACAGATTCCGATGTGGGCCTTCCTGATTTCGGAAATCACTCTTGGCGGTCCATCTTTCCCAATCAACACTTTGTCAATGTGCATAAAAGGTGTAGCCAGCAACATGTCGAAAAAGCGCACTTACAATAATTAGTTTTCAATTTCCTCCGCGATATTTTCGATTTAATTTTTGGGAAAACACCGAAACAGTCACATACAGACTTGGCACTGAATAACACACCGAATCAAATTATATAAATGATAACTCGATCAAATAAAAACTGTCAGCTCCTCGCTTGTTTCTCATATAATTATTACGATAAATAAAATCACGGCCTCTTATATTAGCGCGTTATTCGCTTGTTATGTTATGATTATGAACTTATAAACGCAGCGCACTAGATAGACACATACGTGTTCGCTATACAACCGCCAATAACTTAATAACAAAGGCACATGCACATGGGATCGTAGCGTCTAGGACATTTAAGCGTGCTTCAGCTGTTTTCGTATCGTCACTGCTTACTGCTATCTGCGATCAACTGCAACTAACTAGTATACGTCTTCCCTAGAGTAGGGATGGTCACTTCTACCGGGTAAACATTTCATATATGTGCGGGATGAGAGGCCTATTTCTCTAATAATATTTTAATTTCGATTTGAAATCGACGAATGATTGCAATACCGTTGCTTTTGGAATTAGAAAGGTGGGGAAGTTTGTTTGGCTGTTATATTTTCCCCTATACCTCACTGCCCCTTGAGAGCCGATCTATACGATGAAAGGGAATTGAAAATATTGCGTTTTCGTGAGTTCGTATACACATAATTAATTCGTTGTTTTTTATGGGATGCCTTATCTATAGAATGGGGTTGGCTTTTTGTCTGATTAATGGATAATTATGGGCCGGGCTAGGAGTTGACGAGTTGACATATTTATTTTAATGGTTGCTGTGAAATGTCTGCGTTAGATTACAGAATTTTTGAGGTGTTTTTTTTGGAAAGAAATTATTATGATTTAAATTTCGTATTTAGATTAAAAAATCTAACAAATAGACCCGAATAACTAAAAATGATAGATATATCTATCCTTCTAGCGTATGATATAATTCACTTCTCTTTAATTCATTGTAAATTTCTAAAAAAAATTAAGTTTAAACATTCTTTTTAAAACTTTTCAATTTATTATTAATTCATATTAATCAACATTTTATAATTATGACATATTTAATGTTTAGTTTTAACTTTTACCTTTGTTAACATCACTCTGAACATGGCCTCTCTAGGGCGAAACATGTAAGCCGCATTTATTAAGTACAATTAAATTAATTGTATTATTATATACAGCGTGGTGATGAAGTAAAGAGCAAAATTCATGATTGTGTTATTTAATGTTTTCTTTTTTTTAATTAGCCACCTTATAGCATAAAAATTCTACTTATGACGTCACATATTTTTTACAATGATGTCATGATTTTTTTTTTAATGACAACCCCAGTTTCTCTTGACTATTTTTTATAGATGGTCCATAGATACCTAGTATTAAGTTAAAAGCTGACAGGAAAACTTATATTGCTACTCACAAAAGGACAAATGTCACAATGACATTAGAAATATAATTACTTATTATTAGAGACCGGATTATATGCAAAGTGCATATATTTTATTTTTTGCATATCTTTAATTATACTCTCCATGTAGACGTATTACACTAATTGAAGTTAATTAGCGCTAATTAGTGATTGCATATATTGCATATTTAGGCATTTCTATGTATATTTTTACAAAAGTTGCATATATTGCATATTTAAACTTTTTCTTATCCTTTCTATTAGTAAAAATTCATAGTAATTCCTAATGTAGATCGACAACCGACAATTCTCAGAACGATAAATCTTTCACATTGGTTTCTCTAATACTTTTTTTCCAAGAACTGCACGTATTTAATTTCGCCTAACAGAAGGGATGTGGTAAATACGTTTTATTATTATTAATTCCCAAATAAACTATTCATTCATTGAATATCTTTGAGCGAAACAGCATGTAATTGTGTTACGTTTTTAAATACTGTGCGTACATACAATGAGTATAGCGAACAAAATTTCTTTATGGATTAAGCCATATCATGAATTGGTAAAAAATGGCGACAAAATATTTTGTCGAGCCTGCAGTAGACTGGTAAGTTTAATTTTACTAAAACCTTTACAATTGTTTTTAAATTCTTTAACTTTTGATATAAAATGACAATTGTTGTTGTAAGTGTCTTCTGACAGAAAATACCTGATTGATCAACACGCCAAAACTCCATCACATATTGGAAAATGTGAAAAACTAAAGGATCCGCATGTGTGCAACAATCGATACGTCAATGTGGTAGCTAACTTCACGAAACTCAGAACAAGAAGAATATAATACGGATCTGTGTAACGCATTAATTTCGTCTAACATACCATAGCAAGATTAAACAATGTTAATTTGAAATCATTTCTGCAAAAATATTGCAAACATAATATACCTACCTGACGAAAGCACCTTACGAAAAAATTATGTCATCTTGTTACCAGCAAACAATAGCAGAAATTCAACAATTGGTAGGGAATAATTTTATTTATATCATGGTAGATGAAAGTACGGATAACTGTGGCCGTTATATTTCCCATTTGTTAATAGGAATTCTTCATGAAGATATTGTAGGTAGGTAAATCATATTTAATTTATTGTAAAGAACTTCAAAAAACAAATAATGTGACAATTGTCCAATTCGTTTAAGAAGGTTTATCAAATTTCTTTTTACCTGGAAGTATACCTTGTGAAAAAGTTTACTAATGTTGTCCGACGCTGCACCATACATGATAAAAGCTGCGCAAAATTTAGTTTTTTTTTTATAGTAACATTATTGATACCACTTGTTTAGCTCATGGGTTCAATCGTGTAGCCGAAGACATTAGGAATCAATTCCCTTTGATTAATGATTTAATTAGCAATGTCAAAAAAGTATTTTTAAAAGCACCTTTACGAATCCAATTTTATAAGGAGCGACTTCCCGGTGTTAAGTTGCCTCCTGAACCGATTATTAGGAGATGGGGTACATGGTTAGAGGCTGCAATTTTTTTCGCTGGTAATTTTGAAGGAATAAAAAATGAAATTCTTGAAATCACTGCTGACTGCATTGCTCTAGAAAACTGTAAAAAGATAGTAACATCAACAGAATTGCTACAAAACCTTTGTATATTAAGTTCAAATTATAGCTTTGTTCAAGTTCCATTCGTAAACTAAGAAACGCAAGGGATGTGCTCTCGGAATCAGTCGAAATAGTGGACCGAATTTGATATGCTATGTAAGAAGGTTAAAGGGTACAATAGGTAATTCTATATACGAAAATTTAAAAAGTGATAAATTGAAATGCGGGGTATTTGAAATTGAAGAAAGTTAAGAAAATTTTGGAAGGCGAAACAGTAAACGATTTCGACTTTAATTTTAGTTTAGAATGTATTGCAAAGTTAAAAAATGCACCAATTACATCTGTGGATGTTGAAAGAAGCTTTTCTATTTCGAAACATATGTATTCCGATAGAAGACAAAACTTTCTTCTACACAATTTTGAAAAACATTTAATTATAAATTGTTTTAGAAATATGTTGTGAAAAAATTTTGTGCAATAAAGTTAATGTTTAAATTTTCTGCTCTTATTTATTTATTTTATGTAAAAATTTTGCATATTGTCGCTCAATTTTTTTGCGTATATGCCCCAGGTTTATGCATATTTTTCTTAAAAATCGATGCATATATATGCGCATATATTCCAGTTTTTCTTTGCATATAATCCGGTCTCTACTTATAATAAAAGGTAAGGGACTTGTTATAATAAGGAAATACTAGTTATTCAGTACCTACTGAGATGTAATTCATAATATCCATACTCTAAAGATGGAAATAGGAGAAAAAAAAAACCCAAAGACGTAAATGCTTTTAACAGCATTGTATTTATTACATTTAATACCTGTTTATAAATGATAGATATTCAAAGATCTTAAATAAATTAAATAAAACAACAATTTTGGTTTATGGTAAACGGAAATGTGTATAGATATTCCCTATCTTAATTTACATTTCCAAAATTTTCGTTTTATAGGTACGATGTCTATATAATATAAACCTACCTGGGTTTTATTTTTAATGCATATCGGCCTCTATATAAAGGACATAAATAATAAAATTCTAACTGTTTCTTTCTACTTAAATGAGTGCAAGAAGCAACAGTAAACAAAATCGTATAATATGTAGGACATAATTTATTGCTTGGCACCAAATTTTAATTTATAAACGGACTGCACAAATAAGGACCCCTTATACCGTTAGACATGTACTTACTTACACAGAAATAGCATAGCACAAGAAGAATAATCGTATATATATATATATGTAGATATAGGCGCATTTATAGGACATTTTTTACCGGAAAGTAATTCAGTAAATGACGTTAGGAACATCCTGCTCGGAAAGCAACACGGAAAAAAAGTACATATTTCGGAACATGTGTTTATAATTGTATAATGTATTTATGTAGATGGCTTTTGCAACTGGTAAGGCGCAACAAGACTTTCTTCATCACATCGTTACTGACGTAAAAAAATTAACTTACGTAAGCTTCATAACGAGGAATGTAATGCAGTAGTAATTAATAGAGTCCGGATATTTAGACGCAAGGAATATGAAATGAACGGCTGCAATACGAATGTAGATAAATTGTAACATAAAATTATATAGAAAACCTTTAATTTTTATAAGTAATTTTGACTATTACAAGAGCAAGCTGCGGTGTCCGAGTGGTTAAGGAGATGGACTTGAAATCCATTGGGTTCTACCCGCACAGGTTCGAATCCTGTCCGCAGCGGTACAAATTTTTTTTCTTTTTTTTTTCTTTAAATAGTTTTTTATTTTTATTTCAGCAACTTTTTCATAATATTTTGAGTTTTTATATTCTTTTTTTAAATAAATGCGGTGAAATTTTAGTCAAATATTTTAATGTTTTTAACGAAATCACAACTTTCATTGAGTTGATGTTTTAAACAAACATATATGACATACATAGTTTATAAGGTAACAAATGAAGATTGTTCATTAATTATTAATTTTGATTTATTTTCCTTTCCATCAGGTTTTTCGTTATAATATTTGTGTTATCTTGGTTATTGACGGAAATCCTTTTATTGCATATTAAAAAAAAATAATATATACAGATGTTCACTATAGTCCTGAACATTTGCTTAACTTTAGTCCAAGGTAACTTAATTTTTTTTTACATAGCACATATCTTTACTTATCTTAAATGAGCCCTTGCACAAAACCGTTTCATTTTATACTAAATGTTACCTCATACAGGATTTTGTAGATAATTAATGATTTTAAATAAATTAAGGCATTAATTTTCATGTCAGCTCAGTATATAAACCTTATATAATTGAATAGAGCCTCGAATTAGTAAATACCATGTGATTCAAAATGATTGTCGTAAGAAAAAAACTGTTTTCCGGAAAAAAATATCTATACTTATTACCAATTTAATGAGCGAAGTTAGCTACATACAAATTTCATACATTAAATGAATTTTCTTGACATTTAGCGACATTGGCGTGCGTGTTGTAGTATCTTTCGATTATTTATCTTATAATTTTTTTCAAATCGTTTATTTTTACATCTAATATCACTAACAATAGTATTTCTGAATACTGTAAGAAAATAAGGAAATTTATCTGTGGTAATAGCTCAACAAACGGTAAAAATCAATATTAACATTAATGAAATAGTTTATTACATTTTATAATTTATTAGCTTATCATACACTTCAGCGCAATGAGCTGTCAAAAGAAAGTTACATTTTCATCCCTATAAAGTTTCTACGGTACAGGAATTATTACCATTAGATCACGATAGGCGATTGGAATATTGTCATTGGTTTAATAACAATTTAAGGGACGATGTCTTGCTAAACAAATCATTTTTCTCGGATGAAGCCTGGTTTTATCTAACAGACTATATCAATTCGCAAACTATCGTATCTGGTCTGGCAGAAAATCCCACACGAATTTCAAGAAAACGCAATTGCATCCCGTAAAAGTTGGAGTTTGGTTAGCTATGTCCAGGCAACGAATATTAGGGCCAAATTTCTTCGAGGAAACTATAACAGCCCAACGTTACCAACAATGGAATTGTTTATTGAAGAAGTTACAAGAAAATGAGCTTGAGCAGGTTTATTTTCAGCACGATAATGCTCCAGCACATACTGCTCGAAGCAAACCTGCCAATATCTTCAACAGTTTTTTTGCTTACAGGTTTGTTAGAGCACAAAAGATGGCCACCAAAGATCGCCTGATCTAATCCCATTAGATTACTTCATGTTCGGCTATCTAAAAAATAGGATCTATAGAAACCGCCATGCATACCATAGAAGAACTGAGAGATGCAGTTTTGTCCACTTAATAATTTATAACTAATGTATGTTATAATTTAAAGTAATAAATAAATTAGTTTAAACACCAGTAGTACTGAATTGTAAAAATCATAATTTAGTAAAGTTAAATTAATAACATTTCATTTTTAGAGCAGAAACACCAATCCATAGTCGTTTATATAATGCGAGTTCAATATAAGGTTACGTTTTTCTAATTTATGACAGATCCGTTTACTTTCTTATGTTCCAACACTGACTAGTTCAAACCTTCATTACAAACACGGCATATACCTACACCTGTTATATCTATAGGAGCGGAATGACAATCATTTGAATCTCTGTGTATGTGTTAGTATAAAACTAATGACATATTTTTTGAAAAAAGAATGAAATTTAATGATGATTAATAGTAGAAATAATACCTATTTTTAATAGGGTAGGCCATGACAATTATTTCACCAGCATAATAGTTAAACGTCAAACATCTGTCAACAGACGATTTTGTATGAATACTTTGTCCTTCTTGCATTTCAGTGATTGTTTATTTATTTTATTACATATTTACTTAGTTACTTAAATAGTATGTATTTTATTCATAAACTGTTAAAACAAAAGACTTAATGTTTGTCTTTTATTTATAATAAAAAAACAAATGAACATTAAACCATAGTAAAATACATCCTTAATTAAAAATACTTATATACACACCATCCTTAATTATCAAAATTTATAGCAAATATTCAATTGTTGATTTTTGACAACTTCCTCTCTTCCTATAAAAATACGTTTCATTTATTGCAATAACTTAAAGCCTATATAGATACAGATTTCGCATACGTAAACACAACTTGCAAAATATATATTCACATATGAAGTTCCTTATTTCTACGGCGAATATCTTCTTGGGTAAATAAACCATTTCATTATTAGAACCTTTCGTTGGAGATAAAGCACGCATTTGCAGTTACCTTGTTTATATATCCGAATTTCGGCAAATAAATAATTCAAATATGGAGCAGATAATGTGTAGATTTTTCTAAATATACGGGAAATGTTTATTTGCTAATGCCTATACAATAACTGCAGCATGTACGCTTACTTAGTATTTAATAAGAAATTCATATATGAGTCACGATGCAAATGTTTATAATAGGATTTGTATTAAAAATATAAAAATAAAATTATTTTACATTTAGTTTTCTTAAAAAAAAATCAACTAAAATATTTTTTGCTAATAAGATAAACATATTATGTAAAATACTGCATAAAATTTGGTGAAGTTGACTTGTATCTGCTTTAAAATTAATTGAATTTTGGTAATTTCTTTTTTTATTATTATTTTTTTATCAACTAGTGCTAAAAATAAACTTGAGAAATTTCAATGTTTTTCAAGAAAAAAGTTATGAGCATTAGGTATTATTTTATCACCTTGTATAAATTCACAAAATAGATTTTTGCTTATATAAATAAGAATTACAATTTTAAATCCTGTTATTCTTAGCTTAGAAAAATTAAAAATGTTCAGACGATTTATTTCCGAACGAAAATATTGACTCACTCGTGTTTCATCTTTTCTTTTATCATTAGCTTTTTAATTAGACTCGCATTTAAAAAAAAACGGATAAAAATAAAACCCTTTGCAGTGTTTTGTTTTCCCATTTGACAATTTATTAATGCTTTATAATATGAATGACCTAGTTTGTGACGCGCTACACGTACCGAAATCGAAACGGCTATTACTAAAATATACATACAAGGCCAGCTTTGATTAAAAATTAAAAAGATGGATTTATGAATGTGTCACCTGCTTTTTTAGGGGATTTAATGCGTTTCTGTTCCGATATCAATTGTTTTTACGTTATATTTTCAATTTAGAAAATGTAGGATTGATTATTATTGATCCAGTAACTTTTTCCTAGTGAATGCCCGTAAGGAATTTCATCAGTTGTTCTGGTGGGGATACAATAAACGTATTTTTCTCTCGTCTTTCGCTTTTGGAAAGCCTCCTATGTAATCTCACACAACAGCTGGTTTGTAATCAGGATCCTATTAGCGGGAAATCTCATTAGATGCTAACGAGATTGCGCAGCTCTTCGAGCAAGGTAAATTTAATTCTTCTGAATTGTACAAAAACAACGGGTTAGATTAAAAGCTTCGTGCAAATTTTAAATGAAAATGTTGATTTTAAAAATGTATTCTTTGGGAGTTAATAGTCACAAGGATTGTTTCCAAAAATTCTATTACAAAAGCTATAGCGATTATTACCCAAGAGAGTGTTCATTTACCATTTCTATCCAATATAAATATTATATTTTTAGCTTCACTAGAAAAAAAAAGTAATAGAGATAAATAGAAACGCAAATTCATGCGACTAGGTGTGACATTCGTGTGACACGTTAGCTGTAGTATGCCTTTTTTTATTGCAGTACGAACATGCGTCATCCAACTTGCAAAATAAAGTAATTTCGTGAAATTGTGTTGCATTTATGTAATTAATTCATGTTATGTTCTAATTGGATGGTAAAAAATATATGTATTACGTTGGCAAGCGTACAATGATAATCAGCCGAAATGACTTAAATCGCGGATTCTAATAAAACTTGTTCGCCAATTTGTAGACTCTAAAGTGTTATCCAAGGGCACTTTCTATTGCTGCAGAACTTCAACATTAGAGGGTACTATTCGACTTTAAAATCCGCCCCAAATTTCGTTTATCCTAAATAACTTTTAAACGATGAGTGATAGAAAGAAAATTTCAATGGACAACTTGCAGCATTTACGCAGCTCTTTCGATTGATACAGCTATTGATATACAGGGTGTTACAATAAGTACGGAATGACAAATGTTGTGCTTATTTGATCGAATTTCAGAAATCGGTTTTAATCACTCTATTTGGCATCGAATACTGTAAATAAACCGGATTTAAATAATTATACAGTCTTCGCAAAATGATGAATCCTTTAATATTTCGTTATTGTGATAAGATACTGCTATATCTTGTTATGCCAGTTGTAATTATACCAGTAGTTAAATGCTTATTATTGATAGTTTTCAAGCTATGCCCAGATATGGTGCAGGGAGAGGAAAATGTGTATTTCAACTGATTGTTCTTAATATTTTAACTATTACACGCTGTATATATACACACTAAAAAACATTAAAAATTCTCTAACATTGTAATATTAATAAGAAAACAACATTTTGCAACAGATATTTGTATTCAAAGGCTTTTGGGCTCATCGAATTCGATTCTGACATTACTTTTTGAAAAAATAAAATGGCGGACGCAACATCGGAAAGAAAATTTTGAAATATTGGGAAAACGCCATTTTTTTTTTTTTGAAAGTCTGCGACTTACGCGATTTTTTAGATCACTATTTGGGAATAAATAATCAAAAACAAGATGGTGCGACTAACTTGGAGGAATAGTTTTAATTAAAATACAATATTTTGCAACAACCGGACCAATATGGAGGGAAAATTTTTGAAATATAGAGAAAAACGTTAAATTCTTTCCAAGTTGATAATTCGTGGGATATTCGAGACGAATAATTTAATAGGATTTTGATGAAATTAGTTATAAAATGTAAGCACTTCAAAAAATAAAACGGTTTTCTTTATAAATTATGGCAATTACGCATAAATATAGAAATAAATTATTTAAAAATGATAAAAGAAAATAAAAAAAATTATCAAGCAACTCTAAAAATAGGGACAAAATGGTAAAAATGAATAATAAAAAAAAAATAAAAACAAGAAACAGAAACAAAGAAAGAGAACGTGTTAAGTGAATCATGAAAAACGGAATTGGAAAGACAACAGATAACAGCAACAGATAGGGGTACAGGAAAAGATAAAATTCAAAGAAAAAATAAAGATTTAAAATATAAAAAATGCGAAAAAAGAATTAAAAAATGGAAAAACATACAAATGTTAAAAAAGAAATAAAAATTATTTTTAAATGAGAAAATGGAAAATTGGATAAAAGAAGTAAAAAAAACCGAAAAAAAATATTTAAAAAAAAATTGATAGAAAAGTGCAAAATTGAGAATGTTAAAAACTATTAAAATTAAAAAAAAACGAAAAAATAAAAGGGGTACAAAATTTGTAAAAACACATGTGCGAAAGGTAAAAATATGAAAAAAAATAAAATGTAAAAAAGTGAAAAACTAAAAAAATAAAAATTATTTTTAAATGAGAAAATGATAAAAGAAAATAAAAAAATTATCAAGCAACTCTAAAAATAGGGACAAAATGGTAAAAATGAGGAATAAAAAAAATAAAAACAAGAAACAGAAACAAAGAAAGAGAACGTGTTAAGTGAATACGGGAAAACAGAACTGGAAAGACAACAGATAGGGGTACAGGAAAAATATGATATTAAAAAATAAGCAAAATTTTTAAAATATAAAAAATGCAAAAAAAAAATTAAAAAATTGACAAACATGTTAAAAAAGAGATAAAAATTATTTTAAAATGAGAAAATGATAAAAGAAAATAAAAAATAATCAAGCAACTCTAAAAATAGGGACAAAATGGTAAAAATGAGGAATAAAAAAAAATTAAAAACAAGAAACAGAAACAAAGAAAGAGAACGTGTTAGGTGAATAAGGAAAACCAGAACTGAAAGACAATAGATAGGGGTACAGGGAAAATATGAAATTAAAAAAAAAGCAAAATTTTTAAAATATAAAAAATGCAAAAAATATATTAAAAAATGGAAAAAACATTCAAATGTTAAAAAAGAGATAAAAATTATTTTTAAATGAGAAAATGGAAAATTGGGTAAAAGAAGTAAAAAAATCGAAAAAATATTTAAAAAAATTGATAGAAAAGTGAAAAATGGAAAATGTTAAAAACTATTAAAATTAAAAAAAAAACAAAAAATAAAAGGGTACAAAATTTGTAAACACATGTGCGAAAGGTAAAAATATGAAAAAAAAACAAAAATGTAAAAAGTGAAAAAACAAAAAAATAAAAAATTATTTTTAAAGGAGCAAATGGTAAAAGAAAATAAAAAAATTATCAAGCATCTCTAAAAATAGGGACAAAATGGTAAAAATGAGGAATAAAAAAAAATTAAAAACAAGAAACAGAAACAAAGAAAGAGAACGTGTTAAGTGAATAAGGGAAACCAGAACTGGAAAGACAACAGATAGGGGTACAGGGAAAATATAAAATTAAAAAATAAGCAAAATTTTTAAAATATAAAAAATGCAAAAAAATATATTAAAAAATGGAAAAACATACAAATGTTAAAAAAGAGATAAAAATTATTTTTAAATGAGAAAATGATAAAAGAAAATAAAAAATAATCAAGCAACTCTAAAAATAGGGACAAAATGGTAAAAATAAGGAATAAAAAAAAATTAAAAACAAGAAACAGAAAAAAAGACAGAGAATGTGTTAAGTGAATAAGGGAAAACAGAACTGGAAAGACAACAGATAGGGGTACAGGGAAAATATAAAATTAAAAAATAAGCAAAATCTTTAAAATATAAAAAATGCAAAAAAAATATATTAAAAAATGGAAAAAACATACAAATGTACAAAAAGAGATAAAAATTATTTTTAAATGAGAAAATGGAAAATTGGATAAAAGAAGTAAAAAAACCGAAACAAATATTTAAAAAAATTGATAGAAAAATGAAAAATTGAAAATGTTAAAAACTATTAAAATTAAAAAAACCAAAAAAATTAAAGGGGTACAAAATTTGTAAAAACACATGTGCAAAAGGTAAAAATATGAAAAAAAAATGTAAAAAAAATTTAAAAAGGTGAAAAACTGAAAAAATCGAATTTTTAAAAATAGGCAAGTGCAAAGAAGGTGAAAAAATGTAAAAAATACGAAAAGTTGATAAATATAAAAAAAAGAGGATAAACATTTGAAAAGAAAAATAAAAAAAAAACAACAAAAAAATTTTTAAAACAAAAACTACCCAAGGGAAAAACAAAAGAAAAATATCTAAAGCGTATTGCACATTCTACAAGTGGAAACTTTTCGAGTGAATGGATTGACTTAAAAAAAACGACCTTCTTCAAGGATCGCATTCTAGGAGAATACCCGACTTCTAGTTACTAATACTAAATTATGATACTTCCCTCGTTTTCTGACACTACAGTGGCGTCCGCCATTTAGCTTCAGAAAAAAAAGTCTTTCGTCAAAAAATCAGAAGCCGTACTAGATTAAAAGGGAAATAAATGACGGCCGAACGGGGAAAAATCGTCGCGCGGGACTAGGGGTATTTTAGTTTATCGACAAAAGTAGGAAATTATTGAAAAAAATATTTTAAAAAATGGACAAAAAAGTGAACAATTGAAAATGTTAAAAACTATTAAATTAAAAAAACAAAAAAATAAAAGGAGACACAAATTTGTAAAAAACACATGTGCAAAGGTAAAAATAATAAAAAAATGAAAAAAAGTTTAAAAAAGTGAAAAACTGAAAAATCGAATTTTTAAAAATAGGCAAATGCAAAGAAGGTGAAAAAATGAAAAAATACAAAAATATATAAAAAAAAGAAGATGAACATTTGGGAAAAAAAAATGATAAAAAAAACAAAACAAAAAATGTTTAAAACAAAAACTCACACAAGGAGAAAACAAAAGAAAATATCTAAAGCGTATTGCACATTCTACAAGTGGAAACTTTTCGAGTGAATGGACCGACTTAGAAAAAAACCACCTTCTTCAAGGATAGCATTCTAGGAAGAATACCCGACTTCTAGTTACTATTACTAAATTTTGATTAGTTCCCTCTTTTTTCTGAACACTACTGGCGTTACCCCATTTAGAGCCTGCGTTTCGGTATAAAAAAAAGTCTTTCGCCAAAAAAATCCAAAAAGACTGCTAGATTAAAAGGGAAATAAATGACAGTTCGAACGGGAGAAAAAATCGTCGCGCGGGACTAGGGTATCAGTTTATCGACAAAAAAGTAGGGGATAATTGACAATATTGCTCTATCGGCTTCTGATACTATAGAATTCATGTGCGTGTGTTTTTTTTTTTATGAATTTCTGCCTAGAATAGATTTGTTTAAAAGATCTTTTAAGTCTTGATTGTTCATAATCAAACACTTTCTCCTTTATATATCTTAAAATAATAATATAATAAAATATAATCACAAAATGTTTAGCGCTTTACTACTGCAAAGATTGTGTTGAGAGGGTGATATTCCCCCACGTTCGCTGTAATTTGTGTTGCCTACGTGTTAGAGAACTGTCCACATACGTATTTCCTTAACTGTACAAGCTTGCTTGATAGAAACTAATGTTTATAATATTAGTAGCAAATAGATAGAAGCTTCACGTGATTTCCAGATATTTTCTCAAACGCTTCGAATTTTTCCAAACTTAATTGCTCGTAAATTGAAATCGAGATATTAAAATTGTTATTTCCTGCTCCAATTTTTCGAAAAGTCAACACCGTAATTATAATAATAATAAAACATAACGGTAACACCTTCAAGAAGACACTTAAGGAAACAAACGACATCCAAGTGTCCTCGAGAACTCGCATATCATCCATTAAGAGCACGGCAGAGATAGTCCTCTAAGAAAAAAGAAAAGAACCACATCATAGAAGAGAGTAACTAGAAACGACCAACCAACCGCGCTGCAATCTCTTTGGGAGCTAAAGTCCCGCAGGATAAATTCGATATTCGAGGTGCGGGTGCAGGATGGAAAGTCACAGGAGAGTTCCCTGCAGTCGATGACGTCATCCGCTGACGTCATAGCGAGAACAAAGCCTAGCGGTATAAATTTGCACAGGTTTACATTTTATACCGTGAAGGTGGACGTGTTGCTGGCGATGATTTCTGTTTCTATCGGGGAGTAATATTGTTCGTAGGTGGCTGCGAACGACAAATAAAAGCAATGCGAAATCCATAGGTAGGACAGAGGCATACAGAAACTGTTTGTGTTGATGAGTAATTGTATATTCGTGGGTGAAGAATTTGTGTTTCAAAAACAATATTGTTTTTTTATACATAACGAAATATACACACTAAAAATAAATTTTTCTTGGTAAAAATCATTTTTTTATGTGAAAGTGGTTTTGGATAAGCACACTGTAAAAAAAGTTGCAGTAAAATTACATGTAAAATCGTTGGTAACAAAGTTGCCTACATTTTACAGGTAAATTTGCTTCATAAGGTAAATTTCTACCATCTAGTAAATTTCACATGCTGATGTGTTTTTTCAAAGTTGTCATGTAAAATTCGTATGTAATATTTATATGAACTCTATATTACCGAACACTGAAAAATTTTTCATATGTATTTTTATATAAAGAGAGCAAGCAACTTACCTAATTATTTATATAGCACCTAATAGGTTCATACTGAATCGCTCAACCAGGGATCAAAGAATGAACACGCTTACGCGAAACCTACGATTGTTTTTGACGTACATGATATCATTGAGCCAATAAATAAGTTCGACAAACGAATAGAATTACGTACGCGCACAGATAATAATCCAATAACCAATCACATTGCGGCGTATGAATTTCGTATTTTCCATGATATCTATAGTTTTACCCGAAAATTCAAGTAAAAACCAAATAAATTACAAAAGATTCTCCTATTTTACAGCAAAATTTGATGGTTCACTAGTAAATTACTTTTAAAGTCACATAAATACTCCAAAAATGTCCAATTTTACACTTTTAAGTATAATTTTGAGAGTAATTACAAAATGTATATGTTTCTTCCTGTATTTCCTTTTGAATTTTTGTACATCTAAACTTACATGGAAAAGCTATAAATTTAACCGAAATTTCTTTTCCATGTTTAATATTCTAGAAAAAAAACATGTAAAACAAAATTTACATGATTTATTGTGGTAAATTCACAACGTTATTACATGTAATATTCTTGATTTACCATGGCAAAATTACTGTAATTTTTTACAGTGTAGATGCTTGCATAAATAATGGTGGTTCTCACTTTTAACACAGCATGTAAGCAGTGCACAGGTATGTTAAAGAAACATATTCCCGATTTTTTAATTTATATTATATTTTTGTTGTAGCAGGTATGGCTATGAAAAGCATCCGTTCATTATTGTCCATTCAGTATCTCGTATAAATTATGAAGAATGTCTGACATAAGTTCAGATATGACATGCAAGTATATTTTTACAATATATATTGTTTAAACCTTCTATACCTTTAATTAAACCTAGTTGTATTTGTTATCAGAAATATACTGTTTTGAAATTTTTGCGCGGGAGTTATTTGACTGACACTTGTTGTCCGGGTTGACATTAGTGCATATTAAGTTGCATACACACAATTAGACGAAAACCGCACAATAACCGCACATTTCTGTGTTTTATTAACTAACTTCATTCGAAACAGTGGATGTAAATATTGATATAATCTTCGTGGAAAGTGGAGTAGGATCAGGACAGTCTTATTATACGATTTCACGGTAAAACTTCTATGGAAATTATCACTATGTTAGGAATTTTACTTGTGAGTGTTAACGATTAGTTTTAGTGAGGTTGGGGAATTTTTGAAAATAAGGGTTGGTAGTAGTAGTAATAGTGAGGAGTAGAGAAGATGGCAAAGTGTTGAGTAGATACGTTATTTAAGAGTTCATGTTATTATATTACATACGAAAGTTATACGCAATATTGTAATAGTATATTTTGAAATAATATATACAGGGTGTATCAAATAAAAAAGTAATTTTTTTTATTTGGTTGGGTGTTAACTACATCACATATAAAGCACAAACTCACCGAAACCGGATTTCATCATTAAAGAATAAAAAAAAGTAAAATTTAGAGCCATAAATTCTTTAGTCCGGGCCTGATGCAAGGAAACGTCACGTTAAGCACCCGCTAAACGTGGTAATATGTATAAATAGATTGCACTCATTTAGTATTATTCTTAATGGTATGTCATAAGTTCATTTAACGTCATTCTGAATAAATAAAGACCCTTGTAAAAATAGCAAAACTGAGGCATTTTAAATTTCTTCTTTTTATAAAATAAACATTTCTTTTTTGTTAAGAGCATTCTATGGAAGTCTACAAAGTATTATTTTTAATATCCTGATAAGACGTTCGAGTTTCACCGGATATGCCACTTCAGTAGTTAGTACAAAAAACGTAAATATTTTTCTCTTGCTTTGTCGAATCGAGAGTTAGTTGTTAATAAACGGTACCACATGAATCTGAGTTATTTCTTTTGGATTTATTTAATCATATAACGCAAAATGAATTGAATCGAATTACACAGAAATAAATGTAGATACAGAAAAATTGCAAACACGCCTTTTTACTATGATATCGCACGAAAATGAATCTATACATTCTCGCGCTTTTGCCGATGCATCAAGCTTCGATTTTCTTTATATGAAATCATGATGGTCCTGCAAAGGATCGTTTTTTCGAGACGGGAAGAATTTAAATAAAATGTTCGAAGTGGCTTGCACTCCAAGCGGCGATCCACACAAAACTAACAGCGGTAATGTCTGAATGATAGTGGTATGTGTGGGGGTACACTCGGGACAGCATTTAGGTTGGGCACAGGTGCGGCTCTAGCCCACGGCATTTATAAAATATTTTTTTCTCGTTAATGCTTACAGATAGACCCCCTGTGCGTTAAGACTTTTTGATTGTATATGATTACAGCTGCTACATATTATTATATTTACCTCTATATCTGATACACACTGTATATTAAGCCATTTTAAAAAAAGCAATGCCTGTATTCTTTCGAGAGACGAATGTCGACAACATGACTATTCCAGACTACATTGAAAAAAACCTTCGAAAAATTACTTATAGTCAGAAATATTACTTCTAAAAGTAAATACGTGTACGGTTTTTTAGGGGCACCAAACTCCACCAAAATCCCCACATAGGGAAATTTCACCAATTTTTTATGATATATACAGCTTGTATCCAAATAAAAAAAGTAAAGTTTGCTGGTTTAATACACACATATAAAGCACAAACTCACCGAAACCGGATTTCATCATTAAAGAATAAAAAAAAGTAAAATTTAGAGCCAAAAATTCTTTAGTTCGAGCCTGATGCAAGGAAACGTCATGTTAAGCACCCGCTAAACGTGGTAATATGTATAAATAGATTGCACTCATTTAGTATTATTCTTAATGGTATGTCATAAGTTCATTTAACGTCATTCTGAATAAATAAAGACCCTTGTAAAAATAGCAAAACTGAGGCATTTTAAATTTCTTCTTTTTATAAAATAAACATTCCTTTTTTGTTAAGAGCATTCTACGTAAGTCCACAAAGTATTATTTTTAATATCCTGATAAGACGTTCGAGTTTCACCGGATATGCGACTTCAGTAGTTACAAAAAACGTAAATATTTTTCTTTTGCTTTGTCGAATCGAGAGTTAGTTGTTAATAAACGGTACCACATGAATCTGAGTTATTTCTTTTGGATTTATTTAATCAAATAACGCAAAATGAAATGAATCGAATTACATAGAAATAAGTGTAGATACAGAAAATTTGCAAACACGCCTTTTTACTATAATATCGCGCGAAAATGAATCTATACATTCCCGCGCTTTTGTCGATGCATCAAGCTTCGATTTTCTTTATATGAAATCATGATGGTCCTGAAAAGGATCGCTTTTGCGAGACGGGAAGAATTTAAATAAAATGTTCGAAGTGGCTTCACTCCAAGCGGCGATCCACACAAAACTAACAGCGGTAATGTCTGAATGATAGTGGTATGTGGGGTATACTCGGACAGCATTTAGGTTTGGCACAGGTGCGGCTCTAGCCCACGGCATTTATAAAATATTTTTTTCTCGTTTAATGCTTACAGATAGACCCCTGTGCATTAAGCCTTTTTGATTGTATATGATTAAGCTGCTAACAGTATTATTATATTTACTCTATATCTGATACACACTGTATATTAAGCCATTTTTAAAATAAAGCAATGCTGTATTCTTTTCGAGAGACGAATGTCGACAACATGAGCATTCCAGACTACATTGAAAAAAAACCTTCGAAAATATACTTATAGTCAGAAATATTACTTCTAAAGGTAAAATACGTGTACGGTTTAGGGGCACAAAACTTCCCAAAATCGCATAGGAATTTCCCACCATTTTTTTTAATGTGTAGGTACTTAAAAAAAATAACTTTTCTTTTCAAAAAAAATCCTTCGACAATAAGCATAGTTCTCCCAACAGTTCATTCTCACGAAGGACCAAACTTCTCTACATATGTTCAGTCACCGTACCACATACTCCTAGCATTGTCCGGATTCTACGATCCTCTGTATTCACACAGATAATGAAAACGACCGTATGTTACACTCGAAATTATCTATTGGTCTCCTTGCGCCATTCAACGCTCGCTATGTACCAACTAGGATTCGCAGGACTCCCCAGCCAGGACTCTATCTGTAGTTCCTACTTTTCATGTATAGCGCCCTCTGCTTCCCATTTCGCCTCATAGCGAGGCCTATTGTTCATTTCCTGTGGGGAAATTACGAATTTGCGAAGCCACAGGGGCAAACACAAAGGTTGGCGTAGGAAATGTGAGTGTATAGGAATCCTTTCCTGATGAAGAATAATTTATAAGTAGGAGATGTAATAATCTACTGTTATCAAAGCAGACACGAATGGGTGGCTCTGACTTTAAATAGATGTTTTAGATGTTAATGCCGGATTAGATTTTAATAATAAAAATATAAGTTTACTCTCTTAGGGAAAACTAATGATTTAATAAAGTAAAGCAAATTCTAATTTTACACGAATATTCTCAATATGATAATGTTATACTGTATCAAATTTTAAAACGAATATGTTAATAATTTTAAGGAAACCCACTTTTTTTTTAAAAGAAAATTGAAAATTTGATGACCTTCAAGGGCTACCGAACTGCACAATTGTTGAGGCTAGTGAATTCTAATCTGCACGATATTTTCGCTGTTGTATTGTAATACTACATACCAAATTTTCAAACCCATGTCTTAAATAATTTACCTAGAAAGCTATTCTTTAGAGAAACTAAAGATTTGTGATCTAGAACTTTATTTGCTGTAAATTATTGAGGCTAAGTTACTAATGCAAATTTTTGCCAAGAAATTTTTCGATATTATATTGTAATACTGTACGAAATTTCGTCGCGATGTCTCGAATAATTTCTTAGAAATCTACTCTTTTAGAAAAAGTAATGATTTGGTGATGTTCAAGAACTTTCATCTGCAAAATTATTGAGGCTAGTAAATTCTAATTTTGAAAGAATATTTTTGATAAATTCTTACCAAATTTCATGTCAGTATCAATAATTTCTCATCAAATATCTACTCTTTTAGAAAAAGTAATGATTTGGTGAATCTCAAGAGCGTTTCAACTGCAAAATTATTTGAAGCTATGAATTCTAATTTGCAAGGATATTTTATACTGTATTATAATACCGTACCAAATTCTATGTCAGTGTCTTAAATAATTTCTTAAATATCTACTCTTTTAGAAAAAGTAAAGATTTGGTGATCTTCAAGAGCTATTATCTGCAAAATTATTGAGGCTAATGAATTCTAATTTTGCAAGGATATTTTTAGTATTGTGTTATACTTAATACTGTACCAAATTCCATGTCGGTGTCTTAAATAATTTCTTAGAAAGTTACTCTTTAGAAAAACTAAGATGGGTGATCTGCTATCTACAAAATTATTGAGGCTAGTGAATTCTAATTTTACAAGGATATTTTCGATATTGTATTGTAATACTGAACCAAAGTTCATATCGATGTCTTAAATGATGTATTAGAAAATCAGTTCCTTAGAGAATTTAAAGATTCGGCGATTTTCAGGCGATTTTATCTGCAAAATTATTGAGACTACGATATTCTAATTTTGCATAGATATTTTAGATGATGATATTGTTAAATTTTTACCAAATTTCATGTCAGTCTTAAATAATTTTCTGAAAATGCTCTTTTACTTTTAGGAATATTAAAGATTTGGTGATCTTCAAGAGCTATTATCTGCAAAATTATTGAGGCTCATGAATTCTAATTTTGCAAGGATATTTTTGGTATTGTGTTATACTTAATACTGTATCAAATTCCATGTCGGTGTCTTAAATAATTTCTTAGAAAGTTACTCTTTTAGAAAAACTAAAGATTTGGTGATCTCCTATCTACAAAATTATTGAGGCTAGTGAATTCTAATTTCACAAGGATATTTTCGATATTGTATTGTAATACTGAACCAAAGTTCATATCGATGTCTTAAATGATATATTAGAAAATCAATTCCTTAGAGAAATTAAAGATTTGGCGATTTTCAGGGGATTTTATCTGCAAAATTATTGAGACTACGATATTCTAATTTTGCACAGATATTTTAGATGATATATTGCAACACTGTATCAAATTTCGAATCTGCATCTTAAATAATTTTCTAGAAATGCCTCATTTTAAGAATAGGAATATTAAAGATTTGGTAATCTTCAAAGAGATTTTATCTGCAAAATTATTGAGACTACGATATTCTAATTTTGCACAGATATTTTAGATGATACGTTGTAACGTTGTAACAAATTTCAAATAGGTACTTTAAATAAATCTTTAAAAATGCGTCATTTTTTTTGGAAATATTAATTAAAGATTTGGTGATCTTAATGCGCTTTTATCTGGAAAATTATTAAGACTACGACATGTTGCACAGATATTTTAGATGATACAGTGCGACTTCTGTAGCCAATTTCAATAGTACGTACTTTTAAATAATTTTCTAAAAATGCTTTTTATAAGAAATACTAAAGATTTGGTGATCTTTAAGTGCTTTTATGTGGAAAATTATTAAGACTACGATATTCTAATTTTGTACAAATATTTTAGATGATACATTGCGACAATATACTAAATTTCAAATCGGTGTCTTAAATAATTTTCTAGAAATGGTTCCTTTTAGAAATATTAAGAGTTGGTGATCTTTAAGTGCTTTTATCTGGAAAATTATTGAGACTACGATATTCTAATTTTGCACGGATATTTTAGATGATACATTGCGGACACTGTAACCAATTTCAAATCGGTATCTTTAAATAATTTTCTAAAATGCTTCTTTTAGAAATATTAAAGATTTTGGTGATCTTTAAGAGCTTTTATCTAAAATTCATTGAGACTACGATATTCTAATTTTGTACAGAATATTTTATATGATACATTGCGACACTATAGCTAAATTTCCAAATCAGTATCTTCAATAATTTTCTAGAAATGGTTCCTTTTAGAAATATTAAGAGTTGGTGATCTTTAAGTGCTTTTATCTGGAAAATTATTGAGACTACGATATTCTAATTTTGCACGGATATTTTAGATGATACATTGCGACACTGTACCAAATTTCAAATCGGTATCTTAAATAATTTTCTAGAAATGGTTCCTTTTAGAAATATTAAAGATTTGGCGATCTTTAAGTGCTTTTATCTGGAAAATTATGAAGACTACGATATTCTAATTTTGCACGGATATTTTAGATGATACATTGTAACATTGTACCAAATTTCAAATAAGTAGTCCTTTAATTAATTTCTAATTTTTATAATAAATATTAAAATATTTAGTGACCTTCAAGTGCTTTCATCTGGAAAATTATTGAGACTACGATATTTTAATTTTGCACGCATATTTTTGATGATACATTGCGACACGGCACCAAATTTCAAATCAGTATCTTAAATAATTTTCTAAAAATACCTTATTTATACGAAATATTAAAGATTTGGTGATCTTTAAGAGTTTTTATCTGTAAAATCATTGAGACTACGATATTCTATTTTGTACAGATATTTTAGACGATACATTGTAACGCTGTTATTTCATTTATTTCAGATAAGTGCATACTTTAAATAATTTTACAAAGATGCCTTCCCACTTGGCAAGTAATGTTGCAGATATCCCGTAATATTACATATTTACTAGAACAGCGATGCTAAACAAAAACATGTTACTGAAATTTTGCCAGCAACATTAAATAATGATAGAAATATTTGCATGCCATTACAGTGAACATTTCAATGTAAGTCAGGCAAAAAATATTTTAAAACAATGTTGCAGAACAAAGATTTTGTTGTCAGAATGTTGGTAATATTTAGTTGTAACATTGCATATTTACAAATTTACCTTTTTATAAAGTGTATGATAGGTCCGTATATATGTTCTGCAAATTTTAGAATTTTGAAACACAAAAATAATGGAGCAAATTTTCTCTATAAAGTAAATTAATGGTGATGAAATTTTTGTAGCTATAATAATTCATGTTAGTGGGTTTTGGTTGCGCACTTGTAAAAGTTAGTAAACGGATTAGCCATCACAAGTGTTTTTCGTAGCGGCGCATACACGAGTTAGCGTTAACGTGAACCCCCTCTTTCACAATGTACGGTAATCGTGACTGGACAGGGGTTGGATAGGACCATCTTGGGATTGTGCGTCGCAATTATTTTTGCTGAGAAAAAATTCCGTAATAATGAATCAACATTATCAGGTAAGTTTTATTATAATGTAAAGTAGGTAGTCGATCCTTTCACATTCATCGAAATCTTTAAAGACAGATATTGTATTATGTATATCATAACCTATATATGGTTATAGTAAAACCCTACCTGTGTGTTCTATAGGGTGAGCAGTGTCAGTAATGTTATTCTAGAATTGATAGTAATTCTTATCAAATACAATTTTACAAAATTATAAACAGTGTTATATATAAAATATGCAGCTTGTCCTCAATTTTCATATAAATAAATATTTTTGCTTATCTCTATTTTTGATGTGTCTTTTTTTTAATTTCAGCGAGAGATTAGAAGAATATTGTGCTCACAGATACAGAATACGAAATAACTGTCATGGATGGTTCGTTATGCAAAACAAAGATTTGATAGAAAAACAGCAAAAATGTTCAAGGAATAAAATGCATTCGGGCGTTTTTCCTTATGTGCCCCATAATCGTTTCCCATACTGAAGTTTATTAAAATGGAATTTAATGTACTTTTTTTTTTAATCAATATTATGCCTTTATTTCTTTGTAAGAAGCATTTTACTTTTTAAAGTATTTATTAATGTATTTCGTTTACTTAATGCTATTTATAATATTATTCATTAGTATTACTATTTAGTTTTTACATAGAACTATATGATATTGTATGACCATTTTAATGTATCTGCAAAATAACTACAAAAAAAGGCTTAAATGTATTTATAAAATGTCTTATCCATTATATTTTCTGGCATTAATGTTTAATGTTAATTTAATTGTAATTTTAGTAAGTTGTAAACAGAGGGCCGATCTATCGAGTGTAAATGAAATATAATATTAACATTGAATTTTAATAAGACTGATTGAGATCCGTTTTATATCATAATAAACCTCTCGATAAACTCAACATCATGTTTCTGTATGATGAGCAAGAACTTTGGAGTAAATAAAGATCTAATAAGACATTAGTGTGTATCATTTATAGAAACATTTAATTGCCACACGTATCAATATTCCTAACAATGAGAAATGTTCGGAAGAGCTATACTTCACATTAATCGTCATGTTAAGTAATGTACTCGAAGACCTCGTATAACATTACTGGGAAAATGTTCTAACATCGCTTAGCGGACATTTAAACATCGTAGAAATTGTTACTGATGCATGGGACAATTGTATATATTTTTTAACCATTTCGCGTTACAAGATAACATTTAGACATGTTATAGTCATGATTTCCAAGTGGTTATTATTCATAAGATAGAGATTTGATCATCTTCATATGCTTTGTATCCGCGAAAAATTATTGAGACCTCGACTTATAATTTTTGTACAGAAATAGATGATATATTGTAAACTGTAGCAAATTTAAAACAGTACTTAAATAACACTGCGTGAAGGATTTCGTACCTGAAAATGATAATTATTTGTTTTTCAACTAGTTACAGTATGTAAGCAGTGAGTTTGTTTCTATCATGTCTTGTTTTGAAAGTATACACTGATGGCATTAGATAGGCTGGCCGATTTGGCACAAAAGTCTGGGATTTTCAATGGGGAGATTTATCCTCTCATAGATACAATTATCAATATTTACATGTCACTCGTGCTCGTAGCGACAGATTGAAATATTCTACCTGATATACATTAACCTGTCTAGCCTAAGATGCAACGGTCCATAGCCGATTGTATTATGCTTTTTGAAAATGTTCAAAGAATGTTGGCTCGAATCATATTCTACACATTTTAAATTAGTTCAGTAATGGCGGATTCCGTTGTACCGCGAAGTAGTACTTATTATTTGAAATGCGAACACCCTGTATATTTACTGTATATTTTGGATTTCCGTTGTTTAAATTTATAATAACAATACATTAGGCATACATGGGCTAAGTTTACCGTGTCCGAATTACAGACTTTTTTCGAAAAAGAATGACAATTTGCAATGTCTGCGCGTGTGCAATATCTCCGAAATACGAAAGTAAAAAGATTACGGTTTCAGTTCGCTTAATTATGAAAGAGTACACGTCTTTTATTTTAAAATGTGCGTTTACATTACAGATTATTAAAATAGGCTCTGTAGTTTTCGAACTCAAAAATCATGGATAAACTGATTTTTTTTTAATGAATGTATAGCAATTTTTCATAAATGACGTAAAATTTGATTTCTTTCGATTTTAACGAGTGCATTGATGTCTATCTCCAAGTTGGAGAATCGCGATTTCAGGTTTTCATGATGATACATATGCGTAAACGCCGGCCACCTCCCCTCGCATTTCAACAGGCTTGGGACTAATTTAACAAAACAAAATAAGTTTCTTGTTAATTTTTGTCGTTAATTTAATCATTATGAAATTAAATAAAGCAATGTGTATATTTTGTAAGTTTTTACCAATAATTATAGGTACCGACCCAAAAAAACAGTACGTGATAGAAAAAAAGGACATAGGTATTCTGTATTAAGCGATTGTTAAATAAATAAACAGGAAAAATTGAAGTGT
>RXPK01000396.1:0-102646 GCA_004143645.1 Protaetia brevitarsis | reverse complement strand
CTCTCCCAACTATCGCAATTTCTAAATGGTTAGTACAAGAGTTTAGCCGATTTAAATTTTAAATAGATTTTCCATAAAAACACAAAAGAACTTATAGATAAACTCTACAACTTTCAAATTTCCTCTGGAGATAAATTAATATCTTTTGATGTAACATCTCTGTTTCCAAATGTTCCTATTGACATAACTTTGCAAAATCATGAATCTTTCTTAATTTTTTACAACGTTGCTTGATGAAGAATTCTTGAATACATTAAATTAACGAAACTGTGTATGGAACAAAATATCTTTAGATTCAATAATAAGGTTTTATAAACAAACATTTGGAACTGCAATGGTAACCCGCTTCTCTCCTTTTTTAGCAAACCTCTTCCTAAATTATTTGAAAAAGATATTATAAGTAAATTTCCTTCTTTCCCTAAATTGTGGATTAGATATGTAGATGATATTCTTGCTGTAATACCATTTGATTTTGATATAGATTTTTTCCTTAATTTCATTAATAATCAGTATCCGTCAATAAAATTTACGTTTGAAATTGAGGATCAACACAGTTTACCATTTCTTGATTTATACTTATTGATTAAAGATAATACATTCCACTTTGTATACATAGAAAAGCCACACACACAAACAATTATATACACAACTTATCTTATACAAGCTATAAACAAAAATACACAACATTCTTTTTCTTAATAACTAGATTATTGAACATACCGCTTTCGGAAGATAATTATAAAAAAGAATTAAAATATATATATCATATAGCAGAAATTAATGGTTACAAGAAAAGTGTGATAGATAAAATTAAAAATAAGTTAGAAAATAAGAGGTTATTAAGAAATATAACTACACTTATTCCAGTGAAAATAGTGGAGAAAAAGTTTTGCAGATTTAACTTTAATAAATTATGGGTTAACCAGATTATTAAACTTGGTAAAAAATACAATCTTAGTCCGGTTTTTTCAAAATTCTATACTTTAAGAAATAAATTAAAATTTAATATTGAAATTATTGATTTTAAAAAATGTTCTGGGATTTATAAGATCAAATGCGGTGTTTGTAATAAAGTATATATAGGCCAAACAAAGAGGAATGCGGAGATTAGATTTAAAGAGCATTTATATCATATTAAGAATCACAATGCCGATAAATCCGCTTTGGCGTATCATTTTATTAATACAGGACATACTTTTTCAATTGATGATTTAGAATTAATTAAGTCTTTAAATTGTAAGAATCTTAATATGTGGGAAGCTATTTATATGAAAAAACATATTAATAGCTTGCTCAATACTGATTTAACACCCCTCAATTACAAATATTTAGAATTTATTGAATATAGTAGTCCTGTTGATTAATTTTTGTAGCTAGGATATACTTACTATATTACGCATTTAGTATTTGACAATACACTTGTACACCTGAAGATGTTAGCCTAGCTAACGAAATGTACATTGTGTTTTTCAAGATTAAAGAATTTGTGAGACCGAAGTTTATTGGTATTTCCTGTTAATTATCAGTATATCTCACAGTGCTCGATTTACCTTCTATTTAATTGATTATATCTGTAATTGAAAAAAGGTACAAATGTAAACACTGATGTAAAAGCTTACCAAAAAAAAGTTAAAGGTATTTATTTGAAAATGTTGCCCGTTAAGCAACTTAAGATAACCCGGATCTTATAAAAAAACATGTAGGGGAACGGTGGGCAAGATGGGAACATTAGAGCTTTAGAACACTGCCTCACAGGATTGCAAATTGTATATACAAGGTTTCTAAGTACGCTTGGTGTTAATCTTTAAACATTTATCTGCTGATGGATGAATTTACAATTTTTCGATGGGTACTCTTGATGTTGTGAGAAAATTTTGAAAAGAAATGTGTAAATACACCATCTTGCCCCATCATGGGGGCAAGATGGGGTTCCAGGTGAGTTAAGAATGGGTCGTACCATAAATCTAGGTAATAGGTAAAAAAAAAATAGATTCTTAAAATATTCTTAAAAACATGCAGGAACAAAGCTTAAACTCTTTAAAACGGAACTACTTAAAATAAAAAAAAATACAATAACGATAAGAATATTAAACTTAATCTTCACAATTGAGACAATAGAAGACGAACTCATCCACGTTATTCGCACAGCCTCCATGTACCCAACCTCGCCCTCCATGGCATTGTATCAATACTTCCCCTTACAATACTAGCACAGAGCGTCATCTTCCTCAACAGAAGAACTTGATTATTTCCTTGACGTTTTCTAAAAATCTATCTCTTTGCTTTCCTTACAAAATTCGGCTTCTTGGCCTCTTCTGTTTTCTTCTTTGTCATTTCTTTTTCCTTTAACTCTCCCTCAGCACTTCTAGTTGCCTTAGGGATTCTCCAGACTTCTATTTTCCTGTAGCAGATTTTTATACGTAGTGCTTGTAAGGGTTGTTGTTTTTCCCTTGTTACGCTTTGATTGAACCTGTACTTTATTCCTAACATGAGAAATCGGCATTATTTCTTCGAGAAAGCATAATGGCACATCCAGGCATAACGGACCACACTGAAGAGTGAGATAGTGATGTCCCCATGTTACCCCATACCAATAGCCCCATCTTGCCTCTTTGTGACATTATCTCGTTATGTTATAATAACGTATTAAATATTTGAAATAAACAAATAACGCACTATGGAAAATACATGCAATACATGTCAATTAGTAAGCACAAAAAAGTGTAGTTGTAAATAATTTATTTATGCTTCCGATACTGGCCGTTGAACTCACCATCAAAATAATAACGAAATTCTGGAAATTGCAAAGTTCACACACAAACAGCAATAACTTTGTTATTATGACTAGTAAAGTTTCCTACATTACAACAAACATAAAATAGCACTTGTCAATAATAGGACTGCTATTATTTGACAGATGCTTACTGCCGTTTTGTAGATAAGACGATGTCCCCATCATGCCTCGTGGCCCCATCTTGCCCCACCCTCCTCTACCCAATAAATAAATCAATTCATTCAAAATTTACTCTGAAGCATACTTGAAAACCTATCAATGCCAATTGCTAGAAAAACGCTCTTAAAATTCTTCTCTAATTGTAAGAATATTACATGGCTTGATGTGGATGCTACATTTTCCATTAGCTGGTTATAGTCAATCATTCCTGGGAGAATTAACAAATTCTAACACAAAATGATTAATTAACAACGCGGCTAATTAATAATCTGAAATTTTCATTTGACAATGCGACAGGAAAGCCGCATAAAATCCACAACGCCTGCCCATTAAGAGCAAAACCCTTCCCTATGCTTAAACAACGATGATGCAAACATTATATTAATTTCGTTTCATACCAACAAAAATCAAAGGAAGACCTGCAACAATTTTATACGACCCGTTATCTATGCACATCGTGTAACAACATAATCGAGTTATACCTAGTAAATCTAAAATCGTTGAGGGAATTTAAAGCGCATTATCTGAATAACTTTTTTATCGCCAAACTTTCTCTATCCCTTTGAAAAATGCACTCTCTGAGTTCCTCGGATAACTACTACTAGGACACTAGTATTTGCGGATAAAGAATTCGTTAAGCTGACAAAGTGTTCGGTGCACCTGTCACTGGGTGTGTTTTCAATGTTATAAAACGTTTTCGTTAAGGGGGTAGCAGTTCGGGAACACCTGGACCCCGGGCCCGAAGATTAGAGGGGGCTATCTGGGACCGAAAATCGACACATCTTGAAATTAATAGGAAATGCCCCCTGATAATTCGCCGTGTATATAGTTACTGTACTTGTATAAACAAGTTCTCGCTCTCAAACGTTACCAAAGCTTGTTAGCCGATTCTAGTTTGCATAGGATCTCTTAATTTAACAGTTGCGCAACGGGTCAAAGCGTTATTTGCGAACGACTCGAAGATTTCATGCAGAATGCAGATGATTGTGGCCGTGAGCTTCTTGTGCAGGTGCGCAATATAGTTTGAAGAGATAATTTTATCTCGTATACATATATATGTATTGCTGTGCTTATTTTAGTCGTTAATAACTTAATTAATTTAATGCTCATTTAAAACAATTTTAAAATGTTATTGGTTTTCTGAGCATATCTGGCTGCATAATCTGTTTATTATATATATAACTAGATACTACTTAAAACGCATGTTAAAGCAAGATGCTATGTAAAATATTAAAATGTTCTTACAGGTATTTTATTGTTAATTCAAAGATTGCACACGCAAATTGCCATTCCTGGCATTTATTTTATTACTTGTTTATTAATGGCTGTTTCCTATTTATCTATATTCTAGTTGAATAGAAAGTTAAAGTACACTGTGGATTCTAGTATAGATATATTTCATATCAATATTCAGTGTCTATCAACAAAGTCGATGATGTTTTGTTATTGCCAATTTTCTATATATGTGAGTAACAGTATTTTTAATATTATATGTATTACACTGTAAAAAAAGTTGCAGTAAAATTACATGTAGAATCGTTGTTAACAAAGTTGCTTACAATTTTACAGGTAAATTTGCTTCATAAGGTAAAATTTCTACCATCTAGTAAATTTCACATGCTGATGTGTTTTTCAAAGATTGTACTGTTAAATTCGTATGTAATTTTATATGACTCTATATTTACCGAACACTGAAGTAATTTTCATGTGTATTTTTATAAAGAGAGCAAGCAACTTACCTAATTCTTTTATAGCACCTAATAGGTCATACTGAATCGCTCAACCAGGAATCAAGAATGAACACGCTTACGCGAAACCTACGATTGTTTGTGACGTACATGATATCATTCAGCTAATAATAAGTTCGACAAACGAATAGAATTACCTACGCGCACAGATAAATATCCAATTAACCAATCACATTGCGCTATGAATTTCGTAATTTTCAATGATTCTATAGTTTTACCCGAAAATTCAAGTAATAACAAATAAATATAAAAGATCCTCATGTTTTTGCAGCAAAATTAATAGTTCACTAGTAAAATTACTTTTAAAGTGTACTAAATACCCCAAAAAAACGTCAATTTTACACTTTTAACTAAATTTTAATACTTCCCCTTACAATACTAACATTGAGCGTCATCTTCCTCAACAGAAGAACTTGATTATTTCCTTGACGTTTTCTAAAAATCTATCTCTTTGCTTTCCTACAAAATTTCGGCTTCTTGATTCTCTGTTTCCTTCTTTGTCATTTCTTTTTTCCTTTAACTCTCCCTCAGCTCTTCTAGTTGCCTTAGGGATTCTATTTTCTTGTATCAGATTTATACATAGTGCTTGTAAGGATTGTTGTCTTTCCCTTGTTACGCTTTGATTGAACCTGTAGTTTATTCCTAACATGAGAAATAGGCATTATGTCTTCGAGAAAGCAGAATGGCATATCCAGGCATAACGTACCAGACTGAAGAGTGAGATAGTGATGTCCCCATGTTGCCCCATACCAACAGCCCCATCTTGCCTCTTTGGGACATTTTCTGATTATGTTATACAAACATATTAAATATTTGAAATAAACAAATAACGCACTATAGAAAATACATGCAATACATGTCAATTAATAAGCACAAAAAAGTGTAGTTGTAAATAATTTACTTATGCTTCCGATACTGGCCGTTGAACTCTCACCACCAATAATCACGAATTCTGGTAAATTGCCAAAGTCACACACAAACAGCAATAACTTTGTTATTACGACTTCCGAGTTTCCTGCATTACAACAAACATAAAACAGCACTTGTCAATATTAGGACTGCTATTATTTGACAGATGCTTACTGCATTGCTTTTGTAGATAAGACGATGTCCCCATCATGCCTCGTGGCCCCATCTTGCCCAACCCTCCCCTACATCACTTTTGTGTTACATGTGATTATAACAGCTGTTTTATTTATTGTACTTACAACAGGCAACACAAGTGACGGGAATAGTAGTTTTTATAAAAACTGATCTGTTTTAAATAAATACGTAATAGAATAAACTCAAAATTATCACACAGAATTATCGAAATTGACAAATGGCAGGCACAGTGAATGATTATTGACAGCCACCAAATAATTTGGTAACAATCTCCACGATAGAAAAAGATATAAACAGGTATGAAATGAGACGGGAAGCACATAGCCCATAAGAACAATACTTCTTTTAAAACTTGATCTAGACTGCATCTACTTATGGATAAAAGAGTAAAAAAACTCGTTTCGTTCTTTCGTTCAAAAACATTTATTAAGATTTGATTACTAGTTTCGATTTGCAAAAGCCATCTTATTCAGATCATTAGAAAATGCGATACAAATTAATAATTTAGTTACAAATAAATATGGATTAAATTATGTTAAAATTTAGAGTAAAACAAATGATTAAACTGTGACTGATAATATAATGTATTCTAAGTTACAATAATACGTGATTTTTTTTTAAATTTTATGCTACAAAATGTTTTACTTACACGTCAATAGGATTGTTGTCAATTAATGCATCGAGAGAAGACAAACGTAATCAGAGCATTAATATGTTTCTTATTATATTACCCAGATTTTAAATATGGCGAACATCGTCGAATATTAATTCTACATTGTGATGAGTTTGCTAGTTAATTTTAAGTTAAAGTTGTTATTACATTTAAAAACCTACTGACAACATTTTGATAATATTCGGTAAACACGTAGATATATTTTAGTTGGTAAATATTATATGCTAACTATAAAATTAGCTAAACTATTAGTTAAGTTTCAGTTTTGTATCCTACATTATTATTATTATTATTATTATTATTATTATTACTGGTGCAATATTTTACTAAATACACTCCTCAACCCGGATGATATTCTCATTATTACTGTTGCATTTATGTTTCCGTATTACCGCACGAAGGTAATTGTTATTTTGTTTGGATACATCCGCAAAATGCGGCGGATTCTTCACTTTATCTGCATAAATGATAAGACGCGGTAGCTACCGTGTCAGAATGCGCACTCTCTGTTATACTTCGGCCCCAATGCTAGATTAGCCGCTGCAATATTTAGTATTGAGGCAGGACAAATAACACGCCGGCCATATATGTATACGGCCCCACGCCCGTGTTCCACGTTTTCCGCTTTTCGGTTTCGCCAAGCAAGTGCACGAACTCATCTCTTATTGCTTCCAGTATGTACCTAGCCTACCGAGAGCATCGTAAAATTGTTGTGCATGCGGTAAGGATATTTAAAAGTAAATTTCCAGCGGTACGGAATGCTATCACTTCAATTTAAAGTTAAAGGGTACAGTTTACGACATAATATATTGATAATTTTACAGATACTGTAAGTTAGAAATTTGAAAACCACATTTTATGTGAAGAACTCGGGAAACTACAGGATATTTTTGAAATAGGGGACAATATTTGTCAGAGTGTTAGATAGATCACAGAAAATTTCTTAACTCCACCTGTCTACGTGAAAAATTACACTTATACTATCCGCTGTAAGTTGTTTAAATTCACATATGTTGATCTATACAGGTTGTTTTGAAACTCGTCTAAAGATTTTAGCGATCATGTAGTACGATCGACAATCAAGCGTAAAAGTCCATAAACATATGTCCACAAATTAACTGTTTACGAGATAACAGCGATTTTATCGCAATTGCAGAATAAGTTTGCTTTAGCGTTTTATTAAGATTTTATTGCATTTTAACATAAATAGATTAACATAAAAGATTATAACTAAGAAGATGTTCAAAATGACGTCCTTCCATTTCGACACAGGATCTACATCTGCTTTCAAAGAAGCGCGCACTCTTTCAAAAAACAAGGGTTTTTCTCGTATTATCTAGCAACAGTGTTTCTATTCGTTGGCGCAACTCTGGAAGATCGTTTACCGGTGTTGCGTACACTAAACTTTTCAAATAACCCCAGATACTAAGTCCCAACGGTTTAGATCGGAAGACCTTGGAGGCCAAGCAATGGGACCTGCTCGCCTTATCCATCTCCCAGGAATTCATTGTTAAGATGTTCCTAACAGCACGCGTAAAGTGCGGTGGAGCTCCATCTTGCAAAAACCAGCGGTTCAGTCTTAGATTTATAGGTAAATCTTCCAAAGTTCAGGTAAATTATTTTCCAAGAACTCGAGGATGCAGGACCTGTTAAGCGTTGTGGCAAAACAATCGTCCTCACAATCGTTCCCTATCATGCCTAGCCAGATGTTTAGAGAGAAACGTTGCTGGTGCCTGGCTTCAACGGTAGCATGAGGATTCTCGTCACACCAAACGTGATTGTTGTGGAAATTATATTCCATTTTAGTAAAACCAGGATGTTATCAGCAAAATCTGGCCGATCAGTACTGTTCGCAAAAACACTCACAAGAAAGCCCTTCTCGCTTATAATCCGGAGCAGTAAGGGCTTGTACCGTTGGATATGGTAAGGTATGGAATTGCTCATGAAGAGTTTCTCCAAACAAGATTGCTGCTTAACACCCAGTTGAGTGGAAATTCTTCTAACAATAGTTTCGGGATTTTCATCAATAATATTCAAAATTCGATCTTCTATCTGTGGAGTACAAGCTATTCTCTGCCGTCCAGTATCAAAAGACCGCTTCTCAAACGAACCAGTTTCTCTTAGTCGTTGAAACACCGTCTGAAACATCACATGCGAAGGCAGTTGGCGATCAGGAAACGTTTCAGCATAGAAGCGACGTGCTTGTAAAGAATTCCCATTAGCATGACCGTACATGAACACCATATCGCTCATTTCAGTATTAGAATATGCAACCATTCTAATTGCTACAAATTGCACAAAACGTCAAATTAAACTGTCATAAAACAATAGCTGATAAGCACCTGTTTACGAGGATATGTTATATCCATGTACTACTAGGAACACCCGCTGTTATCTCGTAAACGGTTGATTTGTGAACATATGTTTATTATGACTTAACCTTATTTTCGATCGTACTACATGCCCTTAAAATCTTTAAACGATGTTTCAAAACACCCTGTATGTAACACTGCGTAGACTTTCACGGCCGGTGTAACTATAACTAACAGCTTCTTGCGGGTTTCGCCGTGTGTCAAAATAAACTGAACTGAACTGTTCAGTTATCCTGAAGAAGCTGTCAGTATGAACAGCGAAACGTTGAGCGAAAGTTTTGACACACGGCGAAACCCGCAAGAAGCTGTTAGTTACACTCTGTATGTGTTCAAAATGGCTTCAATTAGCACTCATTTTCAACAATTGTTAGGAATACCAAACAGAAACGATGTAACCACGAGATAACTGTAAATTTATCTTTTTAAACTTCTTTTAAGTTCAATTTAGAAAGCATTTATGATAGGTTTATCTTGATTATCTTGATATTACATTTGGAACTGGCTTGGTCTCCATTACTGCATAAATCAAAAGTGTTGCATATTTAGAGAGGGATATAAATGAATGCAGAAAGGTATAACCCAAGTATTGAATGAAACAAACTTGGCTTCTAAGTTATTACAATCAAGAAGTATAGACTTTGTGATGGCAGCAAAATCTTTAAACGGCCGTTTGCACCGTTCGTGATTAAGTTATAATTAACATTTAATCATAATTAAAGTTTAAATTCCTTTGCACCGACTGCTTAATTAATAATTAAATCCTTAATTCGTGATTATCTTTAATCAGTACCCAAGGTACGAATTAACTCATAATTAAAGTTGGCGCAAGCGTAGTTTCTTTGTCTACAATCATGTTTATAGGCGATTATAGGTTATGTTATGCGGTTTTTGGTTATACTACAAATATCTGTGATTGTAAATTGAAATAGCTAGCTAATTAAAGTGTTCACTGTGAAGATTAGGGACAAGGGATAGCGGCGTGCAAGAAGTGTATATTTGGCAGGGTTTTAGAAAGTCCAAGGTAAATCAAAAATTAATTCCTGAAATAAAAACTGACAATGTATTTGAGAATTACTCGTGGTTTCAGGTGGGATTGACCCGGAGGTATTTCGTAATAGGAAAGGATATCTTTCTATAAATTCACAATTTTTATATGATGCTAATTTAAAAATAATGGATATCGTGGTACGATGGCCAGGGAATACACACTTTAACGATCCATTCTTTTCCATAAGCGACAGTGGATATGCCTCAAAAACAGAATTATTGACCCGACTGTTAAATTCTGAAACAGTTGTGAAAAATCGTTATAATGAAAGCCATATTACAACACAGAATGTCATTGAAAGCATGTTTCTAAGAAGAATGTTTTCCAATACTGGCATATGGTTCTCGCTTAAAGCTGGATACCTCTATGCCAGTAGTAGTTGCTACCTCAGTATTGCACAATATAGCCATAAATATGGTGAGAGGAAATCAATGAAGAAAAATTAAATCCAAGAAATTTTAAACGGACAACTTCATGAGATTAATTATGACACTGTTGACGATGTACCTGCTGCGACACAAGCATTACTAATTAATGATTATTTCAACAATTTGTAATTCATTGCTATATAGAAATTAACTTTTGAACATTTTTTTGTATTTGTTTTCTTTGGCTTTTGTATAAACGAAATATATTTTATTTACTCTAAATGCATTATCACTTTGATTTTTTAAAAGAAATATTGTGTGTGTAACTAGACTATTTATTTATTAAGAAAAAGAACAAATTATATAAGGAAATGATGGTAATAATAAAATAATTCTAACAAGTAATAGCAGAGGTCAAATAAAGTATCAAAAATTGGAGCATTTGCAGAACAAACAAATACAAGAATTGCATAATGAAAAAAAACCTGCATTCACATATTAATTTCCATTTTAAAACTACTAAACTTTTTTTATTTCAATATCTAATTTTGTAGCAATTTGCTTCAGCTTAAATTCCAAGAACTTTCAAATGCCGCTCAAAATCGCGCATTAGCATAGCGGCAATTTTCATTATGATGGAACAGTGTTCCCAATATAAATACGATTTTTGACTAAAAACTAAACTTAACGCACTACCAACCTATATTTCTGTCGCAAACTTTTAATTAACTAATCATTAATTAAATTTGTTCAGTGCAATCCAATTCGTATTTAATTCGTAATTAAATTTAATCTTTGATTAGCTAATTAAAAATGTTAATCACAGACGGTGCAAACGGCCGAAAAACTATAAATAAAAAGTTGCAACAATATAGAAGCATCTACAGTTATGCAAAACATAAAACGGTTTAGATATCAGCTAAATAGAATATTTATTCCAACTTTTTTTTTTGGAAAAGACAAAAGTAGTAAAAAAAAATGACGAATCGTTAAACGATCATCGATTTAATAATGGAAGTGACCTTTTCTGGGTAATGTGTGTGTAAATGAAAGTGTCAGATGTAGTTATCAATCAAATCTCACAAACTCACTTTTGTTTCTGCTTCCCACAAAATTAATAGAATCAAGTGAGGCGGAAATTTTAAAATCAGCGGAGAAAATTTGTAATAAAAATGTAGGGTAGGGCCAAAATTATATTTTGCGGGGATGTCAAAAAAATGTATTCACCACTGAGTGTTGCATCCTGATACTTTTGAATGACCCTGTATTGGTGTTGAGGAATATTTATTTATATCCAGTCAAAGCTAACAAATTAAAAGCATATTAGTTCTATTTTGGATAGTAACAATTAAGTGCTTATATCAAAACACGGAACATCCGTAATGTTTCTATTGCATCAGCGCTCTCTGCAAAATCTCTCTATTTATTTTTTCCCCTAATTCGTTTGTTTGTACGCCGTACGGTTACGTCACATGGTAAAATATGCGCCCAATATGCATTTATACATGTTGATACCATTCCGGAATTGTATCCAATATTGATTTTGCTTTCACACTCATCTGTTGTCTGATTGATACATTTGCCAGTTTTTCTTTTTTTTTTTTTTGGAATTCTACATCCACCGCGGTCACATTCTTCCCGAACTTTTCCATCATTGCCGAAAAGTATTCGCGAGCAGCTGTAAAACAAATGAGGGCAGGTGCGGATTATTTAATCTCGCACATAAGAAAGAAGACTGAAAATTGATAGCGAACCAAGGAAATATGTTCGTGAGAATATTAATACTACAGTTCCTTTACGAACGCGTTACTTCCTGGAATATCTAACAAATGCGTCTTTTTTTTTTGTTTTCTGACGTTGGATTCAGACGCCATTTGGAATAGAAAGCGCAATTTTTGAAACGAAATATATCACTAATTGAAGGCCTTATATACCATGTGATTCAAAATGATTGTCGTAAGAAAAAAACTGTTTTCCGGAAAAATTTATCTATACTTATTACCAATTTAATGAGTAAAGTTAGCTACATACAAATTTCATACATTAAATGAATTTTCTTGACATTTAGTGACATTGGCGTGCGTGTTGTAGTATCTTTCGATTATTTATCTTATAATTTTTTTCAAATCGTTTATATTTACATCTAATATCACCAACAATAGTATTCTGAATACTGTAAGAAAAAAGGGAATTTATCTGTGGTAATAGCTCAACAAACAGGTAAAAAATCAATATTAACATTAAGTGAAATACGTAGTTTTTACATTTTATAATTTATAGGCTTATCATTACAGTTCAGCGCAATGAGCTGTCAAAGAAGTTACATTTTCATCCCTATAAAGTTTCTACGGTACAGAATATTTACCATTAGATCACGATAGGCGATTGGAATATTGTCATTGGTTTAATAACAATTTAAGGGACGATGACTTGCTAAACAAATCATTTTTTCTCGGATGAAGCCTGTTTTATCTAACAGACTATCTCAATTTACAAACTATTGTATCTGGTCTGCAGAAAAATCCACACGAATTCGAGAAACGCAATGCATCCCGTAAAAGTTAGAGTTTGGTTAGCTATGTCCAGGCAACGAATAATAGGGCCAATTTTCTTCGAGGAAACTGTAACAGCCCAACGTTACCAACAGATGTTGGAATTGTTTATTGCAGAGTTACAAGAAATGAGCTTGAAGTAGGTTATTTTAGCACCATAATGCTCCAGCACATACTGCTCGACAAATCTGCCAATATCTTCAACAGTTTTTTGCTGACAGGTTCGTTAGAGCACAAAGATGGCCACCAAGATCGCCTGATCTAACCCCATTAGATTACTTCATGTTTGGCTATCTAAAAAATAGGATCTATAGAAACCGCATGCATACCATAGAAGAACTGAGAGATGCAGTTTTGTCACTTAATAATTATACTAATTGTATGTTATAATTTAAAGTAATAAATAAATTTAGTTAAACACCAGTTAGTACTGAATTGTAAAATCATAATTTAGTAAAGTTAAATTAATTACATTTCATTTTTACAAGCAGAAACACCAATCCATAGTCGTTTATATAATGCGAGTTCAAATATAGGTTACGTTATTTATGACAGATCCGTTTACTTTCTTATGTTCCAACACTGACTTAGTTCAAACCTTCATTACAAACACGCGGCATATACCTACACCCTGTTACTATCTATAGGAGGGGAATTGACAATCATTTTGAATCTCTGTGTATGCCATAAACAAATAGGAATGAATTATCAAGCTTTGAAGTTTTAGAAAGATGCATGAAACTGACTACTATTTAATTCAAAATTAAGGTATTTTTGGTGAGACTTATCATGCTTTTACAATAAGTCTTTCAATTAATGAGTCCTTCAAGTTTTACGTCACAGGTTTTTATGGATATTTTCTGTTTTAATATCTACAAAACTATAAGATACCAAAAAAAAGTTAAGAAAAATTAAACATTTGTAAAAGTTATTGCTTTATAATCTAAAGAACGGTGTAATTTGGTGAATTAGTGTATAAAGAAATGCTCGTAACCGGTTTGATTTTCTTTTAAATTTCAAATAATATGTTTCGGCTCTTACGGCTCATCTTCGGATCTCTAAAATACAAAAATCATTTAAAAAGGATGTGTAATAAGATAGAAACACATATTCTGAGTGTATTACAATTCACAACAGCATATATGAGGAAATAATTTACAAACTTTCGATATGTCTGATGTTATAACAAGGTTTGGTCAAATATCTTTACTTGGAAATGGTGGATGCGTTAATTTTTTTTATAAAATCTCCATTTTGTTCAATTTTAATTCATCCCATTGACAAAATAACTATTTCTAGTTCACTAAAAAAAAATCGTAGGCATTCTGTTGTTTTATTTATAATTCAGAATTGTCAGGTTATTTTTTCACAAATTGCGTAGGTTTCTAAGGCATCACTTAACTTATATTATCCAGCTAATCACTTTGTGACATATTAATTTTATGTTTTTAAAGGTTATTTTACTCGAATATTCCAGTAAAAAGTTCTTATATCTTGTTTTTTTCTTGTACTTACAGTAAAATTCATAATTAACGCTAAACATTTTTAAGTTGGCAGTATAAGTTTAAAAACGTGTAAATTGATTTATTAATTTTATATGTGTAAATTACTAATAGCGTGTGTGTGGTGCATGTTGTGTTATACCGACAATTTCTGTACTTATAGAATATGTTTAAGGTATCTGCTACTATAGGCCAGAAAACTTTGCTATTATATGTTTAGAACATCATGACGCGGTGATTTACAGTTTTGTAATGCAATTTTGACATATACTACTGTATCTGTAACTATACCGACTTTGTATAAAATAAATAGTTTCTTTAAGAAAATCGTAAGTACTTGGCCTCATATATCCAAAAAATAGTTTTTTGGTGTTAAGGTAATTTATAAATAAACAGGTATTTTTCCATTAATATTCACCTAAAACGTTTTATATATTTACCCCCATTGAATGCGGAAAATTACAAAGAAGTGTTTTTTTCCCATGAAAAATTACCTAATTTTTTTAGTGTGTGGGTGTTTTTAACAGATAATGCTGAATTAATTCCAACGTGCATGCAAGTTGTTTCGGATATTCCATGTTCAAATTGTAGTAGAGTGTGTAATAGATTTTAAAGCATTAAAAGTACAACAAACGGATTTTCTAATATGAATTAATATCACCTACTAATAATCAATATAATAGTTCTAAAATAACCAGAAAAGAGAACCACGTGTGGCTGAACACCATGTCATTTCTGATTGAATAGTGTTGCCGATAAAGCATCACCTTGGCGAACTTCTTTGTTTGTTATAAAGCTTTCTGTTTTCCCCTTCTGTGTTTTTATATACCTATACTAATTTTCGTTTTTCTTAATGTCATTTGTATAAGTCGCCTTAATTTGATGTTAATTCCCAAGTATTTTAATGCTTTCATAAGTTGTTTTTTTCTTTATCAAGCCAAATGCTTTTGAAAATCAACGAACAACATTTCTAGTTCAACGTTGTATTCGTACGCCTTCTCCATGATCTGCTTGACATTATGGATTGCACCTACAATAGATTTCCCTTATAAACTAGTTTTGATAATCTCCTATCATATTTTTGTAATTATTTAACTAGCCATTTGGGAATTAGCATCGTCATTATTTTATACGTTGTCAATCAATAATTCTTACACAGCTGTTGATCACCTCTTTTCTAAATTGTTACTAGTACTGACCATGACCCCATTCCGTTAGCATTTTTTCTTTCTCCCAAATCTTCTTTATCAACTTCAATATCTATATTTCATTAGCTCCATATTTATATTGCATTTCCTTGATGCCTTTCCATTCTTACTTTTATTAATGTGTCCCTTACTTCCTCTATTATCAGTTCTTCGTTTGCTAGATTCTCTATCTCCTGCTCGTGAGTGTCTTCTTCTGATTTCGTAATTGTTTCTTCAATTTCGTCAACCAGCACTTCCGTAAGGTATTCCTTCCATATATGTTTATATTCTCCCTCACTTTGGGCTAAATTTCCTAATTGTAAGTTGTAATACGCTTGGAAAACACTCAAGATCTGTATTTACCAATTGCATATATTTTTTACACGATGTTCTTTTATCATGAGGTTTGATGATGGTCCGTAAAGCTCGAAACATGTTATGCTAAATTTAAAGAAAAATAAAATTGTAAACGTTTATTTATGCACCAATTAAATATTTAAGTGTGTTAATAGTAATTAACAGTATTAAAAGATAGTAACAGTGACAACAATTTCCCTCCTACAATTATTGTTCACCTGCAACAACTACACACAAAAAAATTGAATTTGAAACACAATTTGAATATAAATGCATCACATCGAATATAACATAACTTCCTATATAAGTAAGAAAATGATGTATTTATATTAAGAATAAAATTTGTTCAGTTTTCCAAACCCGTGAATTTGTTAGACGAAACAATTTTTTAAGTTCAAATGTAATCAGTATACTAAAATCATTATGAACATATAATATTTTCACCACAAAAATAATTATTTTATATTTGAGTAAATAGATTTTCTCAACTGCAAACTACCATATTTATGCCTTAATAATTTATGTACATTTGATAGAAGTATATAAAAGTATTATTTGAAGTATTGCCATTATTTGCTTCCAAAATAAAAGTATATTGAACTAATAATACTTACCTGCTTAATCAAGCATTTCTACTATTCAAGGGAAATAATTACCTACTAATTTTATGTCTGTAACACTAAAAAACTTTGGTAGGGGAAAATTAATAAATAGAGAAATATTATGTAATTAAATAAATTTACTGTCATACTTCATAGTTTTACAATGTTTGGGAGAAGGTAGCGTATCGGAGTACTCCAGAAGTGCGCACGGGATATTGATGCGTAGAGATACTTCCCACTCAATGTCTGGGTATCTAGTCGGCGTTGGTTACTGATATAATTTCAATCAGTATAATAATTTGCTGGTATTACCTACTAAAAACTAATAACTTGTAAATACCTACATATGCTTATTAATGTACACACCTACCATGGTCATATATTATCACACAATGGCGCTGACTCTAAGTGTTATTTCAAAGTTTTTTAAACCAGTAATATTTTAATATTAGATAACACGTACGTACTTACCTTCGAATATTTTAATGGTAGCATCCTTGCATCAGCCCCATTCCACCACATTCTCTAAGTAGGTGTGAAACGGCTGGGGTATCCATTTAGATTTACTTACACTCACAACCAACAATACTGTTCGCTAGTCAATCAAAAAGTGACGCCAAGTAAAGCGTATGTATATGTAAAACCCCTTAAATCCCCTTAAAAAAGAGGGAACCAATGACAGATAAGTTTTAGTGCAATAAATGGTGGGGTAAAATTCGTTTCAAATGTTTCAACATTGTGGTAATTTCATGTTTTCAGTACAAAACATTTAATAATTTTATATAGTGATTCATTATACCAAACGTATAAGAGATTTTATTTTGAATCTACAGACTTTCTCACTATTATATATTACACTTGCATTCCTTACAACAATAACAATGTTCATTTGGAGGAAGTATACTTCAATGCAAATATTTATAGCTATTTGTTCTAAGAGTATATTGTGTTTTTCAGAGAATTTACTCTTATTTTCTAACAACAAGATTTAGTTCATTTTAATATATATATAATTTTCGATTTCTGAATAAATAAAAATATTCAGATTGACAATAGATTTTTTTTTGTGTGTACCACTCAAAATTTTTCTGGAAATTTGCTAGAATTATTTGCTAGAACAATTCAAGAGGTTATATACAATTCACCCATAAATCATATGTTGTTTTTTTATTTGTTTATTTACTGAATTATATATACAAAATAATAAATTTTAACTTTCTATACGCACTAACTAACGTGACACTAACATACGCATAGACATGAATATAGATAACGACAAACTTCTAATTTTACTTCGCTTTTCACGTCCTCTATCGTTAAGTATAACCTCTACAACAGCCTCTATTAAGCTTTAGCTTTACTCCAAAGATGCTTAACTTATCTATTGAATAAAGTACTTAGGTAAACTGAACTATATTAAACTTAATTCTGAAAGTTAACTTACGACACCACATTTTCACCAAACCTTCAAATTGTCCTTTCATTCAACAAATTCGCCAACTGGTGCTGTGTACTTATATATTCAATTATAATATTATTTTTTTTTTGTAGCTGTCCATAATTAGGTGTAAAATAGAATGAATTGGAAAAGTGTACTCGCTAATTTTTATTTATTTTGTGACTAGTTGGATATATAAAGAACATCTCCTTCGGACGAATTAAGTATAAGAGAAGCAATTAAAAATTAATTGAGAAGTGATAATATTGAATTATAAATTAATGCTAGAACAAGTGCGAACAATTAAAAGTTAGGTAAAGTTTATAAGTATAAATTAGGGCGAGAGTAGAGTTTAATAACTTCAAAGCGATCATAACAGTCAAATCTTGAACACTAATAAAAAAATAAAAAAACGACGATATTCATTATGGGATGTCGCAGGTTACCCTTCTCCAACATAACATTTTTCGTAACTAGATGAGACTATTAAAGCGCGTAATGTAAATTTGATGATCATGCATTTAAGTGCACATAAATATTAGAGTTCTTTATACCTACGTCGAAAGTAGTAGCAAACTAAAGTAAATAATAGTAAAAATAAATAAAAATCAAGTTTTAATTCTTTTCAAATATTATTTCCCTCTAAATTGCACAAATGTATAAATATTTGAAATCAATATGTTTCACCCTCTTATTGTTTTCAGATTTTTAATTATAGCGATACATCCTTATTGGTTCTCTTCGTACTATTTTACCATACACACTGATTACACATACCATCTTGCACTGCTGAACACAGTGCTATCAGTTCGGCTTCATTGATAGATAGTGCAACGTTGCTTTACCTCTTTGTGTGTATGCCATATCACGGTATTTCCAAATACTCTCATCAAATAGCGGAAGTTGACTTTCCGTCCTTAAAGTTATTTCCTCGGTGATAGTCGACATAACAAATCAATTTTTATTTTCTTTCCCTCTTATATTCTAATTCTAAATGCATTGTTGTTTTTAAATATCTGAGAATCCTTTTCGAATGCCTCCCAATTCTACATATCAGGATGACTGCCTAGCATTAAATACATTAACTAAACATTAATTAATTGCTTGAATGGTTGGTTTCTGCTTTCCGGACTCCTTAAATTTTCTAGTTTTAATTTAGGATCACTTGGTATACTTATTTTACTTACTTATTCAACTTTTTTGATAATATCTGTGCATAATGTGCTTGTGAAATTCTTAAAATACCTTTTCGCCCACTATAACCTATTCGCTCTAATCGGAGAAAATGTTTTAGATTTTATTTATCTTTTATCTCAAAACATTCCATTAATTGTGATATAATAATCCATCGTGTGATACATCAAATCAAAACTTACTTTATTAGGATTATCTTGATTCCCACTTGTTTTGCTTTAGTAAGTCAATAAGTCTTTAATGTAACAATAATAATTAAAAAAAAATAACATTAAAAAGAAAAACAAACAACAATATTCACAATAACTGCTCAAAATGAGCACCCTTGTTCTTTATGCAGTAGTAAAGCTGGTTTTAAAGTTCTTTTCTCACCTTTTCAAAAGTTCGCCTTGGAATATTTCTATACTTACACGTTAATAATTCATTGACGTAAATTACTTAAATCTATTGGTTGAGTCTTATAAACCACTGACTTTCAATGACCCAAAAGGAAGAAGTCAGGACTTGTCAGGTCTGGTGATCTCTGAGATCACTCAATCGTTGCGCCTCTACCAATCCAGTGATTTGCATATATTTGATTAAGCCAGCTACGAACATTTCCAGCACAATGCGGAGGAGCACCGTAATGCTGGAAAAAAACAATTGGTGTTAATCGAGGATTTGGTTACCTTCTGCATCAAGCTGGTTTTCCACTTCCTCAGTTATTAGCAGATCGATGATGTTCTCCAACAAATATGGAAAATTGTAAATAAAGAAATAGGCAGGAACAAATATAAGCCAATTGTATTAACTGACGGTAATGGAGAGATCTTATCTACAGAACATGCTGTTGAGGCTCTTGGTGAACATTTTAGTAGTAATGCTAATAATAAACTGAGAGAATATTACGGGACTAATATATCTCAAATATGCACATCGGTATGTCACTGTCCAACTCGATTGTTTCTTATGAGATTAGTGGTCTGGAGATATCAAAAGCCCTTGCTACATTGAAAAGTAGAAACCATTCATGCGTTAATGGAATCCCAACGTCACTGATAAAATGTTCATCGGATTTTCTGTTGCAACCTTTGCAATACTTGTTTAACATGTCCATTCATACTTGTATATTCCAAGAGTGTTTAAGGAATCACTAATTGTTCCGGTTCATAAGGTGGAACTACTTCGTCGGTGAGAACTACCGACAATTTCCATAATAAACGACTTTGCGAAAATACTAGAAAGAATTATCTTTGATAGAGTTGTGAGCTTTTTTCAACGAATACAATGCACTTACTGACAATCAACATGGTTATCGCATAGGTTTTTTCTACGGCTACAGCCACGTATGCGTTTGTTGACGTAATTTACAAGGCCATCGATTGTAAAAAGTACACAGTTGGACTGTTCTTTGATATGACATCTGCTTTTGACACCGTGCGACACGTATTTTTACTAGAGAAACTTCACTCATTGGGCATCAGGGGAGCTTTGCTGGAGTGGTTTGAGTCGTACCTTTCTGGAAGAACAATCAGAGTAGGATTAAACAATGCAAGGTCCAGCGAATATCAAGTTGAACACGGAGTACCACAGGGTTCAATACTTGGACCCTTATTGTTTATTGCCTTCATAAATGATTTACCTAACTATGTGAAGGTAGAAGGATTGGTGATATTTGCTGACGACACTTCTATGCTTGTGACTTCCCACGACGAGCAGGATCTCTTGTCCGGGGTGGAGCAGATCTTAAGAGCTTTTAGTGAGTGGTGTCTTGCCAACAGTCTGCTGCTGAACACGAACAAATCTGCTTGCGTCAAATTTTATAAACGTAAAATCACTAACATCGATAGATTCGTTTTCCCGAATGGTGATGTATTGGGTGTCGTTGACCATATAAAGTTTCTCGGTGTTTATCTGGACGAGCAATTAACTTGGAACTCTCATATTGAACACGTGTGTGCTAGGTTGAACAGTGCTTATTATGCGATTTTAAAACTGAAAACTGCGCTTCATCAGGAGCATATTATGAACGTTTATTATGCTCTAGTCTATTCGGTCCTTTCTTATAATACGGTTCTGTGGGGTAATTCTGTGAATTCTAAACGAGTTTTTGTCCTACAAAAACTTATGCGGGTCAGGCCATTTACAACAGGCTACCATCTGAAATAAAAAATGCTCGTAATTCTACTCAATTTAAAAAACTGGTAAAAACTTACCTTATGCGAAGGTGTTATTATCAGTTGGGGACTATCTTATATCATAAAATCTATGACTTACACTTCAAACTTCATTTTGTTTTTTTTTTTTTCTTATATACACATTTCTATTTGTCTAATTGTTGATTCGTTCATATGTTTTATTGTATGTTTATATAATTTTTCGTATTGTCATTGTTTTTATAACAATTTTATATTATTTATTGTTATCTTTTTGACGATTCATATCACTTATGTACTGTGTCTGAATGATATACATTATTATTATTATTATTATTATTATTATTATTATTATTATTATTTTATATTATTCAAATAAACGTTACCAGTTACTGTTTCTCTAAAGAAAATGTGCCCAACAATTGAATCATCCAGTATTCTGCCCAAAGATTAATTTTTAAAGCTCTAGGTATGTTCCTCTCTTATAATATAGAGATTTTTATCACTCAAGTATTGTACATTATGTTTATTCACACGTCCATTTAAGATAAAAAGAGCATTCATCACTTCTTTACCAAATTTGGATTTGCTATAAACATTTGCATTGACATTCTAAAATAAAATTTATGCATCTTTTGTGACTTTGCCTACCGACGAGTAAGAAAGTCCAGAGGATGTTGCAACTTTGGTTTTATAATAAAATTTCCAATACTTCAATCTCCACCAGTTCATCTACTATCTTATTTGTCGCGTTTTCTTGCTCACTACTGATCCAGTTGTTTCAAATTTTTGCACAAGTTAGCGAACGTATTTATGATCCATATGCTTATCTGGATGTCTTTGATTAAAAATATTCTTGCTGTGCCACGAGCGCATTGCTTAGCACCATAAATGTAAGTAACCTCCACCCTCTCGGCAATAGAGCACACCATTTTTACGTAATTCAGGTAAAGTTGAATGACAGCAACTAAGGTAATCCATTATCAATAGTCCAACTTACCTATTGTCCAAATGGCTATCTGACAAATTTAATCTCTTACCTGTGCAACCCCCGGATTTAGCAGTTAAAAATTCATACGCGTTCATTGAAAAGATTAAAAACATTGAACTTACTGACAATGAAGTTTTTGTTTCGTTGATGTGAGCTGACTGTTTCCCAGCCCACTACTAATAACAGATTTATTTCAGAAGATTCAAATCATTCATGGAAAATAAACTAGCAGCTATTAACTTTTTGGTGCACCGCTTACTTGATTTTCCTCTATCTACAGAACGATATTCTAAGGAATTCAAAGAAATTATTAAAATCGCTGCATTTAATGGATTCTTAAAAGATATTGTATATAATACCATTAGAAAACATAAAAACAAAGTAAGAATTAGAAATGTGACTACTTTAGAAATTAGTGGCAGGAAGAATAAGAAATATGTTAAATTACCATTTTATCCAAGTTGCACGAAAGGTCTACAAAAACATTTTCTATAAATTCAGCCTTGACATAGCAGCTACTTCAAATAACAGTCTTAAAGATATTTTAGGTAACCCTAAAGATCAAGTAGATAATTTGGACAAATCTATCAGGTGTTTCTAAAATATCTTGTGAAGATTGTGATCATGTATATATTGGGCAAACTAAAAGATCAATTAAACGCGTTACAAGGAGTAATTGGCTCATCTTAAATTTAGGAGGTTTGACAAATCTAGTGTAACTATAACTAACAGCTTCTTGCGGGTTTCGCCGTGTGTCAAAACTTTTGCTCGACGTTTCGCTGTTCATACTGACAGCTTCTTCAGGATAACTGAACTGATTCTCCATGGTCCGACATTCTTCTTATATACGCCCCTGGTGCATCCAACCGTGTAGTTTCCGCTCCATTGACCGTGACGGTTCGTAGTAGGCTCTTCCACGTGTTGCTAAGGTGGTACCCTTCTTCTCTGTTAACGATTTTATTCTTCTCTATTTCTATGGCTTCCCTGATGAGTCTTTTCCCGTAGTTCTTGGTGGTAGTTATTACTTTTACATTCTTGAAATCCATTTTGTGTCCGGTGTCGTGCATGTGTTCTGCCACCGCTGATTGCTCGGTCCTTCTTAATCTTGCGTCCCTCTAGTGTTCTTTTATTCTTATGTCGATGGCTCTTCCTGTTTGTCCGACGTAGCACTGTCCGCATTGGTATGTTATCTTTGTAGATACCTTCTGTGCGCCCCTTGGGTATCTTATCCTTTGCGGTCGGTAGATACTGCTGGATCGACGTTGCAGTCCCGAAGCGTACTTGTACGTTACGTTTCTTCAAAATTCGGCCTACTTTTTCGGTGACTCCTGCTATGTAAGGTAAACACGCCATCCCTCTTCGTGGTTCTGTAGTTGTCTCCAGTGTCGTCTTCTTCTTAGTGGCTCTCCTATGTCGATGTCAGTGTAACCATTCTTCTTTAATGCTTTCTCCAAATGTATCTTTTCACTGGTAAGATGTTGTTAGTCACTGATGGTTTCGGCTCTGGATAGCAATGTTTGTATTAATGTCTTCTTCTGCATCGGATGATGGTGAGACCTTGCATGCAGATATCTATCGGTGTGCGTCTTCTTTTTAAATACTGCGTGCTGTAGCATTCCCTCTTTTGTTTTCTTAACCATAACATCCAGGAAAGGGAGATTTCCATTTTGTTCTTTCTGTTGTAGTTTTTCTTCTCCGTGTTGCCATATTACAAAAGTATCGTCGACATATCGCAGCCAACACTTGGCTTTCATATCGCTGGAACTTAGGGCTTCTTCTTCAAATGCTTCCATAAACAAGTTGGCTATTACTGGTGATAAAGGGCTTCCCATTGCTGTTCCGTTCTTCTGCTCGTAGTATTTTCCTTCATACAAAAAGTATGTCGTGGATAAGCACAGTTTCACTAATCTAGTGTAAGCCCACATATGCTTGAAGAAAACCATAAAGTTGACATTGCAAACTTACTTAAAAACGTAAACAACTATATGCAATTAAATTGTTATGAGGGTAGAGAAATATATAAAAAACAAAGATATCTTAATGAATTCAGATTTAGGACCCCTAAATTCTTGTCTTTATAGTTTATTAAGTAGAAGTAGTAGATCAGATGGAGTTACGATTAGTGACTAGTTAAGCATGACGACAGTTAGCCATGACCGTAATCATTGTACCATGACTTTTTTTTTAGGTATAAATTAGGGTAGTTTTTGTGTAGTTATTCAGTTCAGTGTTTCTGCTGATGATGATAGCTTTGCTATTGAAACGTACGTCCAGTTTAGTGCAGTTTGTGGTGAAGGGCCTAGGAGAAATTTGCAATATAATTTTTATTTATGATTTTATACGCTTATTATAGACACTAGTTAAAAAAAAACTTTGTTTCAAAGAGTTAAGTATAAATATCGTTTTGTTAATATTTATAATACAGTCAAACTCGTAACAATGCGTTCAATTAGCTCTCAATTATTTTGCGTTTTCATGGTTCTTCTTTTTAAAGAATTTCAGTCGGATCACGAGGATAAATGTTAAATGAAATATTGATATATCCACTACAGCTTTTATCAACACCCCAAAAATCATTTAGAATTGAAGAATGCCTGCCGATATTCAAGAATATCTCGTCTACATTATCCCCCAACATATGACCCGGGTGTAACTGCTAATACTGCCAGGGGTATATCGCAAAAGGTTTCCTTTCCTCGCCTTTATCTATGTCCTTTAGGTCCGTTTGGCAATGCGGAAAAGAAGTCTTAAGTGTAAATTACTCCATCGAAATCCGATTGCTATCGAATGTAAATATGGCAGCAGGGGTATTCTCTTCGGAGTGGGAGGTTGAACCGTACTTTGGGGGCGATCGCCTTCATTTATTTATCTTTATCAAGGAGACGCAACTTACGAGATATAATTTGTGTAATAGTATGTGTGTGTGAACCCTAACTTAATTTATTGTTTTCAGTGAATGTATACCACGGCGAGCAACTAAATCTAACTCGTATCAGCAGGACGGAAATGGGGGCTTATCTGTGCATAGCGACCAACGGAGTCCCGCCATCTGTCAGTAAACGTATCATAGTGGACGTCGAATGTAAGTGAATGTTTTCTTTGATATAAATTTAAATTTACCTTAAACAATCGAGATTCACCTCGGGCTTAGATCAAATTTGTAATATTCTTGCGATATATTTTCGGGAGAGGGTACTAAATGATGTGCACTCTTTGACTGTTTCACATATACTATATTGCTGGTATTGCACACTGCTCAATGTATAGCAAAAACTGTACTAAAACTTAGACGTGCCGTAAAGTGGGGCAATTCCGATCAGTTTTATGTACTATTTCTGAGCTGCAATTATTATTATTGATCGAAAAAAATTGAAAAAAATTATATATAATCATACATCTTTTAGCTACACATACCATCATGTATATTAACGCAATGTATTAAAACACTATTTTTTTTAATACATCAAGCGTGATCGGTTTTGCCCCATAATAGGGGCAATTCCAATCACCCATCTATTTTCTTATAAAAACCGATTTGAAAGCTACACGAGGTAAATCCAATAACAAAAATTTGAATGTAAAAAATGGAAACTTACGGAAATAACAGAAAATCTGTATTATAGAAATGGCAAACAGATAAATAATGACATAAACTATAATAATTCAATAAACTAAAACTAAAACAAAATTTCATTCAACGCGCTTCCCTCTCAGTTCAAAAACGTAGCTTCCCCTTCTATGACCAGCTGGATAATTTGGTTTTTGGAAATTTCCTAAATTTCGTCAACTTGGAGAAATACAAAAGTCATCTTTTCTCTTCCTTAGAAACTACCGGTTCTTTAAAGTATTCTGAAGTAATAATATAATAATAATAATTCATGCCTTCGCATCCCCCAATTACAAGGTAATGAATATGGCACCCCATTATTTTCTGATGCTTTCATAATGGATGAAGTGTTCTATTTTACTGTCCTGATAGCGCTTTGGAGGTATTTGGGGTATTATTGCTCACCATAATTTCCAATAAAACCAACGTAGAAACATGTTGTTCTTCTTTGTTCTTTTACTTTTCAAACTGATCGGTATTACCCCATGATGTGTTAATTTTCCCTTTACTCTCTTGTTATTCCAACACTTTCATAAAGCCAAAGAAAGAAACAGTGAAGAATGAATGACAATTGATTCTTTTCACCTTATCCCTTTTCGAAAATTCGCTTAGTCCTAGTGGGAATCTCCAGTAGTAGTTTGTTTCCGTCTGTATGAAATATTACTCGTTGTCATTCCATCGGAAATTATTTTTTTAACACAGGAAACTTTAATGCAATACTTCAAAAGCCAGTTAGTTATCTATTTTATAAACAAAGTTTATTAAATAACTGTGTTGCAAAACTTTCTTATCCTTTCCATAGATGCCAGACTAAATAATTTTACCCCATGCGATCGAAATTGCCCCACTCTACGGTATAGCTTATACATTAAAAAATTAAATTCATTTTCGGTAGTCAAAATAGTGAACGAATAAATATGTTTGCAAAAATCACTAATGAGAATACTAATGATAATTTATTTATCCAAAAATACCAGGTTACTTATTACAAGATAAATTTTATACAATATAAAATTAAACGTATAAATAAAGAAACAAACAAAAAATCATTTCAACTAACATTAAAACTAATTAAAGTAGTTCTAATAATTTTTTTTTTAATGTAATTAAGTAATATTGAAAAACATGCATATTCTTGCAGTAATTGTTAACGTTTTTGCAAATTGAAAATACTGGCGATAGAGAATATATAATGACGTGTATCCCAAAGATGGACAAAATAAATATAGCATTATTACGATAATCTGTTCTGTGAACAAAAATTTAGTAAATTAAATAAATATAGAGCATAAATTTTTCGGGAAATTAAGCTAAATACAAATATAGTCTGGGATATGATCCTTCGAATGTAAAGAAATGTATCACATGGCTACCGAAAAAGTGACGATGTAGCGTACAGCCACATATGCATACAGGGTGAAAAGTTGCAAGCTGTGGATTGCATTCTGGGCGACTGGAAATCGAAAGCACGAGGCCGCAGCACAGTTTTATTAAACTTCAGCGAATCGTCACAACTCATAGTAAAATGGACGTGATATTCTTTTTCTCGCTAGAGCTCACTCTTTTATCGCTATTGATGGTATGAATTAACAGATTATATAATAACCAATAGTCTAAGCGAGTTATTGTGAACACGATTTATGAAGTTTTTAAAAGGAATATTAAATCCAACAAACATGTATTCGTATTAATGAAAAGGGAAATAATAAGAAAAGCAATACTTATATGATAACTAAAATCTATTCATACTTCTTTTCAGTTCATACTTATTTTTATATCGAAGCATCATATAATGTAAACTAGAGCTCATAAACAATATAAAAAGGAGTTTTAAAAGTCAATAATCAAATAAAATAACAAACATAGATTATAAAGAACTTAACATTAGTACGTGAAGTACAGCTCCTCCCACAAAAAGGTTAACAATCTGAATCGCGATTTTGATTATATATTTTCAGGTTGAACTATACATATAACTGTGTTTATTGGAGGTAATTTTATTCATGCCAGCTGAAGAGTTCATAAATTTATGTTTTATGTCCGCTATCATTTGGTAAATTGTCTATGAAAGTTGTTTTGACGACCTTGATTTATTATTATTAGTTTTCAAATAAGGGTTTCAATTGAGTTTAACCCTAGTCCTACCAACGTTTTATCGTAACGTGTCCTACCAAGGTGTGCCTCACAGACACACATCTATTTGTACACATTGTTGATGTAAATAATAGCAAAATATGCATTATTTATTTCATGTAGTAGGTATACAGTAAGATTAAAACATATAGAAAGAATATTGTGTGTCAGAAGATATAATTTAAAAATAGTACAAGATAGTAAAATATTTGAAAGTTATTTATGTAGTTTGCAATTTGTGCACGTGAGTATTTTCTCTGAATGTTCACCACAAACCGTTTGCTTACACTTATCACATAACTGTGCTGACATTCGGCTTTTCTTTGATGGGCAAATATAGCACCGTTTTCGTTTTCTTACTTCTCGAGCCGAAGACTCCCCTGTGGTTGGTACTTGATTCAACGTAGTTTGTATCAATGAAGTATGACTTTTATGCAAGCCACTCAAACTACGACGTCTAATTTGCCCCAGTACTAATTCTGTTTTAATTTCTCGTAAGAAAATTTTGCGAAGTCTTCGTTTTTGGAAATATGCCAGTCAGGATGGATATTTCTCCAAATGACAAATGAAGCTACTCCACACACATCAATTATATTGAAAAAATAGACCAAAGGCCACCTATTAGTTTTGCGTTTCACTGAATATGTATGTACCATCTGATCAAGTGTATCCACCCCTCCGTTCGTGGAATTGTAGTACTTATTGATTTCAGATTTATTTTTATTTTCCTCATCAATGGTGGAGTCGTTGTGCATTGTAGATAATAATATGACACCGCGATTTTTCTTAGGTACATAAGATACCAAAGTCATTGTCTTCTGAAAACCAAACAAGTTGCTTTCAATATTCCGTCGCCTGTGAGGTAAAAATTTGGTGGTATGCAGCGCTTATTTTTTCTGAGCGTTCCTACACAAGTTAGGCCTTTGGTAAGCAAACTGGATGCAAGCTCGTAGCTGGTGAAGAAGTTGTCGAACGTAATATTCCTTTTAGTTCTCAGAAAAGGTTCACAAAGGTCTTCAACCACCTTTTGCGCTAAGTTTTCTGCTCTGTTGAGATCTTCTTTTCCTAAGTACGGTATACCACGTAACGGATAACTAGTTCCACTATCGCATATCCACCAAACTTTCATACCGTACTTATCTGGCTTGCTTGGCAGGTACTGTCGGAAAGATACACGACCTCTAAAAGGCACCAGTTGTTCATCGATAGTTAGATTACTGCCAGGAAGATAATATTTCAGCAAGTTTGTATTAACACGGTCCCACAGGTCTCTAATTGGTGCCAACTTGTCCTTTTGCCTTCGGAGGGTTCTGGTCGCTTTATCGTCAAAACGAATAAATCTTAGTAATTGAGTAAATCTATTCGTGACATACACGCTCGATAAACAGGATTTCCATATAAAGGATTCCATAGCTCATTATAGTCCACCATTCCTTGTTTATTTCTTCCAGCAGTAATCAAAAGGCCCAAGAAAGCACGGATTTCAACGTCGTCAACTGGCTTCCACAAATCGCCAAGAATACGAACAGCCTCCTTATTAGTGAAAGTAACCACAATACCAATAACCGTATCATCAAAAAACAAATTGAATGCGTCACAAGGAGTATCAACATGCACTCCAGGTGGAAGTTCACTTTGTTCAAAGCTGTTGTAATTATGTTGTGTGCACGTGTTTTTCCCTTGGCAATCGGCGTGGCATTCCACTCGGTACCATCTTTTTCAATAAAAGTTTGCGAATGGCCGGGCGGTTCATCATTAGCATCACTATCGTCACTTCCTTCTTGTTCATCGCTTTCTTCATCGCCAGTTTCTTGATAATCCGCTTCACTAGAAGAGGTTTCGTCATTTGGCTCTTCTTCATCTTCACCATCATTTACATTCCTTCCCAAATCTTCATCACTTTCGTACAATGCATCGAGCAACTCCTTTCAGTTAGTGGCCGGCGTAGGTCAGTCAACCAATCGGTCATACTTTCTGCATAAATTTCAAAACCAAATAAGCATAAAATAACAAATCTATTTTTACTGGGGTCAATCAAAACTTTATTTTGCTTACCTGGTCTACACTATACTCTCCACTAGGTAAAAGAAATAAAATTAACCAATAGACACCTAAAACGGCCAATGCGTTCGTTAGGAAAGTCACAAATACACTGATAGCAATGCAGTTTGTAAGCTGACTGTTTTAGCAAAACGCATTTAGGAATTCCCCTTCATATGCAATTGGAAGTTCTTACATACAAGGGGAAAGTCCCGAAATATAAAGCATATCTTATTACGGGGGATTTACCCACATACCTAGTTTTAAATAACGTAGCAATGCATTTTATAGTATAATAACAGTATGTGCCTCAAAGACACACCTTGGTAGGACGTGTCGGTAAATTATGTTTAATTTTTTTTTAGTAAAATAGGAAAAATATTTTTAAAAAATTTTTGTCATTCTGTGTTAAATAGTTTATTTTGAGAATACAAAAATCCTCCAGTCTGTGGACAGTTAACTTACAAAGTTCCAGCAATTTCAAAATCAATTGTGCCTCAAAAAGCACACCTTGGTAGGTTTAGGGTTAAGGTGCAACAAGTTTGCGGCAAAAACTAAAACGGAAGCATTTATGTTTATCTGATATTCGCCTCTTATAACATATGTATAAACATATTTTTCATTGAAACCTCGCATAAGTAAAATACATGCAGTTACGGACAAATGTCATACGCATATTCTTTCATAATAAAATTAATAAAACATTAAAATGTTGCATAACTTTAATTTTTTTTATCTCTCAATACTTCCTAAATAGTTAGCTGTTCACTACTTTTTTACAACATAATACTGAAAAATAAATTGCAATTAACTCTTGTCTGCGATTGTATATCTCGACACTAATGTTAGGTCTCTCTTATATTTTTAATAGTAAAAAAATTAGAACACTGAATAGTTGAAATGAAAGTAGTAGGTGTTACAGAAATCAAGACGATAACTGTCCCGTGCAGAAATCGCAAAATGTGCAAGAATGGATACGTTCCGCAAACATTTATTTAAGTAGTAAGTATTGATCTGGCCTCCAAATAGTCCAGACTTAAGTCCTATTCAAAATGTTTGAGCTGCATTAAAGCAGAATATATATTTATACATATATAAAGACTTCATTTCAGAAAATGCAGATAAACTATGAGAAATTTCTAGGATGTAATCGAAAATAATGGGGACTTGAGACATTCGATGCTTCAAGATTGAAGAAATGAATTTATGCAAATGTTATAATTAGATAAAACAATGAAATAAAATTTATAGTTAGAACATTTTGTTATTACAGTATCACATGTGTATATGTATGATACGTTATTAGTAAAGTATGCCAACTCAAAAAATGTTCCAGCGCCAACTAAGGGCCGTACTGTTGGAACAAGCATTTTATTCCATTTGACGAATTTTTAACATATGACATTGATACATAATTCTTATCCACCTTATACTCCCCGTTGTGGACATTTGTTTTTTAAAATTATTTTAAATTTTTAATGTAACACAGCTCCAGACACTAGTCCATCAAATTACATTACCGTCAATGTCATTATTTTATCTACACTGATATTATTAGTATATGTTTATTTATATCTTTTATATGTATTGCATGTCTGTTATATGTATTGCCAAACAACACCTAGTGTTTTTATGCGCAATAAAGTATTATTATTGTTATTATTATTATTATTATTATTATAGATCTAAATAATGATTTGCTTGTATCATTAGGTAATAAGAAATGATCTAAAACCTCTGTGCATTCACATCCTAGTTTTGCAGTTTCATCTGCCATTTCATTGCCTATGATTCCTGAGTGTGTTTTAACCCACAGAATTTCTACGGAGAATCTGAGTTTACTAATTTCTATAAAAATTTATACTATAAGAGAGTTGACTATAGATGATAAGTTTATGGATTTTATAATAATAATAATAATAATAATAATAATAATAATAATAATATCGTCTTTATTTAATGATGGAACACACAAAGTGAAGTAATCATAGGCGAAGTTTAGCTGTTAGCTGTTCTTCCACTTAACCTATGATTAATTACTAAATACATACAGTAAAGTCTAGCTAATAAGAAATAAAAATAAAATTCCATAATGCATGCGTGCAGTAAATAAACAAAAACAAAATGGTAGAAAATAAATCAATAATCTTTTCTGCTGCACTTAAAATCCGTTGTTGAATATTTAGTCTATTTAAATACTTAGAGACTCATAAATAGCTGTTAATTCTGCTGTATAGACGGTCATTAGAGGTTTCAGCTTGTGATATTGCCTGACGTTTTCTTGCGCATCGTAAAATGCATAAGCAAAGTATCCGTTTTTACTTGACCCATCTGTGTACATAATGTATGAATCATTCCATTTTTCATTTAGTAGACTGTTAAATCCGATGTTGTTCAGCGATGGCGCAGAAAATGTAATAAATTCCTCATAAAACCAGCATCTGATAGAGGAATGAAGCTAATTATACGGAATATCAAAAAATGTTACTAATTTTACTAATCTAGCAAACCCAAAAAGTTTACTTAAACAATAAGCATTGTTCAGTTAAGAAAATAAGGGTTATTAAAATTTACGGATTAGATTAGCCGAAACTTCCTTTAATTTGATGCTAAAGTTATGCTTTTTCAGGTTTAATCATCTCCACCTTCTCAAACAGGCGCCCTAATCTAAATAAACATTATTATCGCAAAGTTTTCTATCCATGTAGTAGTAAACAAATTGAATATTCCTACTATAGAAAGTACAGAAATTGGCGTAAGGATTACAAGTTTTCCTATTTCACTACACTAACGACTTACATTTAACATAACTTCAATACGTGGAAGACGGCTATAAAATATTTATCTGTTTACCAGATAAATAACTTATTTGATCTGTGGGGAGTCGCATGGCACCGCGCTGTGCTTTCCAAGTCAACCCCAATGCGAGTGGGCAACTGGCAGGAAGCCTGGAGTAGTTAACGACTATTGCAATCTAATTTAAAAAAATCATTACATGTTTATACAAGAAACCCGACTCTTTTAAAGCAACAAAGTAGTAATGTACATTAAGTATGGAGCAGCAATAACTTGTTTTAACAAAGAAGTCAGTGTGACGATTTGAGTCTAGAAAGTATTTGGCATCGAATAGGTAACTATTAGTGTAAAGAAATGTTTAATGTGAAATAAATGGTGATTGAATCAAATATGTTATGGCATAATTTTCTACAATATTTTATTCCAATGTGATTTCAACATGATTATTTTCCAATACATTTTTCTCAAGCAGGTCTAGATAAGTCGCCCTCTTCGATTTCACATGCTCCCAGGTGCAATGCCCTCGAGTTGCAAAATGCTACGCAGTTTGAGAGGAGGTGGTTGGGTGTTTCATCCTGTTCCCCACAAAATCTACATTCAGGATCTTTTTCCAATCCAAGCTTACTCAGGTGTCCTTTCAGTCTACAATGGCCTGAAAGTATTTCTGTTAATATGCGAACGTTGTTCTTACTCAGATTGAAGCATTCTGTAAACCTCTTCTGGTTCTAAGTTTCCAGAAGAATTTTACTTTGCCTCATTCCCTGGAGATTTTCCCAGTAACTGGATTTTCTCTGCTCCATTTCTATTTTTAGTTTCTTCAGTATTGTACTGCTACTTAACCCGCAAAAGGGTTCAGGCCCTATAAAAGGCATTCCAGCCCCTTTTTTTGCAAGGTTATCCGTTATTTCGTTTCCTTCCACTCCTGTGTGACCCGGAACCCACAGGAGGGTTGCTTTATTCCTTTTGCCTAGCTCATTTAATTTCCCTAGGCATTCCCAGACTATCTTGTAACTGATTTCATATGAGGTCAGCGCCTTGATGGCTGCTTGACTATCAGACATGATGATAATCTCCTGCTTCCGATAGTTCCTATCCATATTGAACTGAACACATCTTTCAATAGCGTGTATTTCCGCCTGAAATATACTTGGGTATTTTCCCAAGCTTTCGAAATATGTGGTTCTAGACCCAAATATTCCTATTCCAGTTCCTTCTGCCGTTTTGGAGCCATCAGTATACCATTTGATGGCATTTCTATTCAAGTTTAAGATGGTATTATGATCCCACTCGCCCCTGTTACTTAGCTTTATGGTGAATTCCTTCACAAAGCTAAAATTTTTTAACATATCACCCCGGGGCATATCCCAGGTTTGATCACCGTCAGGAGATTGAGGCATATGCCTAATCATTCCTTCCTTGACCATTCTTAGTGCGGTTCTTTTCTTTACAGATATTGGTACATTATTTGTTATCGATAATGTGCCAATATTTAAATAAAAAGACATCTCGTTAAATATGTATTACAGATGTTTGTGCAGGTGGCCTTTTAAAATGAAGAACTACCACTTCAATGCAGATTGTAGGTCGCATGTTAATTTCCAGTCTGGAAGTGCAATCATCACAACATTTGCATGAACGGCAATATTCCCGTAAAAGTTATTCCGAAATGGAAACAATAAAACAAGAGCAAGTGCGGCCTTTACTCATTTTATAAATATTCATTGGACAATTGTGTATTAAACGGGATGCTGGGCGCACAACGCGCCGACAACCGGTCTGCCGCAAACCAACGCGTGCGTACATACATAGGTAACAAGAAATTGTTTTTATTTATCAAATGAGAGCATTCAATTAATTTCCATTTTGGTCAATGTGAGGGTTTGCTTCCGCCTGAACTGCTTTGTTCGCTATCTTAATTATCCTTGGCAATGATTTTAGAGCGCAAACCCCACTTTTTTTGTTCGTAAATCGTTAGGAAATTAACAGTGTTTTTATTAAATTAAACTGGCAGCTCTGGTTGCCTTCATAAATTGGATCTGCTTTTGAAATGCCATCCCACTTCAAAATCTGGTGGTTGCTTCATATACAGGTTCTTTCAATGGAAACGAGCCACCCCAAATGACTCGCTGTGATTTATATAAAATTCCGAAATCGCGGTATTAGCTGCAATAATAATAATAATATATTTTCATTTCATTATGCGTACAGCGTAAAATTCGTCAAGGTAAATAAATATATAAATGCAATAAACATATAACAAATAATGGTGAACATGGCATTACAAATACAACGATAGACATTTTACATATTAGACAAACCTTTGTTTATTTTAATTCTTTCTGTGAAGATGTCGTTAATAACGTAATAGTTTTTTGTGAGTAGTGTTTTTTTCAATACAAACTTAAATATTAGCGGTGGCAAGTTTTTTTAAATCTTCAGGTAAGTGATTCAATATTTTTAAACATTGAAATAAATTATGTTTTTGTATTTTACTTGAATTTGTTTTAGGTGCAAGAAGATAGTTCTGTGCAATACCTCGAGTATTATATTCATGCACCATCTCATATTTCCTGAAGAGGTCATTGTAGTTATTTTTAACAAATGTAGCGCACTCAAGTATATAGATACAGGGCAACGTTAGTACGTTATAGTCTCTAAATATTTCTCTGCATGAGTCTCTACACCTCTTCTGGAACACAGCCCTCACACATGCCTTCTGAGCGACAAAAACGCGCCCCACATTCACAGCACTGCCCCAAAAGACAACACCATACTGGAGTCTTGCGTGCACATTAGCGTAGTAAAGCCTAAGCGCCGCACTTTGACCAAGGTTTTTAGCAATAACTCTTAAAGCATAACACAGGCTACTTAATTTGGACGTCAGGTAGTCAATATGTCTATTCCACGTGATCTCAGGATCCATTTTTAACCCTAAGAAGGTCGTCTCCTCGGCAGCAGTTAGTATTTGCTGGTCATAAATCATGATTGATGTCATTACTAAATACTATTAACTTTGTTTTATCGATGTTGAGTTTTAAGTTATTTTGCCGGAACCACTCGTCAAGCTTCTGCAGATTCATCTCTAAGAGTGCTGGTATATGCTGTGGTGAATCAGCTCGTATTACGGATGATGAATCATCCGCAAACAACACCATAAAGCTGTCGACAGCATGAGGCAAGTCATTTATATATAATAAAAATAAGAGTGGACCGAGGATGGAGCCCTGAGGAACTCCACACAATACGTCTTTCCAGTCTGATCTAATTTCTTCTCCTGTGTCATTATGTGCTACTACACACTGCTTCCTGTCTGTTAAGAAGGACTGTATCCAATTATAACTAACTCCCCGAAATCCCATTCTCTCCAATTTAGCCAACAACACAGCATGATCCACTCTATCAAAAGCTCGAGAGAGATCCATAAAAACCCCAGCAGTAGTTTCTCTACTATTCAAAGCATGAGTAACTTCTTCAAGCAACTGAAAAATTGCTCGTGTCGTCGATCTACCCTTAGTGTAGCCATTTTGATTTTTATTTAATACATTGTTTTTTTTTCCAAAAAGTCTATCATTCTACGCTGTACTATTCTTTCAATTACTTTTGAGATTGTCGACGTTAAAGCTATCGGTCGATAATTGGTTATATCCGATCTTTCACTTTTCTTATAAATTGGCTTTATTATAGACAATTTTAATTCTAGTGGGAATCTTCCAGTCATAAACGAAACGTTTATTAAATGTGTTAAAGGTTTTACCAAATTATCACAGCATTTTTTCAATAAGGATGTTGGTATTTCGTCCGGTCCCGTAGCTTTAGAGTCGCTAAGACTATGTATTGTGGTTTTCACCTCAGTTTCGTCAACCAGAAATAAAGAAAACGTTTTTGTAACTTGCTTTACATTATCTAAGGGCAATAGATCGACCTTTTTAAAATTGTCACATACATGTGTGAAGTATTTATTCATGTTATTCAGAACATCCTCGCGACTTTCATGCATATTCTCTAAATCGGTTAGAGTAAATTGTGGTTTATAGCTAATAATTCGCACATTAGTACTCGAAATAGAAATAGCTCGCGGATCAGGAATTTCTCAGTCCACTATCAGCCAAATATTGAAACGTAGGAAATATCATCCATTTAGAGTTTCCATACATCAAGAACTTCATGGCGATGATTCTCAAAATCGAGTGCGATTTTGTCAATGGGCGCTTCAACGGATACAAGATAATCCGAATTTTTTTGCTCGAGTATTATTTTCTGACGAGGCGATATTCACAAATCACGGTACGGTAAATCGGCACAACATGCATTACTGTGGAGTATCGAAAATGCCCATTGGTTGCGTCAAGTTGAACATCAACATCCTTTTGGAACGTAAATGTTGGGCGTGGAATAATTGGCAATAAGCTTATTGGTCCATATTTCATCGATGGAAACTTAAATGGTGAAAAATATCGAAACATCTTGCAGAACGAACTTCCAGTGTTACTTGAAGACCTTAGCTTGGACGTACCACAACCAATGTGGTTCCAACATGACGGTTGTCCAGCACATTATTCAAGAATAGCACGAGAAGTATTAGATCGAGCCTACAATCGTCGATGTATCGGAAGAGGTGGTCCAGTGTCTTTTTCCAGCGAGATCGCCAGATCTTACTTCCCCTGACTTCTTTTTGTGGGGCCACTTAAAGTCTGAAGTTTATACAGAAGTGCCAACCACGAAGGTAAACATGATTGAGCGAATCACCAACGCTTGTTCAAGGATTACACCGGAAACACTTCTCAGGTGTGTGCAATCATTCCAATTGCGAATATATAAATGTATCGAAGTGGAAGAGCACATTTTCGAATACATTTTCTGAAATGGGTATGATAATGGAAAGTTCTTCGTTGTTGAATGGCCTTTTGAAATGTTATTTGATGTTAAAATAAAATAACACAAAATCATGTTTGCTTGCTTCTCTTTTTTGTGTATTTTTTCTAGACGTTCACAATCATGTTTTTTTTTTTTTGCGATTACAGCGCAATCTGTTACGAATCGGGAAGAAAATTTCAAACAAAAACTCCATACTTTACGCCATCCGAATCTGCAATACAAAATGGGGGTTCCCATTTGAGATTTCAAAGTTGTCCCTCCTCCAACTCTGTGGGGGGGATCGAGTTCGGCACCATTCAGTGAGCCCCCTGCATTATAACAAATCTTATTAAGATCTTTTTTTGATTTGATGCAGTGTGTTAGAGATATTCTGTTGTCTCAAGATAAAAGACTCACCTGTATATACAATAGATTTCCTATCAATTTAGTCTTCCTTCCCAAGGAGTTGAATGGCATGGTTCCATTGATGAATAACATATTTATCTAAAATAATACATTTATTTAAACTTGTAAGATTGGAAATATATCTTCTACTCTCAACTTACACGGGGCATTTTCACGCTATTAATGAAGAAACAGCATTTTTTCATATCGTCGGCAGATAAACAGAAATTTTATATCGCCATTATAATTCAATCACATTTATTGGATCAATACCAATATCCAATACTGATATATACCTATTGTGAATTAATGGTGGGCAAAATCGAAAGTTCTGTAATTGAATAATTTCATAAACATTTATTCATTGATCAATCCATATTCATCGGAGAAATTAATTTGTACTTTTCCTACTCGGTTATTCGTTTCGACTACAGTTTACATTTAGAGGATCTTTTTTTAGGTTGTTACGTCCATCTGCCATCCTTTAACAATAATTTTGTGATTATGACTATATGGGTTATCAATGATTTATTCGATTTTGATCACTCAAAATAGGTAATCGAAAGATTTGGTTTCTTTCATTTGATCCACCACTACTGGAAATATTGCACTGTACATGAGAAATACATAATGGCATATAACTTTAATATAAAATAGATATTTTAATAATACAATCCGTTGTGACTCTGTACAGTTATGCAGCTATAGTCTATGTGCTGCTAACTACTGAAAGTAGTTACACAGTTGCAACCACATAAGATGCAATTAAGTTTTAGATAATTAATTTTCTTCCACTTAGCTTATATACAAACTAATCCAAGTAAAAGTTGTAAATAGTTGACAATGTAGCTAATTAGGAATTAAGGGGAAAAAAACGTTTCTGAAAAGAACCCATATATATAAAACGACCAGAGAGAATGAATAAAGCACAAAAGAATGCAAATTCTATTGGAATATTTATTTGGACATTATCTAAACGCAAATTATTTTGACATCAATTACGATTTTATTGACTCCGTTCCCCCATCGGAAAGTAATGATTTAATCTAATCTAAGGAATACCGAATGAACACCAAGAGGAAAGGGAAAAAAGTAATATCTATCGTTTAAACCGAATGCCCCATTCCAGCATTTCTGCGATTCTGGTCACGTTTCCAAATTGATTCTTTTTTTTCTGGGGCACCAATTGATTACCTGATTGATACGGTGATGCTGTGTTGGGCTTTTGACCTGAATGCACCTATTAGTTATACGTAGTAAATAAGAGTTATTAAAAAAATTACAATAAAACGTTTATTACGCACAATCATTTGATGAAAATCAATATAATTTACATTTAGAGTAGATTAATTGCATTTTATAATTAAAAATATAAAATATAAGCTAGGAAACATATGATAAACACGATTTTTTTTATCGTATTCCATAAGTGCGTAATTAAAACACATTTTCTTAAAATGATTCTTGTCGTCTAAATTATTCATTGCTGTGAAAATTTGCTGCTATTGATTTGCAATTAATAAAAGTAAAAATATGTTTTGTATGTGAGATACGAAAGTTAAGCGCCCTACTCCACTCTGCTCCTTTGTTCGTTTACATGGCAAACGGGATCTCGAATTAGATCACTCTATATTCTGCTTGTGTGTGGTCTTGGTTGATTTTGATGGAATATTAAGCTGGAACTATAACACTAACGACGCTCAGACTTGAATATAACGCTACACATTTGAATACAAGATTGGCTTTGATGAATAAATTTAAATATTTGCAAACATATATTGTCCTAACTAATTAGCGGAAATAAGAAATATACAATAATGATGAAGATAATGCAAACGGGTTAGAGAAAAAATATTTCCATATTATGTATCGATCTTTGGGTTTGGTGCGATTAATTGACATTCCTACGAGGCATTCTGCATTTGCTGATTCTTTACTTGACGTTATCTTGGTTAATGATCGCAGTATCGTGATTGACTCGGACTTGGGGGAAGACAGTTTAGCAGACCATGAGTCTATTTTTTTTTGTATTGTACTCGCTTCGGCGGTACATATACTAAAATTGGAACGATACAGAGAAGATTAGCATGGCCCCTGCGCAAGTATGACACGCAAAATCGTGAAGCGTTCCACATTTTTAGAACCTCTAATTTCACCCAAGTTAAATTAGCAAACAAAATGTTTAATGTTAATAACGTCGTCAAGTACTTAGGGATGTGGTTAGACAGTAAATTGTTATGGAGATCACATATAGCTGAAACTGTGAAAAAACACAAAAATCTATCAATGTCTTACGAGTTATCAGTAAAGTTTCTTTTGGGGCTGATCTACGTACTTCTAGTTTGGTTTATAGAGCAATGGTTAGATCCGTAATAGATTATGGATGTTTCCTATACGGCTCAGCTAGCAAATCTCTACTGAAGAAGTTAGATGTTGTCAACAACAGGACTATTCGGTTATGTTTAGAAACAATGACTTCCACGCCGATAGATGCAACGTATGTAGAAATCAATGAATTTCCTCTTGCTCTCAGACGAAAGCTTCTAAGCACCAAATTCCTATTAAAAAATAGAGCAAAGAATACGAGTATTATATCCAAATGCAATAAATTAAACATTCATAATCTTACGTGTTCATATTGGTTTAAAAAGACATCTCCACCTCTTACTAGTTCTTTTACGCATACAGCCCCATTCGATCCTAAAATCTTGAAGTCGCAAATTTTTTTTTATATACACGTTACCATTCAAATGCCTAACTCATAAACCGAATATAGTTTTTCCCAACTTCTCAGAGGATATTCATTTCAATAATTTGGAATTTAATGACATCGCCCAAAAATTTTCTAGAGATATTCACATATTTACTGACGGAGCAAAAAATTCTATTGGTGTCGGATGTGCCTTTATCGTACCTAATAAACCAACTTTATAAAAAGTTCTCACTGCCAAAAGATGCGACTGTTTATACAGCTGAAGCAACAGCGATAAGAAAAGCTATGGAATTAATTTGCCAAATGGAGGAAGACTCTTTTACGATCTTCACCGACTCCAAAAGTGTTTTGATGAGCCTTCAGAATTTTAGTTTTTCGTCATCTCAAATGATTGGAGAAATGCTACTAATAGATTTCAGCATAAAACAATATGGCAAATCAATAAGATACGTTTGGATTAAAGGACACTCCAATATTTATTATAATGAAAAAGTAGATAGTTTGGCAAAAGCGGCATGTGGTGAGATCTCAGAGGACATTCTACTTCCTGATAGCGACTTTTTCGGCACTTACAAAAAAGATATTCGTAATGAATGGCAGATTCAGTATTTCAATCTTTACAAAGATAAGCCAACCAATTATTTTATGCTCTTTCCAAATTTTAGAACTGCTCGTTGGTATGATAAAACTGGAGTTACAAAGAATATGCTGTCGCAAATTTTAAGACTTTCATTTAATCATGGAAGATTTCCTGCGCATTTGTATAAAATCAAGCTAAAAGAAAACAATAACTGTAATTTCTGTGAAATCGAGTGCGGTGATGTCAATCATATTATCTTGGGTTGTAGCAAACACTTAGATAAAATCAATTTATTCCAGTTAGATCTATTAAATATGGGGTATTCAGTTCCCAATTAACGTTAATTATCTGATATCGTTGGACAGAAAAGAGATCAATTCAAAAATTTATTGTCATATGAAAAATATAGGTTTTAATATAATAAATATAAAACAACAATAACAACATATTTTTTGTACATTGAACAGTACAAAAAAACATTGTCACCAACTTGTATTTGAATAAAAGAAATAAGAAACTAACAATACATTTTCTAACAGCATGTAGAATTGTTCTTCACTCACTATTTATGATAGTACTATACCAATTAACACTAAAAATTAGAAAATTGGTAATTATATTAAAAATGTATAGTATTAAACAGAAAGAATTTTTTGAATTTGTTTCGCATACTTTGGCTCATCGGCATGTCACATCTCTTAAAACATATCATTGATAGCACTTTTCTGTCAAAAAGGCACCAACCAGTTTAATACGATCTGAATAAAACCAATTTTTCAATAAGCTCGATTTTAGACGCAGCATACGCTGTGGAAAAGCTCTTGTTTATACGACACAATAAATTTAACGTGACGTTCGAATCCATGGACCGTGTAAAACTAGACCGAAACAACACACGCCCCGATGCCGTAAGGGAGGGACTATTGTTAAGTACAAATACTTTATAAAATTGTTGTCTCTCTCTCCTCTCTATGTGTCTATCTTACTTCACGTTACTTTGAACTCTTATTTATTGCAATTGTCTATTCCGCTTTTTCTTATTGTCTAACCTTCTGGAATTGTTTTCAATGCATGCTGGTTAATTTAAAATTATTTTTGCAAAGCTGACAATTTTGAAATAAATAGTTTCCTAATAACTAATAAAGAAATTACTTGTACGAGAAATAAAAATAACATTTCCTGAAATACAGTTTGAAACTGCAGTGCAAGAAACGAAGCAAAAAGAAGTAGGAATAAGCACAGTAAAAGGATACACTTTCTTTAATAGCGGCAGAGGAACAAGACACTTTAGAGTTGCTTTTGCAAAAGGGGGCTACATGAGGAGGAAAATTAATATAATGACTGACAGCCAGGCTGTCATTAAGGCAGTCTCAAACCTGTAACTAGGTCAAAACTAGTTAGGGACTGCAAACAATCCCTCAATGCACTGGCACGAGACAACACGGTGTCTCTGATTTGGGTGCCGGGACATGAGGATATAAAGGGCAACGTAATAGCCGATGAACTAGCTCTAAGAGACACTTCATGGGTCCAGAGTCCGTACGTGGGATTACTAAGGATTCCGCAAGAAGGGAGATCTGGACCTGGTTAGATAAAGAAAGTACAAAGAAGTGGAGGTCGACTGAAGGTCAACTCCATACCAAAACGCTGATAGGGGATGGGGATGATAGTTTCTCTGATAACCTACTAAAGCGCAGTAAGAAAGAAGTTAAAACCATTACTTGGTTGGTAACTGGACACTGCCCTCTGAAAAAGCATCTATACAACACAGGCCGTGTAAGCGAACCGTGGTGTAGAAGATGCGAACTACAGGAGGAAACGAGTTTACATGTAATCTGCACATGTGAGGAACTGAAGGTACTCAGGAAGAAATATTTCGTGAGAGATCCATTGGAGCCCTCGAAGGTCCTCAAGTTTCCACTGGGCAAGATACTGGGCTTTATAGAGAACACCAAGCTGCTCGAGTGGAAATAAGAGCTCAAGTGCCCGGACATGAAGTGCCCACCCTAACCTGAATGAATGAATGAATGAATGAATTAGAGTTGCGTTTATTATAGGTAATGACCTGAAGGAGGTGGCAATCAATTTTGAGGCGATCTCAGATAGAATATGTAAAATTAGGCTATACAAGGAAAGTATTGGAAGCTAACCATAGTGAACGTTCACACACACCACAGAGGGCAAGAACCTAATAGACGAAAATGCATTTTATGAAGAGATACAACTCATAGGGAAATAGAAAAAAAACACGACGTAAAAAATAGACCTAAGGAAGTTTGTAGACCAGAAAAACGGAATCATTTAATTTCAATTAAATTGAAAGTAATAGAAAAAGAAATTAGAAACTTTTACCAAGGTTCAAAGAAAATAAAACAAATAAGACAAATGGTTGCCATATTGGCATACGTTATGTACGATTCATGTAACTGAAAACAATCTTAATAATAAAGCAGTACAACAGACCACACAAAGAGGATGCATCATGGCGCTGCGGTTATAAGAAAATACAAAAAGAAAAGAGAAATGAAAGGCTTCAAGACTCGAAAGTGCGTAATAATTGACGATAATATTGTAATATACAGTATGTTAAAAAAAGGTTGTCGGATATTTTACCCAATTGTAGTACTGGTGGAAATAAACAAAAAAGTCTTAGTCAACATGGGTCCGCAATTCAACTGTTTTTGACATATAGTCGATTGCATATTGTTTTAGTAGGATAAAAATTTTCAAAGAAATTCTGATCGCAATGTAAATTAAACAAATGTTTATTTAAAGTAAAACTAAAGAAATTGTTCTACATGTCCACCGTTCATTTCTAAGCACGCTTCACACCTTCTTATGAAAGATCGACGCAATCTTTCGAAAATTCCTGGAGTCCTCCGAATTTCCTCGCAACAATTTACGATTCGTTGCCTGAGTTCTTCCAAATTGTTTACAGATCGTGCGTACACTAATTGTTTTAGATGCCCCAAACATAGAAGTCTAGAGGTGTCAGGTCAGGGGACCTACGAGGCCATGCAGTTGATCCACCCCGTCCTATCCATCTCTCGTTGTAATCTTGATTTAAGAAATTTCTAACTACGATGGAAAAATGCGCAGGAGCTCCATCGTGCATAAACTACATATTTAATCTGTTAAAAAGTGGCACGTCTTCCAACAAAACGGGTAATTCATTCTTAAAAAATCCAAGTATACTTGTCCCGTTAAACGATTAGGGAGAAATACTGGACCAATTAAACAGTCTCCAAAAATAGCAAGCCAAACATTTAGCGAAAAACGATTTTGGTGATACAGTTCAACAACAGCATGGGGATTTTCATCTGCCCAGACGTGATTGTTATGAAAATTGAATATTCCGTCTCTTGTAAACCCAGCCCCGTCACTAAATACAATCTGAGTCGCAAAATTAGGAGTTTCTGCCAGCTTTCGTAAAATCCAATGACAAAAAACCCTACGTGCATCATAATCGAGAGGAGCAAGAACTTGCACGCGTTGAATGTGGTAGGGATAGAGCTGCTGTTCCCGCAGAATTCTCCAAATGAGAGGACGACTGACGTTCAGTTCTGCGGCAAGTCTTCGGGTGCTAATATTTGGGTTGTCTTCTACCCGTCTCAAAATATCTAATTCTACTGCGGGAGAAGAACTGATTTAGGTCTACCAGAACCACCATTAATTTTTAAATGAACCAGTTTCGGACAGCCGGATATGAAGTCTTGAGAAAATCTTATCACTCGGTAACAACCGATTTGGAAATTCTTCGGCATACATACGCCGTGCTTCAGTGGCATTACCATTCGCACGACCGTATATAACATGCATATCGGCCATTTCTGCATTTGTGTACTTATGCATAATTTGAGAACAAAAAAACAAATTGACGCAAATGATAAATAATCTGATGACAGATGTCTGACAGAACTAATTTTAAGTCACAATCAGTTGTTTGACAAAGGGAACTATTCTCAAAACCGAAAAATGTTTTTTTTTTTTATTTTAAAATATGCAATCGACTATATGTCAAAAACAGTTGAATTGCGGACCCATGTTGACTAAGACTTTTTTGTTTATTTCCACCAGTACTATAATTGGGTAAAATATCCGACAACCTTTTTTTAACACACTGTATTTACTAGCTTCTGGTAGTGAAAGTAAATCGGAAGAGGTTAAAACAGACATTTTCTTAAATTTTATAGGAGAAGAGGCTATTGAATTATTCAAGACATTTATTTTAACCGACGAAAGTAAAAATATTTTAAAAAAATAAGATTTGAGGATTACATAAATTCTAGTAAAAACGTGATATAGAAAAGATATTTGTTTTATAATAGAAAACAAAAATTGAAACGCTTGAGCGCTACATGTCAGTTTAAACAATATGAAGAAATGCTAAGAGATACCAGAGCTTTACAGTTCTGGATAGATCTGGAAATATGGTAAGGGACCCAACTACGATCTCAGAAATATTTAAAGAACAATTTAGCATAGTAAAACCTTCCTATATTCACAGTGACTTGACTGTACCCAGTGCCACGAATCACAACCTATTTCTATTACCAACAGATTGTTTCGAATTAGAGCGGATCATCAAAGAAGTATCGAGGAAACATTCGGCTGGTTACGATGATGTAGTACCCTGCTTTTTATTGGGTCTTGTCTGCGACAATTTATTGCAGGCGCTAACATATTTAATAAACCAGTCTTTGAGTGAGGGCGTGTATCCAGATCGATTAAAACTTAAAAAAAATCATTTCCTGTTTATAAAAAAGGTAACAAACACGACCCAAAAAATTATTATAGGCCTATATCTCTGGCATCAGCATTTTCGAAAGTGTTTGAGAAAATTATCAACAAAAGGTTAACGATTATTTAATGAAGATAAGTTTTTAAGATTGAAGTTATGGTTATTATTTATGTTTTGCCAAAGCAGTAGAGTTGACATTTTGTGTATTTATGTTGTACTTGCGAGAGTAAATTCTTTTTTCTTATCAATACATAGAAAAAATAAAAAAAATCACATTAAAAAGAAATTTCAAATCAAATATTAAATTTTATGTATTTTAGAAAAAAAATATAATTTGGAAAAGGAAAAAATAATTTTCGAAACGTAAAACGTGTTTTTAATTTAAATTGGACAAAATACCGGCATACACAATAAATAAAGAAAGTGTAACCATTTAGTTATTATAAGTTTAAAAAGCTTTCGTTTGGATTATCTTTAATTTCTTTTGAAATTAAATCAAAATCATTTTGAAGACCTTGATCCTAATGATATGGAATATTATTTTGATAATTTCAGTATAGCAACTCAGACAGAAGAGAAACATGATAAACTATTACAGTTAATTGCTGTTACTGCAAAAATACAATGTAAAATTTAATATCGACAAATTATAATATAAACAAAATGAAATTAAATTTTGTGGTCACATATATAACGAACAAGGAGTTAAACCAGATGTATGTATGTATGAAGTAGAAGGGTGGTGTTACACTGCGACCTAAAGATCTATTGTGTTCCCTATTCTTGCTGCTTTACAGCTGGCCTTCCAATCCTATTCCTTTTAGAAAGTGTAGGATGCCAGAGGGCCCCAGTCTAGGTAAGTCTCCTCTTCGATTTCACATGCACCCAGGTACAATGCCTCGGTTGCACAGTGCTACGCAGTTTGAGAGGAGGTGGATGGATGTTTCATCCTGTTCCCCACAAAATCTGCATTCAGGATCTTTTTCCAATCCAAGCTTACTCAGGTGTCCTTTCAGTCTACAATGGCCTGAAAGTATTCCTGTTAATATGCGAACATTGTTCTTACTCAGGTTGATGCATTCTGTAAACCTCTTTTGGTTATAAGTTCCCAGAAGAATTTTACTTTGCCTCATTCCTGGAGATTTTCCCAGTAGCTGGATTTTCTCTGCTCCATTTCCATTTTAGTTTCTTCAGTATTGTACTGCTACTTAACCCGCAAAAGGGTTCAGGCCCTACGAAAGGCATTCCAGCCCCTTTTTTGCGAGGTTATCCGTTATTTCGTTTCCTTCCACTCCTGTGTGACCCGGAACCCACAGGAGGGTTACTTTATTTCTTTTGCCTAGCTCATTTAGTTTCTCTAGGCATTCCCAGACCATCTTGGAGCTGATCTCATATGAGTTCAGCGCCTTGATGGCTGCTTGACTATCAGACACGATGATAATCCCCTGCTTCCGATAGTTCCTATCCATAATGAACTGAACACATCTTCCAATAGCGTGTATTTCCGCCTGAAATACACTTGGGTATTTTCCCAAGCTTTCGAAATATGTAGTTCTAGGCCCATATATTCCTATTCCAGTTCCTTCTGCCGTTTTGGAGCCGTCAGTGTACCATTTGATGGCATTTCTATTCAAGTTCAAGATGGTGTTGTGATCCCACTCGCTCCTGTTACTTAGCTTTATGGTGAATTTTTTCACAAAGCTAAATTTTTTTAACATATCATCCCGGGGCATATCCCAGGTTTGATCACCGTCAGGAGATTGAGGCCTATGCCTAATCATTCCTTCCTTGACCATTCTTAGTGCGGTTCTTTTCGCCACACCCTCTACTACTATGTGGAGGGGGGCAAGTTCCAATACTACTTCAATAGCTGCTGTTGGGCAGGTTCTCATAGCTCCCGTTATGCATACACATGCTAATCTTTGCACTTTCGAGAGGTTAATTCTCGCGGTGGCCAGATTAGTTCTTTTGCTCCATGCTACTGATGCATAGGTGATGATCGGTCTCACTATCGCTGTATACATCCAAAGCAGTATTTTGTGTTGCATCCCAATTTTCCCTGCAAAGTTTCTGCACACCATCAGAGCTCTTTTGGCCTTGTTGGTTACTTCAAATTCATGTTTGTTCCATAGAAGTTTATTGTCTAGGGTAAAGCCTAGATATTTAACCTCCGTTCTCCAATCTATATTTTGCCCATCCAGTTTTATGGTTCTAAGATTGGATTTTCTTTTCCTGGTAAATGCTACTAGGGTTGTCTTAGTGGGGTTGCCATTGAGTCCCATCGATTGACACCATCTTCTCGTGAAGTTCAAACCTCTTTGATCTATGTCACAGAGGGTATTCTCAAATTTGCCTCTTGTGTATATGACAATATCATCAGCATACCCTTGACAAGATATGCCTAGATTCGTCAGTCCGCATAAGAGTTCATCTACTATTAGGCTCCACATAAGTGGGGATGTAACTCCCCCCTGTGGGCATCCTCTGGTCGTATTAACCGAGATGGTCTTATGTTCCACCTCCGCCTCCACCGACCTGGTAGACAGTAGTTGCGACATCCATCTAGAAGTCACACCGTCTACCCCTCTATTAATTAAATTAAACCAGATAAATAACATGTTAAAGCTATCTTAGAGTTGAAAGGAACCAACGAATATAATAGAATTACAACTTATAACTATCAAGACTGATAAATTATTTAAGAGATTTTATAGCAAATTTAGCAAGTTTATTTGTAATTTGTAGGTTTGACATAAAAAACCACACTGAAGCTTTATATAAATTAGAATTAATAGTATCAGATTTACCTACATTAAGACATTTTGATCCAAATAAAGAGATAGTAATAGAATGTGATGCTTCAAAAGCAGGAATAGGTGCTGTACTTTTACAGGAAGTAAATTCCATTTCCTTTGGATCAAGATGTTAAACCGATATATAGCAATCGTACGCGCAGATTGAAAAAGAATTTTTGCGTATATAAAAAAAAAATTCATTACAGTATTTATGATCGAAAAATTATTGCTTTTATAGATCATGCCTCTTTAATCTCTATCACGAAAACGATATATCATTAATACCATTTAACAAATTGTAGAAAATGCGTCTAAAATTACTTAATATGACAAAAATAAATCATTAGATTCAATCGATGAATGACTGTGTCTGAATCATTCCGCAAATGCATGAGGCCGCCGTGAAAGATGCAATAACCCTGTCACAACGTTTGCATTGCAAAACTTCTGTAAATTCTGTTGCTGTAAATGCTGTGACATCATCTTTTTTCACACTGTTGTAGCCACAAACACAGTATATAATAGTAAGGACATGTTCGCAAAAATCCATTGTTCTTGAGTGGTCCGTTTTGAATGACCTTCAAGCCCAGCTGCCATTTTGTAAAGCTGTTGCCGGGAATTTTCAAACGTGTAGAATAATTTATATTTTAAAGGAAGTAAAAAAAATAGATTAAAAAAATACACAAATTTATGCGGTTTTTATTCTGATTTTGTTGCAAATATTTATGAACAGTTTATAGTAATAAAAAACACGATTCCAGTAAAATAATGTTTGATTAAGTGATACATATATTTGCAAGTGTTTTACGATAATTATGTTCATATTCTTTCCTTTTTGTGAAATAAACCTTTGTTTATATTTTTATAGTGTAAAAGATTTTTCCAGGAATGAATATGTTGTGGTTTTTTCTCAAATAAATTAATAAAAATGCAACAGCATCGGTGGAAGGGACTTTCAAATTTCTGACACGAATACACAATAACTTTTAATTAGGGTTCAAGAGTTATGACTATATCGTTCTGTGCGATACAAAGATTATTCCTTTCTATTCGACTACTTCATTTCTAACATCTGACCCTGCACTGGTTTGTCAACAATAATGTCCGGGGGTGCACAAGTGGATAGAGTTCAGACGTAGACTATATAATATCGAATTGTCTATAATGTGAATAAATGCGATTAAAATTATACCAATATAATGCGGTTCAAACCAAAATCACATTATTTTAAAAAGTGAACATAAAATGAATTAGGTTAGTTACTGCGATAAATAGCAATCTAGCTTAAAATGTGTATCTAACAAATAAATTGATTTAATGTGACCTAGGAATCTCTGCACAACGATAATAGTTCTTCTTATTCATGTACTTTCTTAATTCTTGTCGTGTCATATATATTAGATTCAATCGGAAATCCCAAGAAACTGCGACCACCGTCAGCATCAAAATTTATCTTGCGAGAGTGACTGGCACTACAACATGATACCCATTGGCGTCTTCTTTCACGATAATGTTATTTCACTTAAACCTAACAATATAATATATAAGAAAGTATGTAAATGTTATGGCCACTGGCCACCGATCTTACCTTTTACACAAGAATATCATAATTCATTAAATGTTTTTAAAACTGTAGGGGTAATTCAAAACTAATAAAATACGTAAAATAAATAAATAAAACAAGTAAATCATATAGATTAAACGGACGAGTAAACTAATTTGTGTAGATACGAACGTAAACAATAACAAACTGCCATTTTGGGAAGCTGTTGTTTGTGTGAAGTTAGGTTTAGAAATTTGAGCCGCTATAACTCCTCTCTTGTCCTTACTCGGTGTACTCTGCCACAAATGATACAACGACCTTGTCTCAACGTTTGCAGCTAAGCTGCAAGCTAACCACTGACAATTCAAAGCCAAGCAAATGTCAAAATTTCAGGTTAACGTCCTATCAAATAGGATCCTTAGATACAAATGTAAATTTCCTACTTTGGATAGTGGATGTTACCAAACACTCGTCTTTCATTCTTACTAATGAGATATACTATCACGATTTTACTCAGGTTTTTCTTACTACTTCAACTACAAACGGCACTGAAGGACCCTCCTTCACTTTGATTCTCTTAAAAGTATTACATCATCCGCGTAGGTTTGCATTTTGTCCCTAACAGCTTCAATGATAGCCAGCAGGTCGTCTACAATTAGTGACCAAAGCAGTAGAAATAAAATCCACTCTGCTCGGCATGCAGATAGCACGTAGTATACAAGGATTGTTATAACTTAACCACTGATTAAAAATGCAACTCTCTGCAGTAAGAAAAAGATAAACACAAGCCTCTTACGAACTATAATAACTTTCTTAAAGTTTAATTTAAGTTCACCTCATTCAAAAAGCTTACAAAAGCCGGCTATTCCTTGTGAGAAAGCGCATTATGTGCATAATAATATATTATCAAACTCCAACGTGTCAATGGTGCAACTTGTAATACACGATACCGAAGCCGTAGTCAAGGAAATAAGAAGAGACCAGCGAAGAAAAAAAGATTCACTCTCACAGTGCTGTTAAGAACAAAATAAGATTGCAACAAGAGTTTAAAAGCGGTGCGAGTTAAAAGTCTGTGCCCTTAAATACCTTTCTAATGAATAGGAAAAAGGGGCATCTAAACGGGTATTTGCCAACTTGTGATAATACTATTCTACCACGATCCTTAAGAGTTTGCGTGTGTTATAAGTCAACATTATATATATAATTTGAACGTAAAGTTGAAATAGATTGTTAAAAATTCACGTTTGATATTTTAATGTGGCAGCATTTTTATGTTGTAATTGTAATAAGGTAATATAAAATTTCGTATCTAACGATGATTTAATTTTATATCGAATTGAGCGAATGTAGCGTACATCCCTGACAAACGGACATTATTCAATACGAATCAATCTTTTTTTTTTGCATCCGCTGCCCTAATTCGCCCATTCAAAAAAAAAAATGTGAGCCCAGATATGTCATTACAATTTGTGGCATTGACAACGCGAATGGAATAAAATTTTGTAATTACGGGGAAAATCGAGATAATCCAACGATCTTGATTTGTTTACTGGGATATTATATTGCACTTTACAGTTATCATCTTCTTGTCGTCCGAACGCTTCTGATTTTAAAGAGATTAGAGCACAGGGATGGTCAACTTTTATGTACAGGTTGGACCAAATTGTATGTTTGTACGCAACGGATAAATATACTGTGAGATCGAATAAGACTGTCCTGATCCTAACGAAGATTATATCAATATTTACATTCACTGTTTAAAATGAAGTCGTGTTTGGGAAATGTCATTATCGTCAGCGCAATTGCTCAATTCGTCAGGAATGTTAGTAGCAAATATAGATCAGAGTCGTTTATTGATAAATCGTTTGTTGTTTAATGAATATTATGACTTGTCGTCCGTATTTAAAAGTAATGAAGTAATTAACAATAATGAAAGAATAAATAACGTTGCTGCATCGAAGTAAAAAGTTACATCTGTAACAAGTAGAAGAAAAACAATCTGGATTCGTCAGATGCGAGCGATGTTGATTTTTTATTTTCATTACAATGCTACCCCTCCATTGGTGGAAACTCCATAATGAAGTTGACAAATGAGCAAAAAATAACTGTGGATAACTTTGTGTTGGCGTAGTTTTCCACGAAAACGATTTATTATTTACTATACTGGAACAATGAATGAAGACTCTAAAATCAAGCTCATCAGACAGAAGTTCAACACCGACAATTGTGGATATATATAAAGTATTTAAACATTTCAGGGTTTTACCAGATCCGACCTTCAAAAACAAATATTTAGAGTTTACCATACTTACGTTTTTCAAATTACCATGTTAAATAAAAATAAAATGGTAACATTTACTTTTTATTGTTATGTTAATGCTGCTTAATTTTTTATAACAAAGTGCCTCCATATAAAGAACTAAGATACTTATTGTGGTCATCCATTTATTATAAAGTACTTGTAAAACAAAATAACAAAAAAACAATGCCAAATGTGGGCCGCACTCCTCAGCTTGTTTAGAAAGTTTGACGGGGAAATTTTAGAGCTACCTTCCTGGAATTGAGTTATCCAATAATGCTATACAGCTGTAAAAGAGTTTTTTGTCTGTAATGCTTGGAGGTGCTGTCTCATCGCAATTCAACATTGAAAAAGGTGTTTCACGAGGTTCGCCAATTAGTCCTTTATTGTTTACCATTTATACATGTTTTATATTTAATAATATCGCAAATTGTTCTGTAGAAATGTGTGCAGATGATACTCAGTTAATTTATTCCTTTGATCCTTCTCATATTTTGGAAGCAGCTCGCATGGTCCAGGATGATTTAGATATTTTAATGAAATCTTGTGGCAGTTATCGTCTACATTTAAACGTCTCTAAATGTTCGATGATGTTATTTGGAAGATAGAAGTTAGTTGATTTGCGTAGTAACCAATTCCATACTGCGTTAAATGGTACCCGGTTGCCCTTAGTTAACATGTGCAAAAACCCTGGGATTGCATATATGTATGTATATGCTAGCATCGAGTGAATCAATAGGACCATTGTAGATTAAATCTTTTATTTAGTAAATAAACCGCACGATGTTTGGGTTTGATATATACAATGGCTTTTTGTATATTATGCTGTTTACTGCCAAAGAATTTTTTTTTGTAAAGATATTGTAGAATGAACGTTACCAGAGTTCTTGCATATTTTTAAATTATATTTTAAAAAGGTTGTTAGGGAGTCGTTTTCCATATTTATGCTTTTATTTGTTAATTTAATTTAGATTGAAAAGTATTATATATTCCAAAATTCACGTAAATTTTATAATACTTGCAATACAATTCGTTTATTAAAACTGAAGTTATACAGTAATCAAATTTATTACTTATTAAGAGAGTGTTCAACTTTATTCTGCGCGCCAGGTCAGTACTCAGTTTCATACTTTTCTACATTACGAAAGAATGAAAATATACTATGACTAAATGTTCTGCATAGCGCGAGGCGAGTGCGGCCCGTGTAACCAGACACTTCTGACCACTCTACTTATTAATTTATTTTTCGGGAAACGCTTAAAACTAACAGCTATGTGTTTCACTAATTTTCAAACAGAAGTTGAGAATTACTTTCATATTAAATACAACAAATAGTTTATTGAATCTAAATCGATTGTAAATTACAATTTTTTACTAATTTTGCGTAATTTTTTTGTAAATTGCATTGAATCTCACAGTCTTTGGTATATTTTTTTTTCTCTGACCCCTGTATATATTTGTGTTTAAAAATTAACAATTTTAAGAGACAGCTTTTTTGGTGAACTGTAAAATGGAACCAACTTTATATATTTGAAATTGCACCGACTAACAAATGAAGATAAACACTTAACCATGACACATAATTTTAAAGAAAAACATTATAACATAGTCTAATAAATATATAAATTTCATTTAAAAATTCAATATTTGCTTTCATGACCTAATTAGAAAATTTTTATGAACTATAAGAATAAAATTTAATCTAAGTTTGTTTGTTCAGATTGCTATTTTCTGGGTTTAATGGTAATAATAATTGGCAATTCGATAAATGCTTCCTCAAAGATGTAGTTTATATTGTTCTTTATTGTAATTTAAAAGAATCTGCTTTTTTTTCTCGTAATTAAGCTATTTACTAATTGTTTTATAGTTTTAATATTTCTGAAGAAGTTGCTATTAATAGCAAGGAAAGGTCAATAAATTTATGCTAAGTTGGAATATTCATAGTTTCATTTCAAAAATCGGCAAAACCAAGAATAGAGTTAATTAATGGTGTGATCGACTGCCCTCAACTTCTTGGTGGTGTAACTTTTCATGTGCCTCGCTGCTCAGCTCGTTTTACAACTATTGCTGTGGACGAACACCTTTGAGTTCGCGAGAGTTTTTTTTTTAAGCGGCACAGATGTTAATTTTGATCCCGATTTACCTTTTTCGATAGGGGATTAAGGGAGTTCTTTGACGAGATGTCCGTGTAAGTAGATTGTTATTTGATTTTCATTGCTGTTTTTTGATTTTTCATTATTATATTAGAATTTTGTTCGGTTAAATTGAAATCTATCTCTTGAGTCAGGGAACTCAGTTAGATAATAAGAGTTGTTGTAGTTTTTGTGCACAAATTTGTTATAAAATCTGTTATTATCATAATTTGTTCTAGAAGGGATTGTAAGTTTTAAGAGTTTTATTTTTTTTCCGTTTCTAGTTTTCAAATTAGTTTTATTTATTAATCACCTCGTGAAAGGAGAAAAGGAAGCATTGTGCTTGTGTTTAAATTTCAATTTTGTTAATTTATTTGTTTTCCACGTTTAATATTAATTTTGTTGTTTTAACCTTGAGATCACGTGGATTATTTGAGTAGCAGAATTTTCTTCTAGAACAAATCTACCATTTTGTTTGTTAGAGGATTTTGAATTGTTCTTTGTAAATGTAAATTCAAGCAGGTTTTATTTTTGGCCAGGACTTTCAGTCGATGGTTTTGTTTTCCCTGCAATTTGTAATTAAATGTTTTTTTTTTTCTTTTTTTTTTAAATAATAAATTTTGATTACTTACACCCACATTTTATTTTTATGATTAGTTCAATCCTGAAAATAACCTTGAGGTTATTAAGTTTTTTGCGCCCTTTTAAATTTTTATCCACTGAGCTAGTTGATTTAATTTTCTTTTTTAATTTCACTTTTCATATATGCTGGTACCATCAGTTCACAGCACTACGTTCTCCGTTCCTGTTTCGAAAACCAATTTACTTCGGCAATCACCACTCTACACGATGTGTAAAAACGTAGACAATTATTATTTTGAAATTTTTTCCAACCTATTTAATGATATTTTATTATTTTTATTTAGTTTATAATTAGTTGTATTGAATTTTGTTTTTACTTTGTTATTTTTGTGTATGCATATTCAATTCTTTTTGTATACATATAATATATATGCATGCATGAAGATACTTTATAATTTTGTCCTGTAATTAGTCTGTACTGTTAGACAATAAAAACTTATTATTAATAGAGAAATGATGTAGAATACAAAACGGATGCGGAAAAATTCTAAATTTATATTCAGCAACTTATTGACTAAAGAAAAATCAACTGACTTCTTCTTAATCACACCAATATCGCGTAATTACAAGCAGAAATAATTTACAACTTGGGTACAATCCATCAATTTAATCCACTAATAATTATATTGTTGTACAAACAACAACTTACGATCATATTTGCGTTTTACTTTGTGGGTAATAGGACTAAATCACATAAAGTAGGTAACTAAATTTGCTGTATGGCAAATAAAGATCAGCGATAAGATAGGTATTGGATTAGTTCTGTAGCAATCATAGCCTCAATGATCAAGCTAATAATCCGTTATATCTCTATTATTATAGGTACATAATCCTGTAAATACTACTAGATATCTAACTTTGCATTAATTGATTTTGTATTAATTCTAATTATTATTATACATACATATGAATACACATCCTCAGCGCGCTGAATATTTCCATAAAAAAATATTAGGAAAATTGGGAAAATAGACAAAAGGAATATTCACATGTTTAGAGATGAGTTAGACACGTGTCTATACCTACAGTATGATATTGCTTCCATGGCACCTTCTTTAAATGTTTCAATATTAGTTTGTTTCCCTGACACAAAAATAACAATTACACGTGTCCAACAAGAAAAACGTGTAATAAATGAAGGGATTATGAATCGCAGACACACATTAAATGCCTGGGCGACTCTACCCTAGGTCAATGTTACGTGTACGATCAGAAAACGTCAAATTTCCAAATTTACCGTACATTTAAGGAATAATATACTGACAAGGGAACACCGGCGGGTGTCCCCCTCCGATTTCGATGAAACTTAACAGATCGAAAGAGTACCTTAAAATAAGAGACACGTATTTTTTTTATCGGCGTATCCGCACGATTTTGGGGTACAGCCCCCTCCAAAGTTTGGACGATTAAGTTTATTCATTATTCATCAAAAAAAGATCGCTTTTACATAGAAAACGGTGATGTATAATAAATTTAGAAAATTAATAATAGTAATAATAACTCAAAATAAATATATGTACGTGCCTATCGTGATGAATTTGATATGCACTTATCTACGCATACGTGAGTCTAATTAATTATTCAGTCACACGGATAAATTACGGTTTATTACTGAATATGTTCTTACAAAATTTGAAAATAGCATTTTGGATGGAAAAATAATTCACGACATGGATCTTCGACGGTGGGCTTTAGAAGCTAAAGAAGAAATTGGACACGAATCATTTAAAGCAGGACATTGGTGGATATGGCACTTCAAGAAGGTACATAAAATAGTATCACGTAAGATAACAAAATTTATTACTCGTTCTACGCGTACTGATATGGGAAACCTAAGGTTAGTAAGCGATACTTTTATTAATAAAGTCAAACCTTATATCACTGACATTGGCAGAAGCAACGTATACAACGCTGATGAGAGCGGATTTAATCTAGAAGTACATTCCGGTCGTACTTTAGCTATGAAGGGTGAGAAAACCGTTGAAGGTATTGTGCAATCCTTGCACTCTACAATACATAGTTACACAATTTTGCCAGCCATTTCTGCAAACGGACGCTTACTTTCACCACTATTTTTAGTATTAAAGGAGTCTACGAATACGTTTGGACCTCGAGTTGCGCAATCATTGTTTCAACCTGTAAATGTGTATATTTCTTCTTCAGTATCTGGTAAGCTCACTTCAAATCATTTCAAAACCTGGCTAACGGATGTTTTTCTCTCGAATACCGGGCCAAAGAGTGTCCTTTTGTTTGATTCGTGGAGTGGGCATTGTGTTGCCGAACTTCAGCAATTAGTGCCAAAAGATAAAACTTTGAACATTTTAAATATACCATAAAAAAAACGATAGCGATGGTACAACTTCTAGATGTATATGGTTTTAGACTGTGGAAAAATGTTGTTAGAACTTTTTCGGATATAGCGATTCTTATGAACTACGGCATAGATTTACATCAGAGAAATAATATTATTAAGTTGCAATCCCTAACCCATAATCAGTTTTCTTCCCCAAGATTTTTCGACGTATTCAAGTACTCGTGGTATAAGAGTGGATACGTTGAGGAAAGACCTGGCTCCTTTAAAAATCCTGTAGAGTTTTGTTTTAACAAAGATGCGCAGTCTACACCCTTGTGTAGTATTTGCAATAAACCAGCTATTGTGCGGTGTTCATGGTGCAAACAAAATCTGTGTTTTAAACACTTTTGCACAGACTATCACTACTGTAATACTTACATAGCTTAATTACTGTATGTATATTAATCTTGTTCGCTATTGCAATACATATATACCAATAATCGCATTACAGTATGTCATGTATTTAAACATTTATAAGCATTATAATGTTTTTCTAATTCTGTTCTATTGTTTCCGAAATGTTATAATCGTTACAAACCCATTAGTTATATTTATGCTCCATTTAATACTTACATTGTGCACCTACATTGCACGAAAAACTTGAAATAAATTAAAAAATATATATGTATGTATTATTTAATCCTTCGTCCTGTGTAGCAAATTTGTTCATATATACGCACTAAAGGATTATGGTATTCTGAGAATGAATGACATTTTATTAAGGCAATATATAAAACGCAGTCACTAACTGCAGTTGATAAAACGATTTGTATTGCTACCACCGATAAAAGTTTCGTATAGTATATAGAATAAGTTAGTAGGCATAGAAAGGTTTGACCATAGCTTGTCGAGTAGATACGTAGATACAATTCTAAATTAAGAAATATTTAAGTAAGGAGAGCAGCGGAGTAACGATAACAAATAATTGTTGTTAATGTACTATATTATTATTATTACAATTATTTTTATTATTAATTCTCCAAATTTATTACCATTGTTTTCTATGTAAAAGCGATCTTTTTTTGATGAATAATGAATAAACTTATTATTAAAAAAAATGCGGGGGTATGGGGTACCCCGTCCCCCGTTATTAGCTTTTTATGAAGATATCTACCTTGAGACCATGTATTATGCTGGAAATTATGTTAAGGATAAAAACTTATTTCTGTTATAGTTCATTTGATTTATATTAATAGACAAGTTTATTAATTTTGAAGCTTTATTATTATTTTTCTATTTTTACAATTATTAATTTTCTAAACTTGTTATACATTATTCTATATAAAATCGGCCTTCTTTTGATGAATAAGAAGAAAAAATGTAAAAAAAAATGGGGGGCTACGGGGTACACCGTCCCCCGTTATTAACTTTTTGCGAATACGGACGACGCCACCTTTAGGGCCATGCAATATGCTGCAAATTATGTTAAGAAGAAAATTTAATATCTGTTATAATTTAGGAAATATTTGCAAAAATTGAGAAATCGTCCAAACTTTGGAGGGGGCTGTACCCCAAAATCGTGCGGATACGCCGATAAAAAAAAATACGTGTCTCTTATTTTAAGGTACTCTTTCGATCTGTTAAGTTTCATCGAAATCGGAGGGGAGCACCCGCCGGTGTTCCCTTGTGAGTGACATTAGAACTGTTACACCAAGCAGCAATAATTTGTTCAATTTGATTTTTTTGGCAGTGTGTTAGGTTTACATAAACATTTGCAAGAAATTTTATTAACATGTAATACGGAAAAAAATTAATAATGTGTTTGGCTCAGTACAAAAAAAGACAAAATCAGTTTGTCGTCTGCTTGTGACACCTCGTTCCAAGCAACTTCCAACAACTAGCTCCAATTTTTCTGTGATTAAAGGATTGATTGTATCGTCTAGCATCATCAAATACATTTGACCATTTAAAGTCTCGTCAATGAGTCCTATAATATGATTGCCAATGATACCAACCCATACATTAAGTTTCTGTGGCCGCTGTGTATGTGTTTCATTAACTAAACATAAGTGTTTATGTATATCATCGTAATTACACTTTTGTACAACGCAGTATTAATAACAGCGACATTCTCGTATGATTATTCAAAAAATAACACATGAATTTGACATTAATCCCATTCAGAGCTAGTTACAAATATTTAAATAAAGATAGGGTTAGTTTAACAGAAAATCGCTCATGTCTCAAAATCTATTAAAGATAGGTGATGCTATTAATTTTCTAATTTCTAATTAAAATACAGGGTGTTCTATTTTAAAAAATTGAGTTTTCTGCATTTGAAAATATGTCATTATATTTCTCAGTTTTAAACATTCTGTATGTGAGAATGAGTAGTGTGTGTACCACTTCCTAGAGTTATATCTACATTCATAACATAGCAAATTTGGAGTCTCTACTTGCAGTATTAACCGAGATATTAATTTCTTAATGATGCAATGATTATGACTAAAAGAAAAAATTAAATAACTCAAAAACGGCAACATGTAGCTATTGAAATAGCTAATGAAGACTGACGTATTATAGTCATAGAATCCAAAAATGAATAAAAAAACTATATCATCTATTTAAAATAACAAAGTTGACGTGCGTTTCCGGTCAATCAGAAGTGATATTTTAGTTAAAGTATTTCATATTTATAGTTCCAAGCGAACAGATAATGGTGCCAAATTCTCAAATATAAATGAATCATAGAACATCGTCAATTTTTAATGAACCACTTACGTGGAATATCCTGTATATTACATATTATTATCAATAATACACAAAACATTATTCACTAAAACCTTAACCGAAATCACAATTTATTCAACGGAACCCTATTAAAACGACCGCCATAATTCGCGCCGAAGTGTGTGTCTCTTTTTCCTCTAATCTTTTTTCTTTGTTGTTGCAGTCTCGCCGATGATCTGGGTCCCCAATCAGTTAGTTGGGGCGCCATCTGGTACTGATGTTACAATTGACTGTCACACGGAAGCTTATCCTAGAGCGATTAGTTATTGGGTGTACGAGAACGTCATGCTGCTGCCCAACAAGAAATACGGCACCGAGAATATGGAAAACAGCTACAGGGCCCACATGAAGTTGACGGTGAGGAACTTGCAGACGGGGGATTTTGGAAATTATCGGTGCATTTCGAAAAACTCCCTAGGGGAGACGGAAGGTTCGATACGGCTCTACGGTAAGTGTTTCTTGCGTCGGTCTTATGCTTTCTGCAAACTACATTACCGGATATTGTATTCCTTTCAGATCTTTCCCTTTTACATCCGGCGATCCCAAATTGACAGAACATAAAGCAGTGTTTTTGTATCGCTGTGCCGGAAACAATCCATTCAAATTTTGAATGGGGAATTATAATATTCTACTTCAATGTTGAGGAGTAGACTAATACCATGTTCGTATTGATATCCTACATTATTTACCTCTCGTAATGCTGAGAAAACACAAACAACTATAAATTTAACTTAGCCATAATAAGCTAATTCCTGAAATATGAACATACCATGTGATTCAAAATGATTGTCGTAAGAAAAAAACTGTTTTCCGGAAAATTTATCTATACTTATTACCAATTAAATAAGCGAATTTAGCTACACAAAATTCATACATTAAATGAATTTTCTTACATTTAGCGACATTGGCGTGCTGTTGTAGTATCTTTCGATTATTTTCTTATAATTTTTTCAAATCGTTTATTTACATCTAATATCACAACAATAGTATTCTGAATACTGTAAGAAAATAAGGGAATTTATCTTGTGGTAATCAGCTCAACAAACAGGTAAAAATCAATATTAACATTAAGTGAATAGTTATTACGTTTATAATGTTATGGCTTATCATACACTTCAGCGCAATGAGCTTGTCAAAAGAAAGTTACATTTCTCCCTATAAGTTCTACAGTACAGGAATTATTACCATTAGATCACGATAGGCGATTGAATATTGTCATTGGTTTAATGACAATTTAAGGGTCGATGACTTGCTAAACAAATCATTTTTCTCGGATGAAGCCTGGTTTTATCTAACAGCTATATCAATTCACAAAAACTATCGTATCTGGTCTGCAGAAAATCACACGAATTTCGAGAAACGCAATTGCATCCCATAGAATGGAGTTTGGTTAGCTATGTCCAGGCAACGAGTATAGGGCCAATTTTCTTCGAGAAACTGTAACAGCCCACTTTACCAACAGATGTTGGAATTGCTTATTGCAGAGTTACAAGAAAATGAGCTGAAGCAGGTTATTTTCAGCACGATAATGCTCCAGCACAAACTGCTCGACAAACTGCCAATATCTTCAACAGTTTTTTGCTGACAGTTGTTAGAGCACAAAGATGCCACCAAGATCTCCTGATCTAACTCCATTAGATTACTTCATGTTCGGCTATCAAAAAATAGGATCTATAGAAACGCATGCATACCATAGAAGAACTGAGAGATGCAGTTTGTCACTTAATAATTATACTAACTGTATGTTATAATTTAAAGTAATAAATAAATTTAGTTAAACACCAGTTAGTACCGAATTGTAAAATCATAATTTAGTAAAGTTAAATTAATTACATTTCATTTTTACAAGCAGAAACACCATCCATAGTCGTTTATATAATGCGAGTTCAACTATAGGTTACGTTTTCCTTATTTATGACAGATCCGTTTACTTTCTTATGTTCCAACACTGACTTAGTTCAAACCTTCATTACAAACACGCGGCATATACCTACACCCGGTTACTATCTATAGGAGCGGAATTGACAATCATTTTGAATCTCTGTGTATAAAAGCACCGAACCTAAAGTTAGTATAGAGTAAAACAATTTTCCTGCAATAATATTGCACAAGGGATCTAATTATAAAGACAACGCGCCTAAGAAATAATAAGGGACTTTATAGAACATTCTAACTCAGGTTGATTCAAAATGAAACAGCGCTAAAAACGTTTAACGATGTTAGTTTAAAAATAAGATGTAATTATCAATTATTCCTGCGGCGTTTGTTACTATGACTAGGGACTGTATTAAAAGGCACAAAAAAAAACAGAAAGAGACACTTAAAATTAATATAAATTAAGGCAAAGTAAATGGTAATTCCAAAATTACTTTAAAATCCTACATGAAGACTTTAGATGTGCGAAATTTAAGTATGATTCAGACGTCACAGCACGTTTATATTATACATCGAGTAGATGTTAGCGACGAGATACGGAATAAACGGGTTGAATTAAATGTAATTCGTTCGATGTTACTTATTATACCGTAAGTACTAATTTAATGTACCTCACAAACAATTTTAATTAATATTGCGCCAAGTTGTGCTTTCAAATTTTAAATATGTAATACGAAATTCGCTGTCGATATAAATCTCTGTACATACATAAGAACATGAGTGAAAGAATACTCTTACTTTAACGAACACATGTCTACTTAATCCTCTTAGTATTTGGGCTTATAAGCACTAAAAAGTTTAGGTAATTTTCCTTGGTAGAAAGCACTTTTCTTTTGATAATTTTCTGCACCGAAGAAACTTAAGGAAAATGTCGAAATGTTACAAATTTGCCCATAATACTAGTACTTTACGTGAATATTATAGAAAGATTTCTGTTTCTTGGGAAAAAATCTCTAACATTGTAGTATTACCAAGAAAAATATTAATATCTCTCAAGAAAAACTTACAATTTCTTACAATTTACAAAATTACAGTCATAAGTATAATAATTTTCAAGTGGTAATGAAATAAGTAAGGCGCGCATGCGTTAACTTAGAATGTTCTGGCACAGTATATACCCATCCAGTAATTTCACTAAGCGTCGGCGCCTTTGATGTTTTGTCTATCAATTTAAGGAAATTCGCGATGGCGTTTGGCGGCTATATTTGCAACTAATAATTGCAAAGTGGGTACGACAGTAATCTGTATACTGGAACGGATTGACAATTGACAGAAAATCGCGTCGTTAGTTGGTCCATAAAAAGTAATTTCAATGAACAAATAGAGCTAGCATAATTTACGCGCTCAATATTAATGGAATTGATAGAAGAATACTAAAAATGACATAATTTGGTTAATATTAACATATATATTAAAAACCGCAGTAAATAGGGCTTAAAATTATACATAGGAACTGATAGAAAATATATTCAGTTACAGAGAAATGTATACATATTCCTAAAAGAATCTGTTTTAAAAATCGTTAATCGTTTGTTGCTTTGCTTTATAACTTCGTCAGAGTTCACGAATAAAATTTACTTTCCTGAAAAAAAAAACGAATGTGGAATCTGTGTCTTTAGTATTTTATTTATTACACACTAATCGTTTTAGCCAATGTGGAACACATTTATACCTTGTATTTATAAAAGGATTAAAAAACAAACTGAAAAATTACATTGAAATTTAATGATATTTTTCTAAAATCGGTTGAAGGAAAACATTAACAATCACAGCAGGATTATCACAAGTAATTACAAATTATTAAGAAAATTATGCTTGCGGAGTAGCTTGGCACAATAATATAATTCATGGGGGAATAAGTACAAGAAAAGTTTCAATATCCTTTCCCATTTAAAGACAACTCGCAGTAGCTTGAAAGCATTTGTAGTAAACCAGCCAAATAATGAAAATGTAAGTATTTACAATAATTGTTAACAACTATTTCTGGTGCTGCTAAATAAAATGTTATTTTATTACGACTACAACATTTTTACATTTAAATATTTATAAACATGTATTATAAGAAACAACGAAGCAAAATTTTTCACCAACATTGTATTTTTACTTACATTACTTCATCTGGAGGTAATTCAAAAAAATTATATTCTTTATTATCTTTGTGATACCTCCTATCACAATTTGGCACACAGCACTTTACGCTAGGCATTGTGGATTTATTAATAACCTATTAAATAACTATAAAGCTAAATTGAAATTTTAAATAAAGAAAACAACTATATACGCTACTAAAATACTATTAATAAAGTTGTATGTTAAAAATAATTAACTACAACAACTACTCTAAAGGTTACTGTTAGAAATAAGGTTTATATGTTAGCAAAAAAATAAGTAAAGATTAAAATAAATACACCCAAGAAATACTGATAAGTAAACCTGGAAATAAGAAAATATATTGTGAACGCTTGAATTGAATACGCTTTCAATTACGGAATATTCTGTTAACAGCACAACATCAATGTCACCAATAACGTTGCTAACAACAGAATGGAACGTCTTCGTAGGTTTGATTTTTGTTTGTAAACAAATTTAAACAGTTTTAGTTACAATTTCACCCACCTATGCGACACCGCGAATTTCCTTGGACGCCATGTTTGAAACCCATGTTACGGGCGATGTGAAACTACTGGATAGGGTATATACTGTGGTTCTGGTTCAAGTCAGACGCAGGCTAAAATAATATGGTGTCCGGCTACACGTGGTACTGTTTTCCAAGTCACTTTTTTGGATAATTTTTGCATTCAATAGGGATAAACGTACAAAATGTTTTACGGTTTAAACATTATTAGATAATTTCTGTTTCTTAGAAAAAAATCTTTAACATTGTAATATTACTAAAAAAAATATTAATATCTCTCAGGAAAAATTTGGAAAATTACAGTTAAAAATATTATCTTTAATTCAAATAAATTACCTTAAAAGCAATTTTTTTTTTTATATATGTATTAAGTACTTACGATTTTCTTAAAGAAACTATTTATTTTATACAAAGTTGGTACAGTTACAGATAAAGTAGTAGTAGATTTACGTCAAAATTGTTTTACAAAGCTGTAAATCATCACGTCATGATGTTCTAAACATATAATAGGAAAGTTTTCTGGCCTATAGTAGCAAATAGATTACACATATTCTGTGCAGAAATTGCCATGAAGATGGCGGTTCTCCTATTTCACTACACTAACTTTCCATACTGGATATAAATTTTCTACATGGCAGACCTAGTTATCAAATATTTATCTTATTACTATTACTTGCCAGATAAATATCTCTTAGTTAGAAATACTACTACAAAAAGTAATTTTGGGACAATTTTGTGCCGCTAAAACCGTACAGGAATTTTACCATTTTTTTTAAGAATATGGACATAAAAGCATTTGGGATGATAACATTACCTTACTTCACAACTGTGATAAGGGTCAAAAACTTAGACTGTTGGAGGCATACCAAATAGAACGGCATAAGGAAATACCTAACATACATCTTTTAAATGAACAAATAGATTATAACATTAAACTGATTTTCACTTATTTGGATTTGACAGCCAGTAACTAAGCATTAACATTCCATATTTAGACAACCTGAATAACTTTTACACACACATACACAAAACGCACACACATTCACAAGGAACAGACACACACTTTCACACATACATAATTTTTTAAACAATCTTTCGCAGTTTTCGGTTTACAATAAATAACACATAGACACGTTTTGCATATATTAAATCAATTGTAGTGTTTTCATTTCTGAAATAGTTATTCTTATATTCTAATGTGTATTTATATTCAATTTATTATATATAAATGTTTGTGTCCGCGTAATTTATTATAATATTATAATAGTATTTTTTAAAATGTCATTTGTTATTTCTATTAGTTTTAATTTTATCAGTTTTATATTTAAATTTTAACACAATTATTTATATTAATTAATTGATCAATTTGCATTTCTAGTGATCCGAAGATGGCTGTTAAAAGCCGAAACTAGTCATCATATATTAAATTGCTGTATGAAGGAAAAGAAGGAGTTTATTTACTCTTATCTAACCTTTCAATTTTTTTTTTAGTGTGTATACCTAAATAGAATATTTATTTTGAAAAGTATACCTGCATTTCTAATTAAATTTAGACTTTTTCTTATCTTATTTGCTTTTTGTATATCCTATAAGTTATATTGAGTATTGTTATTTCGCATTAACATTATATTGCCTAATTTAAATACATTTATAGTCCAAGGTTCATATTTATTTTAGAAAACATTTTTAGTTCTACATTTCGTTTGATCTGATCTTGTTTCTCTCTCGTTTTCCTTTTTGGATATTTCCGTCTATATATATTACATATATTCGTTTTGTTATATTTTGACTTTCCCAATCTGTTTTTATAGCAAAATTGATTAATAAAGAATAGAAATTCAAAAGAAAAACGCATTAGAATTAGATAACAAAAGAAAAATTACTATATCAAATTAATAACATTTTATTTTCTTCAAATTTGCATCTCTAAACAAAAGTATATTTAATTTAAAGTATTTAATAAAGGCGAAGGTGAGAGGGTTTTGTATGGATTGTAACTCAAACAGCGATAATATACGGCTATTATATCTCTCCAAATATTGGCCTAACGACCTTTACCACCCTCCTACACGCCCTTAGGGGTGATATGAAAAAACATAAAAAAGAAATTCTAGTGGGTGGTGATTTCAATTCTAAATCTTACTTGTGGGGTGCTGCTGTGGAAGACAGAAGGGGTGAATTATTAAGTGAATGGCCATCTGAGGGAGAACTTATAATACACAATAAGGAGAAAACACCAACTTTCATCAGAGGTGATAACGAAGATTTAACGTACAGTACAAAAAAAAAATTGCTCAGTTCATTCTGAGTTGTTGCGTGTGTCGTAAAGGAAATTCGAACTGTCATCAGCATATTTTCTTTTGAGGCTGGAATTGCAACTGAAATAAAGAATTTTAACACAAAAATTGTAGGGTAAAGACAAACAAAATCGAACAAATGCTAGCTAAGGTTGGGAAATTCTTGCCAATTGGAAGCAATGATGTTTCAACGACTGAGGGAATAATCAGCACTATAACTATAGCATAGAGAAAGTTAAAACTGTGCGGAAACAAGTTTATTGGTGGATCAATAACGTTGTAGAAGAGAAAAAAAATTTCTTGCAGAACCGAAGAGCTATAACACGCACTAATAGAAGAAAATGGATTAATAAGAGTGAGAAACAGAAATATGAGCATGACTATATGCAAAGTAGAACTCTTCTGAAGACGGTTATAGAGGACACAGCGAGGAACGCATGGAAAAAGCTAATCGATGGAGTTGATCAAGAAATATGGGGCAAAGGTTACCAGACTGTGACCAAAAAACGTAGATCACTACCTCCAGTAACAATAAGTGAAAAAAGAGTACCTTTTTACAGCTCATTCATTCGGTTAAACATTGCAAAAGGCATGAATTCAGAAAAAAATTCTTTCGAAAGCATGGCGTACCTTTTTTAAAGCCAAGCCCCAAATTGCTTTGGATACTGGCATAAATTCTATATAATCGTATTTAACAAACTTACAGCATCATTTAATTTAATGTTACATTTTAGTTTAAAATCACGTTTCTATAAAATATACAAATTACATAATAATTAAGAAGAATAAGAAATATGTTAAATTACCATTTTAGATCTTCCAAAAAATTTTTCTAAATTCAATCTTGACATAGCAACTACTTGATATAATAGTCTTAAAAATATTTTAGGTAACCCTAAAGATCAAGTATATAACTCGGACAAATCAGGTATTTATAGAATATCTTGTAAAGATTGTGATCATGTATATATTGGGCAAACTAAAAGATCAATTAAAACGCGTTACAAGGAGCATTTGGCTCATCTTAAATTTAGAAGGTTTGACAAATCTAGTGTAGCCCTACATATGCTTGAAGAAAACCATAAAATTAGTTAAGAACGTAAACAACTATGTGCAATTAAATTGTTAGGAAGGTATGGAAATATATAAAGACATATTTTAATGAATTCAGATTTAGGACCCTTAAATTCTTGTCTTTATAGTTTATTAAGTAGAAGTAGTAGATTAGATGGAGTTAGGATTAGTGACTAGTTAAGCATGACGGCAGTCAGCCATGACCTTTTTTTAGATATAAATTAAGGTAGTTTTAGTGTAATTATTCAGTTCAGTGTTTCTGGTGATGATGATAGCTTTCCTATTGAAACGTACGCCCATTTTAGTGCAGTTTCTGATGAGGGGTCTACAAGAAGTTTGCAGTATTACCAGTACCACAGTTTGGAGTATTTTTGTTATCGACATAATAATAGTTGCACGTGATTGCACTGTCAAATTTTACAACTTTTGAAATTATGTATGCATATAAGTAGGTTCGGTACAGAATAACTGTTTTTGTAAATCTATTACAAGTCATTTTAAAGATTTTCTGGACGTTACAGATTTATAAATTTGCTACTCGCTCAGAATTTCACCCTTAAAAACTTACTATTTATAGATAATCATAAAAGGTATTTCCATTAAGGATTCGCGTAAGTCTGTTCGATTTGTACCAGAAGATATAATATAGTAATATGTATAATATGAGATAATCACAGAACTTATAATATTTTTCCACTCAAATTTTCCTTCGACTATAGGCAAAATTGAACAGCGTAAGACATTACTGTTTAATATGTATGTAAATACAGTCGATTACCCTGTCTAAAGTTTTGTGCAAATAGTGTTAATGCCATATGAGGTAATTAGAAGCCATTACATTTAATAAATTTTATTTTATTTGTAAATTCACACATTTTATGATCACTATTACCAATTTTTAATATTTTTAGTATCACAAAAGGCGGCGAACTACTGCAACCTCTAACGTTTGCAAACGCTGCAGTCTCAACTTTTCTACATTTACAAGGATTTATGAAATTCTATAACCTAGGAAAGTGTACAGAATAACCACATCACCAAAGCAAGGAGGTCTGCGTTCCTATCGAACTCACGCACATACAGGTGTCGATAGAAAGTTGCCCGATTGCCCGTATAAATCCTCTAGTTGTTTTGACCGAGTAAGAAAAACACACCCATGTATAAACAGTACATGCGCCCGTAAATAACGTGGAATATTTCAATGCACAGCGATGACGCATATAAACATAACTTGTTTGTTCGACACGAACCACAACGCAGCTGTGTTTTCGCAATATTCTATGCATCGGGGGCGTCTTAGATGTAGCTGTTTATTTATGTTTGTGTAGCACTCAAATATCTCCGTTCAGGCTTTCATTGAAAAGTAAGAATTGCTAAAATAATTTATATTTTGAATACGTTTTAAGCACTGTAACAAGATAAAATATATAATTGTATCACTTATTTAAATAGGTAATCGTGACATTTTCTTCATTTCTTGTATTTTATTAAAAAAAAAAGATAAAACAAGTAGGAACAAAGAGTCACTAACTATTTAAAATAATAAAACAAAAACTTGGTAAGTCTTTTTATCATTGATTATAAATAATTTACATATTATTAATATGAAAACATTGTAATTTTCCACAACAATACATTTGAAAATGATGGTAAGTTTTTTTATATCTAGCGGCACGTTAAATTTAAACGATTATCAAAAAAAATGTATTAAATCTTAATAAATCCAGTCAAGGCCCCTACCTCAAGACTTCTATTCAAATTCTATTGATGCAACTAGGCTAAAAACAGGGGAAGCCCTTTTCACTAAATTTTGTTAATTATGTTACTTTTCATTGTAATTTAATAAGTTTTTAAAATTTGTAATCACATATAATACTTTCTAGATTTTTCTTTGTAAATATGAAGTTCTCTTACATGTGAATACAGAACCTTACATAATATTCTCTACTGACTTCGCAGAACTATGTACATATGCAAGTTTCTAGGCATAGACTCTACACGCAGTCGTCCACTGAGTTTTCCACTTCCCCGCTTCTGCGAACGCGTTTGTCCGTGCTTTACATATCAGTTACAGATGTTTACAGCTCTTACAGAAAGTCTTATAGTCGCTACAGATTTGCACAGAATCGCATCATTAATCTCTTTTGTTTCGTAACCCTATAAATACTATTCGATAACAAAAAAATAATAGAATGCACAATTTACAGATACATAATTGTACAAGGTACCGTGTTTGTTTACCAGGTTATAAATTTACAGTTGCCCACTTTTAGTATTCCATATATTTAAATTTACGGCGTCCCCTTTCCATATTGCTAAGAAGGGCTTCGAAATTCTATACACCGTTATGTTTGAGGTGATCGTAGCTGTACTTACAGAGATTTATCGATAGCGAGTTTTGTATTACATATTTAAAATTCGAAAGCACAACTTGGCGTAATATTAATTAAAATTGTTAAATTATCGCCTACAATATGTAACATTGAGCGAATCACATTTAATTCAAACTGTTTGTTCCGTATCTTCTGCGTACATGCTTCTTTGCTAACATATACAGGGTTATTCTCAATATATGCGACAAACTTTAAGAGCTGATTCCTGACGTTATTTCGATCATAAAAGTTCATATAAATATGTGTCCAAAACGGTTTGGTTTTAAAGTTATTGAATGCTTAATAATAAATTATGAACTATGACTAACACGATATAATATCACAGTTGAGTTGGTTTTTCAAAAACTATTGTGTTGAGATGGAATTGTTTATTTGTCGTTTCAATATTTGTCAATAGTTGTCCGAGTATTCATTCAGTTTATTGTCAGTTTCTGTTTTCTAAAATGAATTACACGAATGCTAGATGTGTGATATGCATTTCGTTTACGGTCTTGCTAATGGAAATTCGCGTGCTGCTAGACGTCTTTATGAAGAACGATACCCGAACCGTACCATCCCGCATCATTCAATATTTACCCGTCTTCACCAACGTCTTAGTGAAACGGGAAATTTTAAACAACGGACGACTGATAACGGGCACCCATCTGCAATGAGAACTCCACAAGTTGAAGAAATAGTACTAACTGAAATTAAGGAACATCCTACTACAAGCACCAGAAAAATTGCATTTGCTTTAAACATTAGTCAGGCCACAGTTTGGAGAATATTGAAAGATCAACTCTTGTATCCATATCACATTCAACGGGTGCAGACACTTTTGCCGGCAGATTTTCCGCAAAGATTGGCTTTTTGTCAATGGATGCAACACAAAATCGCACAAAATCCTGACTATTTGGCTCAAATATTCTTCACCGACGAGGCTACTTTCTCTAGAAACGCGATTATTAATTTTCATAATAATCACATATGGGCCGAAGAAAATCCGCACGAACTAGTGAATGCCCGTCGTCAACATCAATTCTCTGTTGATGTGTGGGCCGGAATTGTTGGAGATCACTTAATAGGTCCACATTTTTTACCGAAGCGGTTAAATGGCGAGGTATACCGTAATTTTCTTGAAGAGGAGCTACCACTACTGCTGGAAGAAGTTCCGTTGCATTTAAGATTACAAATGTATTTTATGCATGACGGTGCTCCAGGGCATTTTAGTTTAGTTGCTCGCGAGTTTTTGAACAATACGTATCCAGATCGGTGGATAGGACGGGGAGGTCCACAACCGTGGCCTCCTCGGTCTCCAGACTTAAATTCTTTGGACTTTTTTCTCTGGGGTCACCTTAAATCATTAGTTTATACGACTCCCATTGAAAATGTCGATGAACTGAGAAATCGTATTATCGCAGCTTTTCAAACAATTCGAAATACCCCTGGTATTTTAAAATGGACTCGCCAGTCAATACGATAGAGCATAAAAGCTTGTATTGCAGTTAGGGGCGGTCATTTTCAACAGTTAGTATAAGTTAATTTTGTTTTACTAATTATTTTGTTAATTTATAATAAAAACATTAATTATGTAAACTTACTATTAAAACATTGTACAACTTTAGAATTACGCGATTTTGGACATATGTTCTTATGAACTTTTATGATCAAAAGAACCCCAGGAATCAGCGCTTAAAGTTTGTTGCATATATTGAGAATCATCCTGTATAGTTGGCCATCTGTTCGATTTTTTACTAAGTTTCTTTTTCTCCTATAAAAACTGATTATAAAGAGATACGCTCTTTGCAAATTACGCTGAGGATATGCCCCAATTTTCAGCGAAAAATCTCCTATGGCCGGCAATTCATCCTTATCTAACTACGGGTTTTTCATTGTAGGCAGTTTACAACATATAAATTGTGCTACAATACAAAATACCTGTCTTGTGTTAGAAAAAGTGATTAAAATCCCCTAAAAGATTTTTTTTAAAGTATTAAAATGTTTTTCTCTACTTTTATCTTATCTTGTCCTTAACATTGCAAGGAATTTATTTGTAGTCGATTAAACCGAAGATGTATTACACCTTGGTATACTCTGTTATTTTTTTTTTTTTTGATTTATCTAGAGCTTTCGACATTATTAATCATTCAGCGTTGCCACTCGCCAAACTATATGGACATCGGTATTCACGGCGTTGCTTTTAACTTATTTAAGGGATTCTTATGTAACGACCCAATATTTATCTCCGGGACGGGAGAAACAATACTACCGGGGGGTCTATAATTCACGGCCCGTGAAAATAGAAATGGAAGAGGATCAAGATTCCAATTCTAGGTGCGGTCCCGCTACTTCACGTATAAAATCAGACACGTCAAAGGTTAGATATCCGTTTGATTTTAGTGTTTGCGTCACGGTTTGACTTGAAGTGGATGCCGGGAAGGTTTAGATTAAAAATACTGAGAATTTTGGGGGGTAGCCATCCGTCAAAGATCCAGCCAGCCCTGTCGTTCGTGTTTCAACAAATTTAAGATTCGACGTTTTATTCCTGCTACAGCGATGACCAAAGATATAAGGACACAACATTTTATTCGATTTTACTGTGAAACTAATTGTGATAATTCCAAAATAATTGTGAAATTGATTTTAATTAAAATATATCTAACAATATTGTTAAATGTGCATTTTAGGTATATGACTGATTCAAATTAAGTGCACACCATTACTATCTCTGTTATTATTGATTCTAGGAAGTGGATTAAATTAGCAAAGTATTAGTGCTTTTAACGCTGATAATTTTTTCCAATAGAGGTATGTTTAATAAAAATAATGATCACTACTGGTCACAAGAAAATTTATTAATAGTGCGTCCACATGCTTCGATTTGCTTTTAATGTCTGTGGCCTGGTAATTGGCCTGACAGGCTTTGGTCCAATATTTTTTAGTGTAATTATTCAGTTCAGTGTTTCTGCTGATGAGGATTGCTTTGCTATTGAAACGTACGACCAGTTTCTACAATGGTACATTGACAGGGGAGAGAGATCTCGTTATGCAATTTTCGTATGCTGCATATTAATCAGCGTTAAAAACACTAATACTTTGGTAATATAATCTACTTTCTAGAATCAACAATAACAGAGGTAGCAATGATGCGCACTTAATTTGAATCAGCCTGTATGCATTCATATTCAAAGTGTTTTTTTTGCATTATACAGGGTGTATCAAATTAAAAAGTAAATTTTGCTTGGGTGTTAACTACACGACATATAAAACACAAACCCACCGAAACCGGATTTCATCATTAAAGAATAAAAAAAAGTAAATTTTAGAGCCAAAAATTCTTTAGTCCGGGCCTGATGCAAGGAAACGTCATGTTAAGCACCCGCTAAACGTGTATTATGTATAAATACATTGCACTCATTTAGTATTATTCTTAATGGTATGCCGTAAGTTCATTTAACGTCATTCTGAATAAATAAAGGCCAATCGGCCAGTGTGCCCTAATAAAAATAGCAAAACTGAGGCATTTTAAATTTCTTCTTTTTATAAATAAACATTCCTTTTTTGTTAAGAGCATTCTTCGTAAGTCTACAAAGTATTATTTTTAATATCCTGATAAGACGTTCGAGTTTCACCGGATATGCGACTTCAGTAGTTACAAAAAACGTAAATGTTTTTCTTTTGCTTTGTCGAATCGAGAGTTAGCTGTTAATAAACGGTACCACATGAATTTGAGTTATTCCTTTTGGGTTTATTTAATCATATAACGCAAAATAAATTGAATCGAATTACGCAGAAATAAATGTAGATACAAAAAAATTGCAAACACGCCTTTTTACTATGATGTCGCGCGAAAATGAATCTATACATTCCCGCGGTTTTGCCGATGCATCAAGCTTCTCATTTTCTTTATATGAAATCATGATGGTCCTGAAAAGGATCGTTTTTTCAAGACGGGAAGAATTTAAATAAAATGTTCGAAGTGGCTTGCACTCCAAGCGGCGATTCACACAAAACTAACAGCGATAATGGCTGAATGATAGTGGTATGTGGGGGTATACTCGGGACAGCATTTAGGTTGGGCACAGGTGCGGCTCTAGCCCACGGCATTTATAAAATATTTTTTTTCCCATTAATGCTTACAGATAGATCCCCTGTGCATTAAGACTTTTTGATTATATATGATTACAGCTGCTACATATTATTATATTTACCTCTATATCTGATACACCCTGTATAGGTTGGGAACAACTAGTGTCAAAGGATGTTTTTTTTTTTTTTTTTGAGAATAAAGTGTTATGAATAAAAAAATATCCAATAGAAAGGTTATGGGCCCAGAATCTGTGTGTTTAACTGCAGTTTATGGTGGGTTTCTCTCTTGTGAATTCAAAAAGAGTGAATTAAATGTGAACAGGAAGAAAAAATGGCACGTCAGAATAATAATATTAATTTACCTCAGTTTAAAACAGGAAATTTTAGCAATTGAAGCTTTCGTGTGGAAACACTATTAGACGAAAAAGGAGTGAAAGATGTGTTAGTGAAAAAAGAAAAAGGGATTTTGGGAATAACGATGAAAAGGTAACTTTTACCAAGAGAGATGTGATCAATAATCATCCAGTGCATTTCTGACAAATTTCTGGAATCTAGTTAAAGATCTGAAAATAGCTGGTGAGGTGATAGAGAGTGTTAACAAATTTATTTGAGCGAAAAAGCATTTTCACAAAGTTACATTTAAAGAAACCATTACTCTTACTGAAATGTGAAACAAATAATAAATTGGAGGATCACTTCTTAAAATTTGACAAATTAATTCGGGATTTAGAACAATCCGATTCAAAACTAAATGAAAGCAGTAACATATATCACTTGCTATTGACGTTAGGTTGAGAGAAAACAGTGAAACAGACCAAATTACTAAGCATGGCATTCGTAAAAAAGTAGACTTTTACATAAATAATTCAAAACAGAAAATCCTAATAAAATCTCAAAAAAAGTATAAAGATAGTAAGGTAAGATTTAATGCAACACAAATACTATGTTTTAAATGTAATAGAAATGGCCATAAGAGCTATGAGTACACAAACAATACAAATCCTAGAAGAGGTGGATTTAATAATAAAGGAAGAAGAACAAAAGGAAAATTTGAATTTTGGAAATAAAAGAAAACTGCAACAAAAAGATGAAAATCTTAATCAAGTCGAAACAAACATCCCATTTGTTTATATACATAAATTTATATTAGACTCTGGCGCAACTAATCATTATGTGATGAAATAATTGGAAAAATATATGTCAAACATTAGAAAAATCCAATCCTCAATAAAGATAAAAACAGCAAATGGACAAATAATGACTGCTAAAGAAATAGGTGAATACAAAACACAATTTCAAGGTAAGAAGTTAACAATTCAAGCATTAATACCCGATGATAAATAATTTATTATCTGTAATAAAATTGATACAAAAAGGATTCGAAGTTATATTTAAAAAAGATACAGCAATTATTAAAGGGAAAAAAATATAATTGAGAGAGAAATTGATGACAGTAATTTAGAAATATTAACAATTGGAAACAAATCTTGTAATGAAGCAATTAGTAGTGTTACAAACATTTGGCACAATTCAAATAGAAATACGTTAAAATTGTTAGGATTACAATTCTCAAATAATAGATGCTCACAGTCAGACTTAACAAAACAATGTGTGACCTAATTCATTCTGATATAAGTGATCCTGTGGCTTCAACAACAGCAAATAGTGAGAAACATTTCCAAGTATTAATAGACGATTTTTCATATTTTGTGGTTGCAAAGCTGAAGAAAATATCAAGAGATTTATAAATCTTATTAGGACACAACATGGGAAAAGGACCAAAATAATAAGAGTGGATATTGGACGCGAATTTACATCGAACGCCTTTAAACAATTGCATACAGCCTAATGCAAAATGGAAAATCAGAAAGAATGAATCGATAAATTGAGAACATTTGTAGATACCAATTTACCAGAAACTCTCTGGAAGAAGCAATTTACTGTTCGGCATACGAATTAAAGAAAACTCATCAATGCGTATAAAGATAGAAATCTAACACCAAAACACTGTGGAATGGAACAAAAGGTTTATCAAAGCTACGAGTATTTGAATCGAAAGTGTGGATAACCAATTTACCAGAACCAAGTAAACTTAAGCCAAGAGCGAAGTTTGGATATTGTGGCGGCAACTAAAATAATGAAAAAGAAGAAGGTGCTGAAAACATAATTGAAAGTGAAGATGGAGAAGTATCTAAACCGAAGAAAAAGAAAAGATTACTAGATTATGGAGAACAGTTAAAAGGCTCGACTATTTGAATGAATATTACAACTATACAGCATATTGTTTATTAACTAGAGAAATGGGTCCTAATTCCTATGAAGAAGCAATGAAGTACCAAGAGTAGAAATAATCGATGATAGGCAAAGAACTAAATTCTAATAAAAGACTAGGAACGTGGAGTGAAACTGAACTCCCAAACGGTTAAACCGTATTTGATTGTAAATGGATATTCAGAACCAAAGAAGATGGTACAAAGAAATCTCGACTAGTAGCTAAAGGTTACTCAAATAAGCAATGAAGAACCAGTAACAAAGATGTTCCACAATAAGACTGTTACTTGCACATACAAGCAAATGGACATTCCAACCACATTTCTTAATGGAACTTCAGAAACAGATGTATACATTAAACCTCTTCAAGGTGTTAAAGCAATAAAATACTGTGTTTAAATCAAATCGTGCTTTATACTGGTTAAAAGATTCTCCAAGATGCTGGAACAATACATTTATTACAGATCAAATATGGTTTTACAAGGTCGAATTATGATTCTTGTCTATATTATATCAATGATATTATAATTACAGGCGAAAGAAAAGAAATACAACAATGTGTAATATGGATAAAACAGGAATTTAATGGAAAGGAAATAGGTGAGAGGTGTCAGTGAAACGTAATGAAGATAGTTTAAAAATAAGACAAAGTAGACTAAATATAATCTACATAATCTATCCTACCTTCGCAAATTTTTGGAAAAAACCAACTGAAAGCGCTTGGAAAGCGGGCAAGAGGGTACTACGATACTTGAAGAGAACAAAACACTTAAGACTAGAATATAAAAAAGGTGATAGTGTGCTCCAGACATACTGGAACGCAGAGTGGGTAGCTGATACTGAAGATACAAAGAGTGCAAACAGTGGAACAGTGGAACTGTTGTGTTTTTATTGGGGAAATCCTATTTCATGGTTTCAAAAAGAAACAAAACTGCGTTTCACTTTCCACTGCGGGATCAAAATACGTTACTACTGCATTAACCGCTCAATATTGAGTGTATTTAAATTAAAAGGAATTGTAAATGACTTTAACTTAAAGTACAATGAAAGTGTTTTATTGGTGGATAACTTAGGTACAATATGCATGATAAAAAAAATAATAAGAACTCTAAAAGAAGTAAGCACATAGATATTAAATGTTATTTCATAAAAGATTTACTCGCAAAAATGTATTTGATATTAAACATGTAATGTAATTCATTGACTAACCATAAGTGTTTATATGTATATCATCGTAATTACGCTTTTGTACAACGCAATATTAATAGAAATGACTATTCGAACAGCGACATTCTTGTATGGTTATACGATAGAATAATACATGAATGTGACATTAAATCCCATTCAAAGCAGGCTACAAATATTTAAAGATAGGGCTAGTTAGCTGTTTAACAAATAGTCGCTCATATCTCAAAATCTATTAAAGATAGGTATAGGGAATGCTGATATAAAATGATTTGAAAATATGTCACTTTGTTCCTCAGTTTTGAACAGGCTGTATGTTAGAATGTAAAGTGTGTGTACCGTTTCTTAGAGTTATATCTACATTCATAACATAGCAAATTTGGAGTTTCTACTTGCAGTATTAACCGAGATATTAATTTCTCAATGGTGCAATGATTATGAATAAAAAAAAAAGAAAAACTTAAATAACTCAAAAACGGCAACATGTAGCTATAGGAATAACTAATGAATACTGACGTATTTATGGTCGTAGAATCCAAAAATGAATAAAAAGTTATATCATTCTATTTAAAATAACAAAGTTGACATCCATTTCCAGTCAACCGGAAGTGATATTTTGGTTAAAGTATTTTACATTTATAGCTCCAATCGAACAGATGATGGTACCAAAATCTCATATATAAGTAAATAATAGAACATCATAAACTTTTAATGAACCACTTACGTGGAATACCCTGTATATTCTATCTATTATAGGTTTTTTTTTTGAGATTAAAAGGTGTTGAATAAAAAACAATATAAATATAAAATAATAAAAATATCCAACAAATGTGATTACTATATGCAGGCAAAAAATTATATTCAAAAACCATCCTACAATCAGATTGGAATTACATGGAGATTATTTAACCGAAATCGAAGCGCAAGGAACAGACGGAGTAATTAATTAACTGTCAGGATTTCCTGTTGGACACTGGATTGTTGGGGTTGTAACTTGCGGGACTGCGAAAACTAACTTTCCCTCACAAGGTGACGGCAAAAATATATCTTTTTACTTGGGGGATTACTAATTTCACAGTTTAATAAATCGTTTTTTATCTCCAGCGTATGTTTTACACTTGGTTAAAAAGAAAATTAGTTTTTCCAGTGGAATTGAATAGAATTAATGTACAGCCACGAGCACCTAAAACGAGACTCCTATAAGCAAACCGAAAGTGCTTTAGACTGTGCAACCCCATAAGAATGTAATATAATATGGGCGACCGTCGATTTAAAAATGAAAACTACAATAATAATGCATAGAAAGGCTCTACTCCGGTAAGCCATTGAAAAGTGCCCCTAAAGCTATTGGGCTGAAATTAAAGGAAATGAGTACTACTGCCACAGATACTGTAAACCAACCAAAAATTAGCTCAATCGATGCCACCCCATTCTAGATATTAGCATAAGGGTGAAAAAATCGATATTTTTTTCTCAGATATTACTTAAGCTATCACGTTCAAAAAAAATATATAAGTAAACACTGATTATGGGCATTCTATAAAGAATCAAGGACTAATTCCGTTAACTCAGTTCAAAATTATTATCATTATTTTCCTCTTTTAAGAAGCGATTTTTTTGAGTTTGGTTTAAACTGCCACTTGGCTTTTTGTTATATTAGACTGTATATATTTAGGTATACCATATATTCCTTTTCAGTTTTTTTTTTGTGGTAGAACATGTAAATAAAAAATAAAATTCTCTTTCGACGATTTTAATAGGAGCAATTTATTATTATTCATTTCATTCATTCATTCAGGTTAGGGTGGGCACTTGATGTCCGGGCACTTGAGCTTGGTGCTCATTGTACCATCCCTATTGATTCTCTTATTTCCACTCGAACAGCTTGGTGTTCTCTATAAAACCCAGTATCTTGCCCAGTGGAAACTTGAGGATCTTCGAGGGCTCCAATAGATCTCTCCCGAAATATTTCTGCCTGAGTACCTTCAGTTCCTCACATGTGCAGATTACATGTAAACTCGTTTCCTCCTGTAGTTCGCATCTTCTACACCACGGTTCGCTTACACGGCCTGTGTTGTATAGATGCTTTTTCAGAGGGCAGTGTCCAGTTACCAACCCAATAATGGTTTTAACTTCTTTCTTACTGCGCTTGAGTAGGTTATCAGAGAAACTACCATCCCCATCCCTATCAGCGTTTTGGTATGGAGTTGACCTTCAGTCGACCTCCATTTCTTTGTACTTTCTTTATCTAACCAGGTCCAAGATCTCCCTTCTTGCGGAATCCTTAGTAATCCCACATACGGGCTCTGGACCCATGAAGTGTCTCTTAGAGCCCTCCTTGGCTAGTTTATCGGCGATTACGTTGCCCTTTATATCCTCATGTCCCGGCACCCAAATCAGAGACACCGTGTTGCCTCGTGCCAGTGCATTGAGGGATTGTTTGCAGTCCCTAACTAGTTTTGACCTAGTTACAGGGTTTGAGACTGCCTTAATGACAGCCTGGCTATCAGTCATTATATTAATTTTCCTCCTCATGCAGTCCCCTTTTGCAATCATTTCTGCACAGGCTGCAAGGGCGAATACCTCTGCCTGGAAGACCGTTGTATGTTTCCCCAGGCTTATGAATATCCTTTGATTAGGACTGGGCCCACAAATACCGGCTCCTGTCCCCTGGCTGGATTTGGATCCATCCGTGTACCAGTTTTCGTTAGCAGTGATCTCACTACGCGCCTGGTCTCTGTTTTGGTATGGAGACTTCACCTTTTCAGTGAAGATAATTTCGGGTGCCATGCTGTCCGTGGGCATTTGTAGCAATGGCCCGTCCAGCAATGTGGCCGTAACATAAGTGTGTCCTCCCATCCTGAAGTTGGGATACTACAGGTTGTTGGCTTTCAGTCTAAGGATCGCATTCATTGCCTCCGCTCTCACATAGAGTTCCAGCGGGCGGAGGCCCACAATGATCTCCAAAGAAGCGGTCCCTGTACTGTTAGTTGCACCAGTGATACCCAGCAACGCCTGTCTCTGGACAGCGGTCAGCAGCTTCGCTGCGGAGGACACTTCTGTCCTCCTCCATCAGACCACTGCCCCGTATGTTATCGCTGGTCTTATCACGGCAGTATATAGCCAATGGATCACCTTCGGCTTTAATCCCCAGGTTTTGCCAGCAACTCTCCTGCAGCGCCAGAATAGTTGCGTGGCCCAGGTCGTTGTTTTAACTAAGTGATTTTTCCAGCTCAGTTTCGCATCAAGGGTAACACCCAGATACTTTACTTCCTTGGTTAATTGTAACTCCTGCCCAAACAGTCTAATGCCGCCTAGGTCATTGAGTTTTCCCATGTTGGTAAAGGCAACCAACTTTGTTTTTTGTGGGTTAACTGAGAGTCCTTGTGAAAGGCACCATTCCTCCACCATTCGCAGTGCATTACGCATGATGCCCGCCACCACGCCTGGGAACTTCCCCCTAGCTACGATGACAATGTCATCAGCGTACCCCTGCGTCCATATTCCTTTGTCGTTTAATGATTTGACGAGATCATCCACGACCAAACTCCACAGCAGTGGTGACAGTACTCATTATTAGTTATTTTAGGATTAAAATAATTACTCATTTTCATCAATTTCAGAATTATTTGTATAAATGTTTTAGCCTTAGTAGTTATAAAAGCACAGGAATATACAAAGAAAAATCTTAAGGTTGTATCATGGTATCAAAAGCGAAAGAGTAAAATAGTTTTTAATAAACAGTAATAAATAATATTTTCAAGTTAATAACAAGAATTAAGAATTGAAACAATGGATTCCATGAAGTCGCTATCACCGTTAGTGCTTCAGAAATCAGAATCTACATAAGAATTACGAACATTTTAAACAAAGATTTAATCTATATCTGCAAGCAGCCAGTTTAGAACCGGACTCAAGGACAATTGCATTATTTTTAAGCACAGCAGGTGAGGAAACCGTTGAGGTGTACTAATGGGTGAACGAAACAAGAAATTTACTGAAATAGCAAAAGCTTTCGATGACTGTTATTATAAGTATTATAGAATTAAACTGTGAAGAAAAACAAAAACACTTAAGTAAATCATTATTGTGGATATTATAGTCCTTATATTTTCTTTATTTTCTGAAAAATTAAATGAAATTATAATCAAAAATAATGGAAGGATAGGTTTTCTCTCCTTAATTCCCTTTATCCTATTTTATCTTCATAGCTATAGTATTTGAACTTTTTCTTATGATCAATAAAATTCTAAGTGGTATATAAACGAAGCCATTTTTTTCCAGAAATCCCAATGCCATCTACACCTCCTAAGGCCACTGAAATGAAAAGCAGTTCAAACAAAGAAGGTGAGTACTTTTCTTTTCTTTCAAGCAAACCAAAAGACATAGCAAATTAAGATAAAAGTCGTCCTCGCAAATACTGCAAACAATAATTAGAGTGACACCTAAATATATTGCTTAACCCGTTTATTAAATTTGCAATAAAATTCTAATCAACTATTTTAAAACAAATTCAACTTCTAAGGGAACCTCGTGATATGTAAATCACAGATTCTATTAAAACTTTGTCAGTTTGTAGACCCCATGAAATGTTTTTTTTTTTTTTTTTTTTTTTTTTTGTGGGAAGGAGGCTATAACATTACAAGAGAGAATTCGTTGTTGAATGGCTTTTTGAAATGTTAGTTTATGTTAAAATAAAAAAAACACAAAATCATGTTTGCTTGCTTCTCTTTTTTGTGTATTTTTTCTGGACGTTCACAATCATGTTTTTTGCGATTACAGCCCAATCTGTTACGAATCGAAAAAAAGTTTCAAACAACAACTACATACTTGATGCCGTAGAATTCGAATCTACAATACAAAATGGAAGCTCCCATTTAAGATTTCAAAGTTGTCCCCCCTCCCACTCCTGGGGGCGTGAGATTGGGGATCAAATTCGGCACCATTCAGTCAGCCCCCTACATTATAACAAATCTAATTAAGATCTTTTTTTGATTTGATGCAGTGTTTTAGAGATATTCCGTTGTCTCAAGATTAAAAAAAACTCACCCAGTATATTGGCAATAATAGCAATATCAGCTTAATGAGTTGATATCTTTTTGCAGATGTGTGAACAGCTGTTGATGAGAAAGAAAGCAATGTACTTTAATTAATCCACAGTTCGCATGAATAATAATAACATATTATTTTATGTAAAGACTAGACTGCGTAATTTTCTGTTTCTTTTGTAAAAGTGGGTAATTTTTATAAAAGGGGGCTGTCCACATATTAATCATGCAGCCGAAACTACTAGTACTCTACATCCTAGCGATATGTAATTCAGTATTTTCAGTTGTATAAATAATCAAGAATTTATTGGGCTTTCGCATTTAATTTGAGAAAGATACGTACTATCTTTCTCAATTTGAGAAAGATAGTACGTAAAATTCCTTCATCATCCATCGAAAACGCGTATGTCACTGGATTCTATGTAATTGCTTTTATACTAGGGATATAAAAATTAAGTTAAGATATCTTGGAGATTGCAATTTGGTTATTATCTGAGCAATGATCGCTTCGTTCTGAACGAACGCATGCACATACGGGTGTCGATAAAAATTTTCCGATTGCCCGTTAAATGCTGTAGTGGAATTCACCTGATAAGCTTCACACCACCCATGTATAAAAACTACATGCGCCCGTAAATTACGTGGCATATTTCAATGCACAGCGATGACGCACATATACCCAACTTCTTTGTTCGACAAAGGGCCACAACGGAGCTGTATTTTCGTAATAGTCTACGCATTGACGGCGTCTCAGATGTATCTGTTTATTCATATTGTGTAGCACTCAATTTTTTCTTTTTCCGTTCAGACTTTCATTGGAAAGTAAGAATTACTAAAATAATTCTTGATATTTTGAACGAAATGTATTAAATATTAATAAATCCAATCAAGGCCACCTCAAACAGGGGAAGCTTTCACTAAATTATATTATTATTACTTTTCGTTGTAATAATAATAAATTTAATAAGTTTTTAGAATTTGTAACCACATCATGATACTTTTTACTTTTAGAGTTTCCCTTACATTTGAATACCGAACCTTAGATAATATTCTAAATTTTTCTAGCAAATTAGTTCCTGATTTTGATTGTCCAGCAGTAATCTGCCAACATATTTGGGTTCCACTTACCCTGGTAATGTTTTTCCATCTTAGAAATGTCCTGATGGAACCTTTCTCCGTGCTTATTGCTCGCAGCCCCCAAATTCCGAAGAAAAATATCCAGGTGTGAGCCTAAAAAATGAATCTTGAGTGACATGTTGCAACTTCATGCTTGATAAGCCAAAAATAGGACACTAACCAACTCTCTGTAGCTCTCAATCTTATGGTTATCCAAAAAATTTGCAACAACATTCTTAAAAGATTTCCATGCTTTTTCTAAATCGCTCAATTTTTCTTCGAATACCGGATCTTTTATTAACTCCTTGATTCGAAATCCTACGATAATACCCTCTTTTATCTTTGCATCACTTATTTTGGGGAATTTTCCTTTTAGATACAAAGATCCACTCCCATTGCGATCCATCCGTCCTCACAAATTTTTTGATTAGACCTAATACTGTACTTGGTTTTTTCAAGTAATAACTTCATGATACAATGGAAGTAATTCTAAACCTGCACCGGCTACATATTTACATACAAGAAACTGCCACGTCTACAGCACATGGAGTTATGCATAGTCAAGCACTGATAAGTAAATCTCACGGCGCTGACTATCAAAAACTGTTAGATAAACTTAAGGAGGCACCCCTTTTGGGCATGCTATGTGATGCCATGGTTCAAAAATTCAACCTGGATGGAAAATATCAGGTTATAATACCAGACAAGAAGGACAGGGAGACAGGAACTCCAGTAGGAGCGGACTCAAACTGGTATACAGACGACTCTAAAACTGACTACAGCGTCGGAGCTGGAACATACGCAAAGAAGCCAAAAAAGGCTCTTTCGGCAAACTTCAGCAAAGATATAACGGTGTAGCAGGCTGAGGTTGCTGTAATTTATCACTGTGTCAGATAAATAGATGAACTGAATTAGATAAAAGCGTCTCCATCTTCCCAGTCAGTCCACACTTTAAACGATTAGTTCCGTAAGTGTGGACTCTAAATCTGATTTGGTACTGTGGTGTAAGCGCCCTAAATGAGGTGGGAACCCAAGAGATATTAACATTGGCTTGGGTTAGCCACTCGGATGAGCTGGCTAGGCGAAATTCATAAAGGTCATTCGTTGGAGCTGGACTTTCTTTTGACATTACCAAATTGCAAATTAAAAAATGCACCAATGAGTGAATACATGTAATCAGTCCAGAAAGTGGTGACAAAAGTCCTCGAAATACAGACAGGTAAAAGATTTCCTAAAGGAGCAGAGGCCTGAATTCACGAGAGATCTACTGAATAAAGACAGGAAGACTGTCAATGTTGGTAGATCTGCTGAGTGGTCACTGTAGACTAAATAGGTATATGTACAACATAGGACTGGTTCTTGCAGATTCTGTCAAAGGAGGAAGAAGAAGCACCACTCATGTGCTGTGCTAATATGACAAGATTTCTAATAATGGGCGTGGAGAACCCCACAAAGAAGCCACTCTCAAGTGTGATAGGCTTAATTAAGACGGCAAAATTAGGGAGTCTCGTCTGTGAGTAAAGAGGATCACAACAGATCTGGTATCAGGTCCGTGGCCTACCCCAACCCTAATCTAATCTAATATATTTTGGATTTCGTTTGTTTATTTGACCGTGTGACATCTATTAATTTTTTGGGTATTTTTAGTTTAAAATAATAAAAAGACCACAAATACCCAAAAAATTGATAGATGTTTGTTATCTATTTGGATATATGAAATGTGAGCCCTTTTTTTTAAGTCAATTTTCATTCTTTAAAGCTGCAGTTCCGCCGCAACAAAAAGTGTCAGTAAATAACCCTCCATGGGGTTCTACAAACTGACAAAGTTTTATTAGAATCAACAGTTAATAGTTCAGCGAGATTCCCTTGCTAAACATGAAGAGGTCAAACAATTAAAATAGATAAAGAATAAACATCTACACACAATTCACCAATAAAACAAATCGGGTATTAAAATAAATGTCAAAATCATTTTCAGTAACTTTATTCCTGAAACTAAAAATAAATAAATATAATGTTTAATGAGGGTATTAAAAAATATTCTGTATGTATTGGGAAATAAACTGTAGGTAGGAATAACATTTATGTACTTATGCTTTTATACTGTATAAGAGTACAGGCATTCACAAATGCTTTACATAATAGTGCAGTATATATTTGCATGTATGTATTTTTTTAACATTCATATTCATGAACAAATTGCATATTATTGGTTTCGCAATGAAAACCGGGTATATTTAAGGTAATGGTTGAACTATTTTAACAATATTGGAGCTTAATTTAATACATTTTATGCTATTACGAAATATTTCTTCTACCTATTAAAACAAAACGATTTTTTTTAGATGTGGCAATGTTGTACCTAGTATTAAAGAGACCTTTTTCTTTTTTATAACGCAAAGAATGTTGCGCTGAAGCGTAAAGGATTAAATACAAAACTTTAAATTTATGATTTTAAGTTCTTATAAACAAAAATATTTCGCTTAACCCCGTTTAAATATTCAAACGCTTTAATTTATCAATCACGGACTCTCGAGTAAGTACTCCATTAAAACCATTAATTTCAGGATTATTATTTTTTCTTTGTTTCCAATTTATTCCATCGATAATCTGCTTAGAGTTCCTGTTTAAAGATGGGAGCTAAAACGTATTACGAGAACCTCCTTCAATTAATCTTTGCTCACATCTACCTGATACAAAACCGTATGAAAGTTATGCCATTAACACTTGAAAACACCTAAAACGCAAAAAGGCATTTTAAAGATATGAGAACTATATCGCGCCGGTATTTTAAATCCCTGCATCATCTCCATTTTGTGCATCGTTGCATAGTCATGTCGTTTTATTTGAAGGTTAAGTATATTTAGTGAGCAAGTGCACGTGTTATTTACGCTAACTGAGCTAACTTTGGTAAAATAACGATTAAAGTAAAACGTTTATTCAAATGCATTTTTTTCTATACCATTCTGGAAACACTGTTGATACATTATTATTTCTCTCGCCCTTTTATTAATTCAGAATTCCTTTTATTTTTGCTCTTGTTTCATTGAGTGTCGTTGCTGTTAATTTTTTAAGCTTAGCAGGAATACCTATAGTCCTTCTAAGATTCCCATTAGCTGTTATCTGTTAAGTGAGTCAAAGGCCTGCTTGAAATCTATAAATATAACTTCAAATCCTATCTTACATCCATTCTCTTTTTCTATTATTTAAGTATGTGAATCACATTTACAGTAAATTTTCCTTTTTGATAGATATCTAGCAGTTAACTTTTGATATTAAGAATGACGTGGAATACGAAATCAATTTAACCATGACTTTATTTTAAATACTTATGTATAAATGTAACTATAATTTCTGCTTATTTTATATATGCCTTACGTGTCAAATTAACAATAATTTTTATTTATTTAGCATAAGTCTTATACTATCAATTTAACAAACATTTCGTGTATATGGTAGCGTCTTCATGATAGCTGAGCTATCTATTATGAAGAAGCTAGCAGTATGGAAAGCATAGTATCTTACAGAAATTTGGACAACAAAATGGGGAAGAAGTTATCATTGAAAGCGATTATTGAAATTTTTTTTTGTAATTTCAATAGACATCATTTCTTTGTAGGTAATTTTATTTATATAGGGCGTGTATGTTCGTGGTATGAGCGGATTGATTATTAAAAACAATACTCAAGTTGTTAGGAGATGATTTAATTAACGTTTCGTTCTGGGGCACCACAACTTTTTCAAAATTACCAATTATACAACTGAAAATATACAAATAGTTTAGAAAATGGATTTATATTTTTCAAATAAAGATTTTTTTACCCGAAACATATTTCCATTAAATTCCAAAATTGTTTCATACTTCTGTTCTAGATGGTTACAATAGCTTTCGACTAAATCTAATAGGAATGGTGTAAATAGGATGGGTAAGGAAAAAAGAGTAACTGCTACTAAAACATTAAATATTAATAACATCTCACAAGTTGTTTGTTTTCTTACAATTCCTTAAAACAACGTTGACAAGCTTCTTTCTGAGGCTAATACATTTTCCTTAAATATTTCTGAAAATTGAAATAAACAGCTACTTTTCTCGGGACAAATTTTGTGGAAATCGCTTTGTAGTAATGCGTACCCGTCAAATTTAGTAGGGCATAGGACTTTTTTCGAAGTATTTATGCATCTCGTGTAAAATCAAAAATTTCTGACAAACACCAAAAGACTTGTTCCAATAATATATGACGTAATTCCACTGAAAGCAATTGCACTTCAAAAACGACGCTGAACTATCATAATTACTATTAGTTTCGTTGTTTTCAACGTCATCTAGAAATACAGCATATATTAATATTATATAAGAAAGATGTGAGACAGATAGAAGTTCTTTGAGTTACTGATTGAAGATGCTACTTCAAAAAAAAAAAACATGTATGGAAGTAATACAAATTATTGCTAAGATACAGCATGTAAAAGAGAACGAAATGTTATATGAAGCAATAAAAGCAATTTACTAACTTGAGTGTACTTAAATAATATATAGGTGTACTTAGGATTAAATAATTCTATATCAGTTCTTCAAATCTCTAATCTGTTAATGCCTGCACGGAGAAAAATTTATAGTTAAGATAAATATAAATATACTGAAGTGTAATATAATTTATAGCTACAATTGGGACGGCAATGTGGTTTCCTAAATGTAAAAGTAAATTTATACTAGAAAGTTTAATGTAAATTGTACTTAGAACAAAATCTTTTTATATTCAATTCAGATATGTAAAAAATTCAAATAGAGAAACATGTCATACACCTATTTTAACAAAAGCTGTATGTAAATGTAGCTATAACAAAATGTTAAAGATAAAAATAAATAAACTTTGGGCTAAATAAATAGCTTTGTTTTAGCATTACAATAAGATGTTTTAAAATAGCAACGGGAATGTGTACGAGTAAAAACATTGTGTGTTCTTATGATGAATAAAATGAGTTTGTATTCTAAATATACAGCATTTTTAATCTAAAATCTTTTTTTAGTAACATTAAGAAAAAATATAGGGTATTTTCAGGGTGAAGTTTATGCGAAACGAATAAAAATATTTTGTCCAACTATATACTAACACTTTGATACAATTTGGTACAATATTGTCGGAATACACATGAGGTACGCTCTCCTCGTAACATTTGTAATACAATACAAAATAAAGCGTATATTAATGAGGGTAACACATGTGGATTCCGACTGACAGAGCAATGTTTTAGCAGATCTTATTTAATCTATAACATCACAAACGTAACTAAGGTATAATATTTAATAATAAATAGAAAGTATCATTAGTTTTTTTTTGTACAAAGGTAGCTCTTAAATGTAAATAAGTTAAATAAAAAAAGGGACACATCTAACTGCAGTATATTCTAATTTAAATGTAATATTAGGCGAACCTAAACTTTAAACAATTAACAAGACAATATTAAGTTCCGCTTTCATGAATGAAGGACATCACGCTAAACCTGAATACAAAAAGAACATCTACTAGACTTCAAGAACACAGAGATATACTTACAATTACATCTGCTTGAGCCAGCCATTTTGTCCAGAGAAGACATACGTTTTCTGTTGAAGATGTAAACCTTCTTAAACATAGCACAAGTAGTAATGTAAATATGTTAGAGGATATTTTTATGAAAAATACAAACATAATTTAATTAATACAGACTCGACTCCATTAAACAATAATATTTTATTAAAACGTGTAGATACTGGAACGTAATGTTTTTATTTTTATTTGTGTTTTTCTATTTATACTCTCTTTTTTTATGCTGAGTTGTATTTGTATGTTTTTGACCAGTGATATTTGCTTATTGACTAGTTTATTCCGTTTTCAGTCTGTATACCGATGATGCGTGCAATGTGCAATGCACGCGAAATGTTAACATATACGATTACAATAAAAGAAATTACCTTTTTTAATGATTATAATATTTTTTTTTCACAACCTCATAATATTTTTACACATACAGGTATTATGGCCTCAGTAAATACTAACCATTTTTGGACAAGAACTGACCCGTATGTGCGTAATTTACTCCAAATCAAATAAATAATCACCCAAAAAAAAATGCACCGATGAAAATCTTGCTATCCACCCTATTATTTCCTTTTTGTTAAAACATTTAATATAAAAGTATTATTATTCCAAAAATGTGATACTACATATCATTCCAAGTATTAATTTTATTTGGTGTTAATACAAATTTCTTAATAAAAAAAATTATGAAAGCCTTTTTTCTTGGTGTACTACCAAGAAATGCCATCATTTTGATAAATTAAGTCGAGGTCGATTTTATTATCCAATCAGTCACGGAAACCAATATATGAATATATGAATATATGTTTGTTTTCGAATGGAATGGCAATTAAAAGAGAAAAAAAGATAACCAAAGCTTAAGGAAATAGGTCTTTGAACAATGGTTCTTCTTGCAGGCGCAGGTAAGCGCAACACCTCCAGGGCATTAGGACATGACGAATATCCTAAAATCATGGTCTCCTCTTCGGATAAAAGAAACTCCCAACCAGATCTCAGTATGGAAACCGGTTTGAGTGTTTATACACCATCTGGACCTTCAATATCAGGTACTGCCCCCTGTATTTACCCTGCACATTTCTATATTTTTTTAGCACCCCTTTTTCCCAAATATTCACCGCCATTTTGCACTACCGATATCATTGTGTATTTATTGCAAGCTTTTTTCGTTATTTACATTAATTCCTTGTTTTCATAATACAATACTAGATGACCCAAGTGTTGTTGTTGGACATCTAAATAACTAGTTTTCAACCGTAGCTTAAAATTTAAACAGTTGTATTATGTACTTCAAATATGGATCCCATGTCTTTTCTAGAATGTAATCATGATAAGTCATTTTTCTTTTTACTAACAGGCACTCACAAAATCATTACTATAGGACATAATTATCGTTGCGATGATATATGATATATCAGCACAAATTTTACTTATCTTACCACCTCAATCCATAAATAATTCAGTAGGTTTAATTAACTTTTCATTAAAAAAATTGTCTTTCCTCCCTGTTTGAGGTTTGCAAGAACAACTCTCATACATAAAGGTGGGAACAATTTCGCGCTATCAATTACAGACTGTACCCTCAACATCATTAAAAGTATTGGAAAAGGTTGTTGATTCGAGAATTAGGGAGTTCTTAGACTCAGAGGGTTTGCTTTCTAGTTGTCAGTATGGCTTTTAGGGCTGAGTATCCACAGCAGATGCTGTTTATGATTTTTTTATACTTATCATATATTCGAAAATATTAATAATAAGCAAATGACTGCCACCATATTTTGCGACGTATCTAAAGCTTTTGATTGTTTTTCCCACTCTATTCTTCTTTGCGAATTTGAAAGGTATGGCTTTAAAGATTTTGGCTCATACTTAGCTGATCGCTGTCAATATGTGAGGTTGAAAGTCGGTAACGACCTCGTTAATTCAAAAAGCGGCAGAGTCGTGTGTGGTGTGCTGCTCTAAGATCTGGGCGTGGTTTAATTAACCCCCTTAGTTCATTCATTCATTCATTCAAGTTAGGGTGGGCACTTGAGCTTGGTGCTCATTGTACCATCCCTATTGATTCTCTTATTTCCACTCGGGCAGCTTGGTGTGCTCTATAAAGCCCCAGTATCTTGCCCAGTGGAAACATGAGGACCTTCGAGGGCTCCAATAGATCTCTCCCGAAATATTTCTGCCTGAGTACCTTTAGTTCCTCACATGTGCAGATTACATGTAAACTCGTTTCCTCCATTAGTTCGCATCTTCTACACCACGGTTCGCTTACACGGCCTGTGTTGTATAGATGCTTTTTTCAGAGAACAGTGTCCAGTTACCAACCCAGTAATGGTTTTAACTTCTTTCTTACTGCGCTTGAGTAGGTTATCAGAGAAACTACCATCCCCATCCCCTATCAGCGTTTTGGTATGGAGTTGACCTTCAGTGGACCTCCATTTCTTTGTACTTTCTTTATCTAACCAGGTCCAGACCTCCCTTCTTGCGGAATCCTTAGTAATCCCACATACGGGCTCTGGACCCATGAAGTGTCTCTTAGAGCCCTCCTTGGCTAGTTCATCGGCTATTACGTTGCCCTTTATATCCTCATGTCCCGGCACCCAAATCAGAGACACCGTGTTATCTCGTGCCAGTGCATTGAGGGATTGTTTGCAGTCCATAACTAGTTTTGACCTAGTTACAGGGTTTGAGACTGCCTTAATGACAGCCTGGCTGTCAGTCATTATATTAATTTTCCTCCTCATGTAGCTCCCTTTTGCAATCATTTCTGCACAGGCTGCAAGAGCGAATACCTCTGCCTGGAAGACCGTTGTACGTTTCCCCAGGCTTATGAATATCCTTTGATTAGGACTGGGCCCACAAATACCGGCTCCTGTCCCCTGGCTGGATTTGGATCCATCCGTGTACCAGTTTTCGTTAGCAGTGATTTCACTACGTGCCTGGTCTCTGTTCGGTATGGAGATTTTCACCTTTTCAGTGAAGATAATTTCGGGTACCATGCTGTCCGTGGGCATTTGTAGCAATGGCCCGTCCAGCAACGTGCCCGTAGTATAAGTGTGTCCTCCCACCCTGAAGTTGGGATGCCACAGGTTGTTGGCTTTCAGTCTAAGGATCGCATTCATTGCCTCCGCTCTCACATAGAGTTCCAGCGGGGGGAGGCCCACAATGGTCTCCAAAGAGGCGGTCCCTGTACTGTTAGTTGCACCAGTGATACCCAGCAATGCCTTAGCAGCAACCCCCTTAGTTACATTTTTGGCAGTTGTTGGAGATTCCAGCTTGGGGTGGGCCAGGCACATACGGCAGCTGTCTAGGAGCTTATCATCTTCTTGCGATGCTCTCAGAGTCATAAGGCACAACTTTGGTGAGCATGATACAAGAACAGTTTACTTTCCTCTCTTTGAGTCACGCGTGAGATATTGTCTTTTTTGCTGGGCTTTCACCACTATAACGAACTTATTAGAAATTCTCAAATTGCAGAACGGTGGAGTAGACAGCAGAGCCCACTGTCGACACTTGTTTATTTCTCGTAAAATTCTTACTTTATATTCTTTGATTATCTATCAATAATATTAATCTTCCAACGGCAGATACTTTTCTTTGCAAAAAAATTCTCTCTATTATATGGGTTTTTCTTTCTTCAATAAACTTATAATAATTACTAAATTACATTTTGAATTGGGATTTGGAGCTATGGCCCGTCCCGTATTGTACCTGTAGTATCAGTGTGCCCTCCAACCCCAACAAGTAGTTGGTTTTCAGTCTAAGGATCGCGTTCATAGCTACCGCTTTTACGTAAAATCCAGCGAGGGGAGACCCACAGTGGTCTCTAAAGAAGCGATCACTGTGTACTGTTGATTGTACCAGTCATTCCCAGCAATGCCTGTCTCTGGACAGCGGTTAGCAGCTCACTACGGAGGGCACTTCTGTCCTTCTCCACCAGACTACTGCCCCGTATGTTATCGCTAGTCTTATCGCAGCAGTATATAGCCAATGGATCACCCTCGGTTTTACCAGCAACTCTCCTTTAGCGCCAGAATAGTTGGGCAGCCCTGGTCGTTGTTTTAACTAAGTAATTTTTCCATCTCAGTTTCGCATCGAGGGTGACACCCAGATATTTGACTTTTTTGCTTAATTGTAGCTCCTGCCCAAACAGTTTAATACCGCCTAGGTCTTTGAGTTTGCTCGTGTTGGTGAAAGCAACTAACTTTGTTTTTTTGTGGACTCTGAGAGTCCTTGTGAGGGGCACCATTCGCCCTTCGAAACGTCACTTTAGCCCTTTATGACATCATCTGCGTCGATATTCCTTTGTCGTTTAATGACCTGATGAGATCATCCACGACCAAGCTCCACAGCAGTGGTGACAGTACTGCCCCTTGAGGGCACTCTCTAGTGGTCTTCATGGCGATACTTAGCTAGCATTTGGGCACTCTGCTTCTTTACATGCATTCAACCCATCTGCTAGTCGTGTGGCTACTGTTCCGGTCCATTAAGGATCGGTTGATCGAGGGCGTTGATGTGTTATCAAAGGCGTCCTCAATGTCTAAAATGGAACAACATTAAGGTAACTTTTAAAAATAACCTAACAATTATTTAATAAAAATTAATGCCATAATTGTTTTAGCAATTGAAAAAGACAAATATTTTGTTGAAACGTCTTGCTACGTGAATTAATTAGTTTTTATTAAGCCAATATATCCACAAACTAATCGTCCAGTAGCTTTTGAAGGCTGTATTGCTGGAACAAGCATTCTACTCATTTGACGAATTATAAATTTTGAGTCCTTCCCTCGTTGTGAACTACATTTGTTAACATGCATTTTTTGTGTATGCATCTGCATTTGATTTAGATATTTTATTTTATTATTATTAATTATGATATAATAACTTCCATTTTAAATGCCAGACATCATTATGTTTAATGACATTATACAATATATACAATAATAAATACATGATGATTTAATTACGCAAAGTGAATGGCTTGGGTATCTGTCAATCGTGACTTAACAAGCTTAAGGCCCTGTCGTTATTCGTTAAACTCAACGATTAGCAATTGTAATTATCATCAATTATTTTAAATCTCCAATGTCTCATTATTGATTGATTTCTCACTCAACGTTTATGATTTACAAGCGGACGATTTCTAAATCTGCTGTCATCTTGAATAAGATCGCCAAAATCACATTTAACAATTTAATCAAATGTAGAAATATGACCTGCAGGATAGTGTTTTATCGATCTGGTGACCTACGGTGGGTGCTAGGTCGCCGATTATGACGGTCCTCGTAGTACAACTCGCTGAATATTAGTGTAGTTTATAACGTTGAATCCGCGCGCTCTGGCCTTTTCTCGAAAAATAATCCGCTTTGGAAAAAGGCACAGTTAATTTCTCAACAGGTTGAATTGGTAGTAATTTTTAAGCTTGCATGTTCAAGTTTGCGGAAAGGAAAGAGAACATCTTGGTTTAATAAATAACTGCGCGGTTCAAATTGTCCTATTCATCTTAAATTAGTTGGATTTTGTAAAACGTCTAACGTTAGCAACTTTTAGGATATTTGCTACCGCTTTCACAATTTTTATTTTCATGGGGTGGGGATTATAACCACTTTAAGAATTCCTACTTGTAAGAACTTATTTCTAAAACGATTCTAGTCCATACACTTTCTAGAAGTGCTATTGTCGTGCATTGAGAATAAGTTTTATGTATAGCTAATACAGATGTAGCAACTATTGCATGTCGGACAAACAAACTTTGCGTTTAAAAAAATCTATTCACCAGTATTTGCCACAAATTATTGGAAATTCCAGTTATAGCCACTTACAGGATAAAAATAATAAGGTGTCTAGCGATCATTTGTGCCATTTTTATGGCACAGCGTAGCTATTAGCCTAGGGGCCTCCCCTACCATTTTCCACGCTGAAATTATTGCCATCCAGATTTGCGCTGAGGGCATCTCAAACTACCGACGCTAGAATGGAAGGGTAGAAATCATCTCCGGCAGCCAGGCTGCCCTCATAGCTCTGCTGGCTGTCAGATCTGCCTCTGAAGTGGTACTGGGGTGCCACAGAAAACTTAAACAGCTGGCGGAACAACTAAATGTTACATTGAGATGGGCGCCAGAATACTCTGGGATCAGAGGCAATGAAATAGCTGACACGTTAGCAAGGGGCGCCAGCGAGCTGCCGTTTGAGGTCCAAACCGGAAAAAAACATATGCAGCATCAAAAACCGTTTGTCAGATCCCAGCTTTGCTGCTAGGCACTGCTCCTTTTGGAATGGACTCGCCGGCGCTAGACATTCGTATAAATCGCCCTATGGGCTTTAACCGAATGAGGAAAGACTCCGTATGGCAGTCTTTATGAGCAGAGACAAATTGAGATTACTCACCGGAATCTGCGTACTCAATAAACACAGGTACCGCATGGGGCTAGTGAGCTCTCCCCTGTGCGGGAAGTGTGGGAGTGTGGAGGAAACTCCTGCTCACCTTTTTGGCAACTGTCCGGCCGTGGACGGGAAGAGGCAGACGCACTTTGGGATCCATCGATTGGACGAATCCAGAGTCTGTAAGTTAACTCTCAGCCACATTGCGAACTTATTACTTATATACGATTATGATAGGGTGCAACCTGAGGGAGAGGGTTGTGCCACAGGGCTCAATTCTAGCACCGCTGTTGTTTCTATTATACGTCAATGATCTAATCAGATATAGTTCTAAAGCTTATGATAATGTTTGCTGAAGACACAACTATGATACTTGTGCCAAAACCAATGAAGAGCTGGTTGAAACATTAGAGAACAGTTTAAAAACATTGGAAGATTGGTTTTCATATCACAACTTAGAGCTAAATATTGGGAAAACTAAATTTATGCAATTTAATCAAAATTTACCAGACACTAATGTTAAATATAATAAACAAACTTACCTATTCTCGGGACACCCTCTTCCTTGGCTGGAAATTGGACAACGAACTCAATTCGAAATCCCATATCGAGTATATATCTGGAAAATTGTGCAGTGTGTGTTACGTTTTAAGAACCATTGCGAATAGTGTTAGCAGAGAAGCTGCTCTGTGTGTATTCCCGTTTGAAGTATACGGCATCATATTTTTGAGAAATTCAGTTGATGCAGAGAGAATTTTTATCCTGCAAAACATCTGCGTAAGATCTATGTTTAATATAAAACGCCGGGAGTCTTGTAAGCAAATGTTTAAAACCTTAAATATACTTACCTTGCATATTAATCTAATATACACCTTGTATATATTAGAATGTACATTGTTCACCAAGATTAATTATACCAATTAATTAATTATCTCAAATATATACTTATATTTGAGATTTTGGTACTATCATCTGTTCGATTGGAGCTATAAATGTAAAATACTTTAACCAAAATATCACTTCCGGTTGACCGGAAATGTATGTCAGCTTTGTTATTTTAAATAGAATGATATAATTTTTTATTCATTTTTAGATTCTACGACCATAAATACGTTAGTATTCATTAGTTATTCCTATAGCTACATGTTGCCGTTTTTGAGTTATTTAAGTTTTCCTTTTTTTTTTTAGTCATAATCATTGCATCATTGAGAAATTAATAACTCGTTAATACTGCAAGTAGAAACTCCAAATTTCTATGTTATGAATGTAGATATAACTCTAAGAAACGGTACACAACACTTTACATTTCTAACATACAGGCTGTTTCAAAACTGAGAAACAAATGGACATATTTCAATTCATTTTATATCAGCATTCCCTATCTAAGAGGGCAATTCCGATCAGTTTTATGTACTATTTCTAGCTGCAATTATATTATTGATCGAAAAAAATTGAAAAAATTTATATATAATCATACATCTTTTAGCTACCATACCATCATGTATATTAACCAATGTATTAAAACACTATTTTTTTTTAATACATCAAGCGTGATCGGTTTGCCCCATAATAGGGGCAATTCCAATCACCCATCTATTTTCTTATAAAAACCGATTTGAAAGCTACACGAGGTAAATCAATAACAAAAATTTGAATTTAAAAAAAGGAAACTTACGGAAATAACAGAAAATATATATTATAGAAATGACAAACAGATAAATAATGATGTAAACTATAATAATTCAATAAAGTAAAACTAAAACAAAAATTTCATTCAACGCGCTTCCCTCTCAGTTCAAAAACGTAGCTTCCCCTTCTATGACCAGCAGGATAATTTGATTTTTGGAAATTTCCTAAGTTTCGCCAACTTGGAGAAATACAAAAGGCATTCTTTTTCTCTTCCTTAGAAACTACCGGTTCTTTAGAGTCTTCTGAAGTATTAATAATAATAATAATAATAATAATAATAATAATTCATGCCTTCGCATCCCCCAACAGCTTTCGCCAATTACAAGGTAATGAATATGACACTCCATTATTTTCTGATGCTTTCATAATGGATGAAGTGTTCTATTTACTATCCTGATAGCGCTTTGGAGTATTTGGGGTTATATTGCTGTCTCCCGCCAGGCCATACTTTTTTTTATAGTTTCTCACCATAATTTCAATAAAACCAACGTAGAAGCATGAGTATAGTCATATTTCTACGTTGGTCTATTGAGCATGTTCTTTGTTCTTTTACTTTTTCAAACTGATCGGTATTACCCCATGAGCTTTTAATTTTCCCTTACTCTTTTTGTTATTCCAACACTTTCATTAAAGTCAAAAAAAGAAACGGTGAAGAATGGAATGACAATTGATTCGTTTCACCTTATCCCTTTTCGAAAATTCGCTTAGTTGCTAGTGGGATTCCCCGTAGTAGTTTGTTTCCGTCTGTATGAAATATTACTCGTTTGTCATTCCATCGGAAATTATTTTTTAACACAGGAAACTTTTAATGCAATACATAAAAAGCCAGTTATTATCTAGTTATAACAAAGTTTATTAAATTACTGTGTTGCAAAACTTGTCTTATCCTTTCCATAGATGCCAGACAAATATAATTGCGTAAAATCAGATTGATCGATTTTATCCCATGCGATTCGTAATTTGGCCCCCACTCTACGTTGTAATTAATTGATTTTTTTTTTTAAATATGAAAACGTCCATAGTCAACACAAAGCGAATTTCTGAATGGCTATTTATTACGTCATTCCACTCATTTAAGTAAATTACCAAAAAACACATGTTCCAGCTGATTAAAATCTATACTCATCTAAAGCCTTCCACAAGTGAAATTCAAAAATAAAATTAAAAATCTTTTGTGATTGGGAATATATTATAGAAAAGTAATAAAGAAGCAATATTCAATTAACTAAATATTACTAAAGTATAGATTAATGTATTCCAACGCACTATTTAAATCTTAATATGATGATTAGAGGCCACTAAATGCCAAAATCGACTGCTTACATCCCTTGATAAAGATCTCAAGTAATATCTCCGTCCCATTTCTAGATGGCCCCTAAACACTATACCCATACGCTCCGTTACCTAGAATGGTAGGTATATATGTATGTATATTAGCAGTTCTTAAAATAATTAATAGTTCAATTTATACCGAAAATCTCTCCTTGGTCTAATCCGGTTTGTTTGTCTGGCTAATTCGTAATTCCCATTAGATTAATGAAACCTTAGATGCGACATCAAATTCAATTTTCATGTACACGATAGCAAGAAGACGTAAACATCTACCTTCCTTTAAGTCTGACATACGTTCGTTCGTCATTCTAAATTAAAACACTTATTTAAGGGTTACGTTGCAAAATGGTTTACGACAATTGCGCGCTTGGTGCAGGAGATTATTTTCTACAAAGACATGATACTTGAATCAATTTATATGTTATATAAAATAGGTCAACCCAACACGGTCCTATTAAAAACTTAAGGAGGTTACAAAATAAATAAAATCGTAAAACGTTCATTCTGCTCGCAGCGTTCCATTATTACTGTCAGCTTTTTTCTTAAAATATTTTTCGAATGCTTTTTGGCTAAAATGGATTCTTCAATTCGAAACAAACATCGTGTGCCATTAATATACACAGAGATTCAAAATGATTGGTCAATTCCGACTGCCGTATAGATAGTAACAGGGTGTAGGTATATGCCGCGTGTTTGTAATGATGGTTTGAACTAAGTCAGTGTTGGAACATAAGAAAGTAAACGATCTGTCATAAATAAGGAAAACGTAACCTATATTTGAACTCGCATCATATAAACGACTATGGATTGGTGTTTTAGCTTGTAAAATGAAATGTAATTAATTTAACTTTACTAAATTATGATTTTACAATTCATACTAACTGGTGTTTTATTATATATATACTTTAATTATAACATACAATTGTATAATTTATAATGACAAAACTGCATCTAATCAGTTCTTTCTATGTATGCATGTGGTTTCTATAGATCTATTTTTTAGATAGTCGAACATGAAGTAATCTAATGGGGTTAGATCGACGATCTTGGTGGCATCTTTGTGCTCTAACGAATCTGTCAGCAAAAAAACTGTTGAGATATTGGCAGGTTTGTCGAGCAGTATGTACTGAAGCATTATCGTGCTGAAAATACCTGTTCAAGCTCATTTTCTTGTAACTCTGCAATAACAATTCCAACATCTGTTGGTAACGTTGGCTGTTACAGTTTCCTCGAAAAAAATTGGCCCTATTATTCGTTGGCTGGACAATAGCTAACCAAACTCTTTATCTTTTAATTTTTACGGGATGCAATTGCGTTTCTCGAAATTCGTGTGGATTTTCTGCAGACCAGATACAATAGTTTTGATAATTTATATAGTCTGTTAGACAAAACCAGGCTTCATCCGAGAAAATGATTTGTTTAGCATGGATCGCCCTTAAATTGTTATTAACCAATGACAATATTCCAATCGCCTATCGTGATCTAATGGTAATAATTCCTGTACCGTAGAAACTTTATAGGGATGAAATGTAACTTTCTTTTGACAGCTCATTGCGCTGAAGTGTATGATAACCTATAAAATTATAAATGTAATAAACTATTCACTTAATGTTAATATTGATTTTTGTATTTGTTTGTTGGGCTAATATACCACAGATAAATTCCTTATTTTCTTACAGTATTCAGAAATACTATTGTTGGTATATTAGATGTAAATATAAACGATTTGAAAAAAAATTAAGATAAATAATCGAAAGATACTACAACACGCACGCCAATGTCGCTAAATATCAAAAAATTCATTTAATGTATGAAATTTGTATGTAGTAACTTCGCTCATTAAATTGGTAATAAGTACAGATAAATTTTTCCGGAAAACAGTTTTTTTTTTTCTTACGACAATCATTTTGAATCACATGGAATATAAATAACCTATATATGATGTGATTCAGCAACTGTTCGGTTACCTAATTCGCAATTAGCTATGTGACTACTTTATTTTTCTTTCTTCTTTCTGTACTAATCATAATCTACGATTGATTTTTCTCCTCTACTTAGTTGCTACTTCTAATATATTTATTTATATGCGTTTTATGCGCGTAAAAAGAATTTGTGATTATCATGTTTTGTAATTGGTGAATTCCAAATTATTACTATCACAACAGGTTATTTTATTACTCTTTGTCTTGCCATCCAATACAACTTCTTCATTGTTGCCTTTATGTATTTACTGGACGTAAAATAAATCTAATCTAACCTACCATTTTTCATCTAATTTCCGCTAACATCAGACATTCACACTGTATATCTGCGCGAAATAGAATATGACCCATTCATTTCCTCATCCGAGCCTGTATTAACATTTATCTAAACATGCATATACATGAAAGGGCGAAGCACTGAATACAAAAGCTACGAACCGAATCGTGAAAAATATTTAGTATTCATTTTGTGAATATTCATAACCTTTGGCGATATATTAACTAGGATAAATGCGTTGCACCTGATATTGTATTGAATAATTTTGTCATTTACATGAAATAGTAAGCTTACGTGGCCGTACACCTAAAAATGGCCGGGAAAATGCGCTTCTCACAAAGCTAGAAAATACACGGCGCAGCGAATTTAAAAAGGAAATGTAATGGCGATATATCGTATTTGATTTTCGTTAATATGCGTAAAATAAATTAACAAAGGAAAAAGGCGCAGAGAGGGAAGCAATTGTCTAAGTAAGATTAAAATGAAAGGGCTACCGAAAAAGGGAAGGAATCGTGTTAATTCCATTTGTTAAATATATAAAAGAAGGGGATGATAATTAAAGCTATCCAGAAATTTTTACTTGAAGAGTGGTTTACTTAGACGTATTAAGAGATAGATTTTAAAAACTCCATCCCGCCTTTTAGGTTGAGTCAAGTAGATCTCCGAAGTGCATTTGAATGTAACCCAGGCAAGTCATTTAAATATAAATAATCTAGAATTGATTATTAACATTCAAGGCCGTGTTGATTCCGGATGTTGCATAAAACTATCGCTTGCTACGGAATATCATTAGTAATATATCAGCTTTT